>JAVYIG010002864.1:0-223407 GCA_035222895.1 Strongylocentrotus droebachiensis
TACATGAAGAAGGTTTGGCTAGGGCTTATACTTCCAACTAAATAAAATAATAGGAGATAAAATATATTCATAAAGGCTTGATCCTGTTTTTGTTACAAGAAAATAACCTTTTTGCTATGAAATGATTACCGTTTGTCTAGGATTTCAAAAAGATATTTTTTTTACTTGTTTTTTCTTTTTTCTTTTCAAGTTTTCTGGCAAACGGACATAGACAAAATCGAGATTAATGATTAATAAGAAATGTCATGTTTTAGACAAGTATTTCACTCAGAGTTTTATTGTTTTTATAAACTGTCCGTGTCTCTTTAGATTTACCTATTTTTTAGTTCCCAAAAGTCGAGTAGGCCTATATAATTTATGCAAATCTTTTGTGGAGGTGCCATGGTATAGTGGTTCATTCATTCACTGTATTTGACTTTCAATCCAAGGGTTGAGGGTTCGAATCCCAGCCTGGCAGGACATCCCCCCCCCCCCCCACACACACATTTGCCACTCTCCACCGAGGTATAAATAAGGCTGCGCGGCAATTGTTTGAGGGTAATAATAATATGGTGGTTCTCTGGAAGAACAGCGTTGATGCTGATCAGACTTCCTGCTTCTGCAAACAAATGTTTATTGTATTATGATTATAAAGCAATTCGTAATTCATCGCCATACCTATAAATGTATATTAGCGATTGTTGCTGATAGTGATTGTAACTAAGTATGAGCGACCGGGGATTTTTTTCTTAAAATAGTTTCACAATATCTGCTTTAATTGTGTTCAACTCACATGCCATAAAACATGTAGTTTAATGGGCAATCCAGCCCTTTTAATAAGATCATTTGTATGAAAGCAGAAACAAAATATGAGAGAAACGGAATGGCGAATGTTTGAAATGAATCGGACCAATAATGACAAAAGTTATGAATGTTTGAAATATGAGATCAATACAGATATGCGAATCTCAAATTAGCAGGTTGGTCTGTGGATTGCATGGACAGCTCTTCCGTTTGCGGTGTACAAAATTATCATAAGGGTTTAGTTCTAATTTTTTTTCTAATCAAATTATATTATGGATAGAATATGTCCTCTAAAAAAAAATCTCCTGAGTCATACATTTTATTCATACTTTCACCAGTCTGCTTCTCTATTTTTAATGCCAACTTTTAGAGTAGTTTTTTTAGGGTTGATTTTCCTTTAAACGCATTTCACAGCGACAACTTATAGTTGTGTTATACCCACTTGTATTTGGTAACAATCAGTAATGTTCAGTAACAATAAGTCTTTTTTTTCTGTGCATTTCCCTTGTTTGAAGTTCATGTTATTATGCAATATGTATTCGAAATTCATTTTCCAATCTCTTTTCTTCTTCCTCTTTTTACTTTGCTTCTCTTCGTCTGTTAACATAACATTTCCATATTCATTCCATCTACTCTTTTTCATATACGTCATCCAAAATTTATCTTTCTATGCCGTCTCGCTATTTTCACCCTTCGCTTTCCGTTTTCACTCTCACTCATTATTTCACCCCTTCCCTCCTCTAAACGAGACATTCCTTTTTATTCTGCTCATCCTTCTGCTTTGACTTTTGATTCTGTATCCTCATTTTCATCTTCCCCTTGCTATCACTACTCATTTTCATCTTCCTCCTCCTATCATTACTCATTTTCATCTGCATTTTCTACTTCTCATCACCAACTTCGTATTGTTACTCTTTAATTTATTTCCCAATCTTGTTTCCTCCCTCCTTCTACTTCTCCTTCTCCTTTACTCATCATCATCATCTTCGTCCTTCTCCTCCTTTCCCTTCTTCTCCTCTCCTTCTTCTCCTCCTTCTCCCCTATCCTCTTTATCCCTTCTCTTCACCTCCTCCTCATTCTCCACGGCAAGACATTGATCTACATTTGCCACACTCCACCCAGGTGAAGTAAATGGGTACTTGGTAGGAATTTATTCCTTGAAATGCTAAAGCGCTAGAGCGCTACTAAAGCCAGGGTAATAATCGTGAGCGCCAGGAGGGTCAAATCTGACCGACATGAGCGCTATACAAGAACCCATTATTATTATTATTATTATTATTTATTATTTCTCATCTGTCACCTTGAAGCTTCGTCGCCCAGTCGGCATCGCCGTCGGCTTCATATCTCAGTTTGTCGTGATGCCCCTACTCGCTTACTGCTATGCACTCGCTGTTGGCTTCGAGCAGACCATCGCCCTTGGTTGTCTTATCCTAGCCTGCTGCCCAGGGGGTAGCCTTTCTAATCTCTACACTTTCTGGACCGATGGGGACCTGTGTCTCAGGTGAGTGCTGGTATTGGCGTAGCCCCTTTTTTGTCACGGGGATAGAGGGGGGAGGGGGCTGGGGCGGCGCCAAGTAATTTTGTTGATCACTGGATTAAGAATAATAAAACACTTTCCCGACGGAATGTTAACTGTGCCTACAAAATTAATCAATATCTATTTCTAGGGTAACTGCCCCCCCCCACCCCCTTTTTTTTAAAATGTAAAAGCAATTTTTCCTTCAGAATTCTATGGCCTCGTTTCACAAAACCGAACATTTCAATTTAACCGACATCCCATCGAAACGCGTGTTCGTTTCATGACACGTGTTGTAATGTCATGTCGGAGAAGTAGAACTTAGGCCTATGACGATTTGGTGTCCAGATAAAGCTTTCTCGATGGTGAAACTTTAGAATTCAAAAGCTTACGATTATTCTTTATTCCACCATATAAAGAAACATTGGGGGCAGCAAATTATAATAGGAGCAACCGAAACGAGATATTCTTTACTTTCATTTATGAAGAAGATTTCATTAAATAAATAGCACTCGATGTTTCCATTTAACAAAATGACACACTGTTCCATTAATAGTCATGTCCTCCGTCCAATTTACGATACCAGTACACTCCCGGAAGGGTCCAAATTCTTATCTTTTATGATGACTAATTTAGAATGTTGCGGGTAGAATTTATCAGATCACTGTACCATCATCTTGGTTCGAGGAAGAGTGAGGATTCATATAATTAAAGTCTAATTATAGCTCATATATACAAGGACAATGGCGTAGCTATGGGAGGCACGAGAAGGGATGGGGGATACGAGCTCACCTCCCAATCGCATGGCTTAAATAATGTTTGGGGTTTTTAATGAGAGAGAGGAAAAAAGAAAGAGACATGAAACTGAAGATCGATCAATCGATCTTATTTACTGGGTGTAAGCCACAAATATGTTCAAACTATTGAAATTTCTTCCAGAAAGCATTACATTTTTTTTTTTTTTTTTTTAAACTGAAAATTGGCAAAAACGACGAAAGGACCCCTGCTTATTATCGCTTGTCTTCATAATTTAATATTTAATCTACCTAGTGAGACCACCCCCACTATGATGCAAGTGTCCCTCTATTGCTTGATCTATACCATTATTTCTGTCAATCGCTTGCTGTCCGCAAGAATGGCATTAACTATACATTTATTAAATTTAGCAGCTGTTTTAATAATTACACGTTGGTTCATCATCACCTCCGAGAAGAAACAAAACAAACGAATCATCATATCACGCTCTTTCCACAAAATTGAATGTGACATTTCTCGAACCTTGAAATTTCCAACTTCCAGGGATTTTCACTCAAAATAGAACGAATGTGTTTGCGATGACCAGTTTCGGTTACACTGATTTCCGGTTGTACATCATGAATCTACATGAACTCATTGCAAAGTACCACACTTCACTGTCGAACGCGATTCAAGATTCAAGAGTCATGATTTATACCTCAGCTGTACCTAGCGAGTCTGCGGAAACAAACGGCACAAAAAGTTACATGATAATTACAGTAGACAAGTCGAACATAAAAAAGGCTCTATAATTTATTATGAGTTTGGAGTAATAAACCTGTTTAATGTGCATTTAAATGTTGTGTATTACACACCTGTGTATGGCGCAGTGAAACATACAGTGTGATTTAATCAGAATATAGGGTTATAAAAACTAACAATAGCCTATTCCAAAGCTTTTTACACACAATAAATTTGTCCTCTCTTGATGAAACACATAATAATAGGCATTTGTATAACGCTGTCTATCTAAAAAATTCTGTTCCGACCCTTACAAAAAAACCTAATGGTAAATGAATGGTGTTTGAATGGTAGCATCAATGGTAAATGGTATTTCAATGGTGTGCCAATGGTGGATTCTGTATGGTGAATGGTGTTTCAATGGTGGTGTATGATGATGAATGGTGTTTCAATGGTAGAGTCTGTATGGTGAATGGTGTTTCAATGGTGGAATTGTATGGTGAATGGTGTTTCAATGGTAGAGTCTGTATGGTGAATGGTGTTTCAATGGTGGAATTGTATGGTCAATGGTGTTTCAATGGTAGAGTCTGTATGGTGAATGGCGTTTCAATGGTGGAATTGTATGGTCAATGGTGTTTCAATGGTGGCGTCTGTATGTTGAATGGTGTTTCAATGGTAGAGTCTGTATGGTGAATGGTGTTTCAATGGTCGAGTCTGTATGATGAATGGTGTTTCAATGGTGGAATTGTATGGTCAATGGTGTGCCAAAGGTGAATTGTATGGTCAATGGTGTTTCAATGGTAGTGTCTGTATGGTGAATGGTGTTTCAATGGTGGAATTGTATGGTCAATGGTATTTCAATGGTGGAATTGTATGGTCAATGGTGTTTCAATGGTGGAATTGTATGGTTAATGGTGTTTCACTGGTAGTGACTTTGAGAAAACTAGGTGTCCCTTATACTTTGAACTACAATTTGCTCTGTGATTTCGCTTTATTTTTCGCGAATTTGTCTTCATGATCAACGTTTCAAAGCTGACAAACTGCAAGGAATAATACCCTAGTCCTCAGGAACAATGATGGATCTTTAGTTTTTTCTTCAATTTGGAGTAATTTTGGATCTGATATGTGTCTCTTTACCGTGAGTAACTGCTGTTTTGTGCCTGTGGTCCCACTCATATGACTCTGTGATGTACATTATTATACATTTGCTTACATGAACATCTGTTATTGTTAATTAAAGCAGCTTATAAATCATTCTATTTTATTACAAAAAAATGAAATATTACAGTATTAGGGGCACACCTTTAGAACTTTTATCAAGTTATTTATCTGATCGTAAACAATTAACATTTATTAATGAAGCTGCAGTCCCATTACAAGCATTTTGTGTTCACTGGTTTATCGTCATCATGGTTCTTAGCTGTTTTTAAAATCGATGATTAGTTTTGGCACTAAATCCCTATGACATTTTTTAGGAATAATGTTGAGCTTATATTACCAAACTAAAAGGGTGTGAATTGAAGTAGCATATTTGTAGGCTAAACCAAAATTTATCTCATGACGAATGAGTATAATCTACTCATCGTTCATTCAATTCTAGTCCATATTGGTAATGGAGATCCTAAATAATTTTTCAGCCTATATCAACTAAATCTACCGAGAAGAAAAGATGATTAATGAAGAGAAATCAATAACTGACACAGTCATCATAATATGCGTGCATACAAAATTTGGTTCAGCTTCCCAAAATTTGAATTTTTTTAAAATATCATTGTAGCTGGATAAATCAATGTTGAATATTTTTACCATTTTTTTCTCATACAAAGATGGTAACATTTCCTAACATCTAATAATTATTGAGTCAAATCAACCTAATCTATTTAAAAAACAATTATTACAAACCATGATGATTATAAATCAGTAAACATTCACAAAATACCCTAATTGGACTAGGCTCTACTAGGCACAACGTCAAACAACACTTGGAGATAACCTTGACAAAGGCTTCTTGCTAGTCCAAGTATAATGTAATCAGAAGTGTAGCTGCTTTTTCATTAGATGTTTCTGTTGCATATTGGAAGCTAGTATTATATGAGTATTTTTCCAAGAGTAACAGTCATAACTAGCTCTCCAGGTTGGTTGGAAAATTACAAGCAAATTGTAGATCTAGCTCTGTCAAAAAAAGAATAACAAATCTTTAACAGTTTTTATGCTTCCACAACGAAGTGGCAAGTCCCTTTAAAAAGGCTGAAAATATAATTTCTTTGGGTTATACTTACATACAAAATTTTACATTTAGATTTTGTAACATTGCTAAAGAAAGTCTGAATAATATTATGTTTTAATAGTGTACTATGTTCCAAATGATTGCCTTATTGATGTTCAAGTAAACCCCAAAGTAATGATACTTATATTGATGAAGCAATAGTCTACACACAGATGTTTAACTCAGCCAAATTACCTATACACTAACTGCCACTTCTAAATTGTCCATTCTTTGGTGTTTCTTAGACTTTTGTTAGAACTCTGAATGAGCACCTGTCAATAAGCGACTTGACATATATTTACAAGAATTTCTAAAGTGGGGGGGGGGGGGGGATGTTTTACTGTGGAAATGCTGACATCTATCTGGTCCCTTGTTTCAATCGAATTGGTCACTGTTTTTGGTGAAGTCAGTAAACAACATTCACAGATTGATATTAAAATCATCTTTTCTTGCTAGTATGAAAACAGTATTAATATATGTCTCCACATCTTGCCATGGTACAGTTAAAGGGATAGTTGAGTTCTGTTGCAGAGGGCGCTACACAAAATAATTTCTTTGTGAGATAATGAAAAACTGAGTGTCAAATTTGAAAAAACATACAATTTAAATGACAAAAAATCATCTTTGTTTGATCAAAATCGGTTCAGAGATGGCTGAAATATCCATAAATATAACGATTTCTAATACTTCTGTACCACCGCAAATATTAGATAATTTGAAAAAACAAAATAGCGCCATTTACGTTGTATTTCAGCCAATGCCGATGTTGGCTTTTTTGTTGGCATTTTCGTGTTTGTTTGGTACGCACAACCAGCCGGCCCATGTATTGTTATTTTTAATTAAATAATTAATTAACGGTCACCATATTTTTGTTAAAGTAGAGCTGAATTGGTATGATCGTATTGGCTAAATTTCACACATTTTGGGGTCTAAAATTACCTTCATAGCAAATTTAGGTTCTAATAGGGCACTAGAAATGTCATAGATAACAATAAGAGCAATAACCATGCACTTTGAAGGCATTTGTGGTCTGAAAAACAAAACTCAACTATCCCTTTAATGTAGTACCATTCTTTTTTACAAAACGGAAGTGTAAGAAACAGTTTGGAGAATATATGTTGTAATCATTCAAAAAATGTAAATTCCAGTGCTTGTATAAAGGTGTGTAAGTTTCACCTTCATTATTCAGAATCATAGATGGTACAGGTAAATCTCAGATGCAGCAAAATGGCCTCTAAGTTTTTTACATAGAAAATGTATAACACTCTCCTAAGAGCTACTGCCGAGTCATCTGAAGTTTATTTTAAAAAAATGGTTTTACAGACTTCTTGCTCACGTATCAAATGGTTGCTGTTACTCAACAGAAATTTTCCCTGTGAAATGATGCATTTTGAGGAAATTACACAGAAGACTTAATAAGATGCACAACATTGTCATGAAATCTTGCATTTGAAACAAGTGTGACAGTGTGTGTAAGAGAGAAAAAATAAATATTGGCCAAATGCACTGTTATTGCAGTGGAAGTAAAAAATCACATTTAATTTTTGAATAAGTTTCAGTTATTTTTGTTGATATTACTTACTGGACAAGGTAAATTGATACTTTTTATAATGCATAACAAGATTCATTAGTACAATGTGTTTTAACCGCATAAATATAGTTCCTTGCTTTATTATTATATCTACATATTTTTTTTCAATGTACATTAGTCTGATGGTCATGCATCCAAAGTACATGTGTGTGTGATTTTACTGCATTACTTTGCTACAGATTTTTAGGGAGTACAGTGTGATGCAGTTTGGAGCATGTTTCACTCAATGTTCACTTTTATGGTAATCACAAATTTATGATGCAACTGTTTCCTTAAATTACTTTCTTTTTTTCTTTTTTTATTGACATACATGTATTCTAAAAGTCTTGATTTCCATGATGTGCCAAAGACTTTAATGCTACAGTAGTTTGTTATAATGTTGTTAACCTGTATAATAATATCATTTTGACAGAAACTACAAAGAAACCACTCTGCATTGTTGGTCATGTAAACAAAATGAAATCCCTCCAACTTTTTTTGTTGTTGTAATTTTCATGTTTCATGCAGGAACTATGCGGGTATATATCGGTTTCATTCAGTTTCTATTGTTGTCAGAGCAGCAAAGTTAATCACTATTTATTACTGCCAGAATTATAATGCAGCTGTGTTTCTGTTTTCAGTACTCCACTTTTTTATATATATTTATTTTACATATTTCAAAAGACATGTACTTTTATTCATGTACCAAAGACAAGTTAAAGTACAGTATTACCATGAACCATGCACACCAATGGAGTCTCTTATTTTGTACACAATTAAATAGTTTCATGTTGTTGACTACAAATTTGCACTTTATAGTATTATCTTTTAACAACTATTTGTATCTGACTTGAAGTCAATTGTTGGATGACTGGAATGTACCAAAGTTCTTAGCATTTCTTAATTTTGGCATGAAATTCATTACTCACCATTTACATGTAGGTGCCATTAGCATATATACCATTCACGATCCACATTGTTCTCCCATAGGTTTACTGTTATCATTCAATGCAACCACTGGCATAACATAACATTCTCTATCTACCATTTATTGTGACATACCATTGGTAAACCATTCGCCAACCACCATTGACCTACCATTGACAAACCATTTACCATCCACCTTTGGTCTTTTCATTGGTATACCATTCACTGTCCACCATTCGTGTACCATTGTCAGGCCAATGGTGGATGGTCAATGGTAGTCCAATGGTGGATGGTCAATGGTAGGCCAATGGTGGATGGTCAATGGTAGGCCAATGGTGGATGGTCAATGGTAGGCCAGTGGTGAATGGTGAATGGTAGGCCAACGGTGGATGGTAAATGGTAGGCCATTTGTGGATGGTGAATGGTAGGCCAATGGTGGATGGTGAATGGTAGGCCAATGGTGAATGGTGAATGGTAGGCCAATGGTGAATGGTGAATGGTAGGCCAATGGTGAATGGTGAATGGTAGGCCAATGGTGAATGGTAAATGGTAGGCAAATGGTGGATGGTGAATGGTAGGCCAATGGTGGATGGTAAATTGTAGGCCAATGGTGAATGGTATGTGACTGGTATGTCAATGGTCAATGGTAGATTAATGGTACAAAATTTGCATATTTCATATTCAAATTTCAATGGTGAATGGTATTCCAATGGTGAATGGTAGAATAATTGTAACAAATGTGCATATTTTATATTCAAATTTCAATGTGTCAATGGTACCATTCATCTACCATTGGTGATTATGCAAATGAGCGTCCAAAAAATTATTATTAGGTTGATATGGTTGAATGCAATTTCACTGGTAGATGAATGGTGCCCAATGGTACGTTGCGAGCGTAATCTCATTGGTATCCGAATGGTATTTTCAGTGGTACTTCTGAATGATATACCATTGGTATACCATTGAACATTTTTTTGTAAGGGGAGGCGCGCTTATTATTAGGCTTTAGCCTAGCTGCCATTAAAGCGCTCCAGCATTTAAATATGCCCTCCCCCGAAAGAAAAGAAGATATATACATAATTATATAGGGCAAAGGTCAGCGATTTTGATCCCAAGAGTGCGCCTTAAAATGTTATTGTTGTTACTTGTTTGTGTTGTTGTTTCTTGTTTGTGTTGTTGCCTGTTGTGGACTTTTGCCCGTACCCCCCCCCTCCCCCTCATCTCCCTTCAACAAGATCGCAAAGACTTTCGAAAAAAACAATGCAAGGGTGATCTCGACACCCTTTTGTATATCCCATGGTTGTTTGGAACGGTATGTTCGCATATTTCAACATGAGATGGACAATGCTATTGACATTTTATCTGGTTAATTTCTCAACAGAAGATGCGATCGTATAATTATTGTTCTCCTCTTTTTGTCAATGTAGTATCACCATGACGACCCTGTCCACCCTGGTAGCTATAGGGATGATGCCCCTCAATCTCCTCATCTACTCCCGACGATGGACCGATCAGAACACCTCCATGCCTTATCTTGATATCTGTATCTCCCTCATCCTCGTCGTAGTCCCCGTTGTCTTAGGGATGGTCCTCCGGTGGAAGAAGCCTCGATGGGCACTCCTCATTGCCAAGGTAAAATTAGGATAATTTATTTTCTTCTTCTAGATATGTATATATATATATATATAGATAAATGATTATATATAGTTCTGGTAAAAAAATTAAAAAAAATCTCACAGTATCAAACGAAACTTACACTAATTGATCAAGATTACAAATAAATGTCATTTGCCAAACAATTTTGGTAGAAAATATATACTAGCTGAGTAATGAGCATAGAAAGATTAGGTAATCAAGGTTGGTAGCCCCGAAACCATTTGTGTAGTCCCATATACATCTTTTTGTGTACAGTGCTTGTTACTTTACCAAATACCAAGACTGGGCCAGAACTTTACCAGAACTTTGCAGTACACACCAATACTTACATGCTACATGATCAACTTTTTCTGATCCATTCCACACCTTTTCTTTCACAATGTAATCGGATGACCAGAACTCACCTTTATTTTTAACCAGATAAATGAAAATATATATATACATCTTACAGCGTCATTAGACAGACAATCATGTAGTGTAAAAATTAGTCATAGCAGGACATTTTCGTTTCCTGTTAACGATTGAACAATATAATTACTGCCCTCTACGTACGTTTGCAGGCAGAGGAAACTTAAAGGCCTTCCAAGAAACAAAAGGTTTAATCATTAGTCACTAGTTTAATTAGTTATATTGTTTTGAATTTAGGGTAAGGGTTTGGGTTAGGGTTAACTAGAGTTAGGGTAATAAACCAGTTTTTCTATGATGTCCGGCCATGTAGGGATGTATGTATATTCACAAGGTTCTGTCTTAGGACCAACTCTGTTTTTAATCTATATAAATGACTTGCCAACTGTGACAAATTATTTTAATTTCAGACTATTTGCAGATGATTCTAATATTTTTCATACTTTTCCCAAAGGTGTAGATCAAATAGATGAGTGTGAAGTAAATGAAAATTTAAAATCAATACAGAATTGGTGCACTGCAAATAAGCTTACTATCAATGCGTCAAAAACCAATTTCATGTTCTTCAGTAGTCGTAGAAGAAAGGCTGTGCTTAAAGGGAGATTAAAAATATCTGGGGCAGAATTAAGAGAAGTGGAGGAAGCGACATTTGTTGGCATTACCATTGACAGACATTTTACAAGGAATTCACATATAAAATCTGTTAATGACTGTATACGGAGAAAGGTCGGTATCCTCTTTAAATTACGGCACTTTGTCCCTAAACATATATTGATACTGTTGTATAAAGCTCTTATACAGCCACATATTACATATGGCATCGAGGTTTGGGGTAGTACTTATAAATCACACTTGAATTGTATATTTTATACTCAAAAGATGGCTGTACGTGCTATAACTTTCAAGCCACATCGTTCTCATACTAATGCACTGTTTCATGACCTCAAATTGTTGAATGTTTTTAAATTGCATAAATTATCTATTTGTACTTTTGTGTTTGATTTGATAAATGAACGATTACCTCATTCCTTAAAACATTATTGCAGTATGATACAACATGAATATTCCACAAGACAAAAAACGGGTCGACAATTACGTCTTCCTTTATTCAAAACAGACCAAGGAAAGTTTTCTGTTTCGTTTGTTGGAAGTAATTTTTGGAATATGCTTCCTACTGATCTAAGAATTGAGAGATCAAGAACCTCTTTTCGAAAAAAACTTACAAAATTACTCTTAAGTGAAAACCACGAATCATAACCTCGTAACTATATAGTTGTATATAGTAACCTCATTTTAATATTATACACAAAATTATTTATAAGATTTGGAAACCCATCATATATTTTTAAATTAACTTTATTTTAGGCTTTAGATAACGAGAGTCAGACTCGACTAGCACATGTGCTATTTTTGACTCTATTTTACCATCGATCACAAACTCATTGTAAATAGTCATTTATTGTTTTACTCTTGAAGCAAAGTTTACTTTATCTTTGTCATAATGTACATGTATATCGCTGTAGAACATGTATTTTTTTATAATTCATGTCATGCATGTATGTTATATTGACATTGTCATTGTACATTTATCTTTTGTTTCAATGTTTTCAATGGTGGTGAATAAATAAATTCAATTCAATTTATCCAGGTACTTATCTTTTTGTTTTTCTATCAATCATTTTTTAATTTACATTTTTTTCAAAAAACTTTATTTATTTATACATTAATTTTCATATCTATCTACTATATTTACCTATCTCTAAACGTCTAAACGTATTCTCTTTATAAATGTATTATTTGTGTGTATTAGTTATTGCGGAGTTCGTGGTCTGGGGTCTATATTTAGGGTCTGAATAATTTTCTATGTATAGTAAATTGTCTTGCTTACTGGCAGCGGTTATTGTGGCGTTAGAAATACAGGATCGGATCGAGAATCCAGGGTCTCAAATTAGGGTTCTAGGAAACCTACCCCCTAGACATCCACCCCCGGATAACCCCTCCCAGTCAACTACCCCCTAGGACAACTACCCCCTAGGACAACTACCTCCTAGGACGACTACCTCCCGGGACAACTACCTCGGGACAACTTCCCCTATAAGACAACTTCCCCTTAGGACAACTACCCCCGGATAACTATCCCCAAGGAAAACTACCCCAAGGACAACTACCCCCAGGACAACTACCCCCCGCACAACTACACCCAGACAACTACCCCCTACGACAACCATCCTCTAGGATAACTACCCCGGACAACTATCCTAGGGGGTAGTTGTCCGGGAGGTTAGTTGTCCTGGGGGTAGTTGTCCTAGGGGGTAGTTATCTGGGGGAAGTTGTCCGGGGGTAGTTGTCCTAGGGAGTAGTTTTCCTAGGAGGGAGGGGGTACTTGACTGGGGGTGGTTATCCGGGGGTGGGTGTCCAGGGGGTAGGTGTCCGGATACGCAAATTATATTATCACGTACTAAAGAGTGATGTACACAGTATTTATTGCCGTTTGAAAATACATGGGTCTCCAGAACTTGAATGATATTAATGTATTTATATGTGTTTTGAGATGCTTGTTGTGCTTGTTGAAGACATCGAGAGATTGTAGGTTGATGGGGATATTGAAGGAAGTTTATTCTACATTCCTACATTACTAGGTCTATATTGTTGTTGTTGTTATTGTTGTCTCCTATATAGCCATGCAGTTGGATTGGATTCATCGGAGTGGTATGCAGCATCATCTTCGTCAGCATCATGAACCCTCGTCTCTACAGCTCACATTGGACCATCTGGATAGGGGCGCTCACCCTCTGCTGGTTCGGCTTCGCTCTTGGCTACCTTCTCGCTTTCATCTGCCGTCAGACGCACTCACAGTGCCGTACCATCAGCTTCGAGACCGGTATCCAGAACGTCGGTCTCGCATTCGCCATCATCGCCTTCTCGTTCGCCGGAAACCCAAATATGGTGCAGATGATGACGTTCCCGGCGCTGTTTGGACCTATGAGTGTAGTGTCTGGGTTCTTATATACAGCAGCGTATAAACTGCACCAGAAGTTCCGCGGCTCAGACCAGGCTGAGGAGAAACCGGATGGAGGAGCG
This sequence comes from Strongylocentrotus droebachiensis, assembly GCA_035222895.1. Taxonomy (NCBI): domain Eukaryota; kingdom Metazoa; phylum Echinodermata; class Echinoidea; order Camarodonta; family Strongylocentrotidae; genus Strongylocentrotus; species Strongylocentrotus droebachiensis. The sequence goes on from JAVYIG010002864.1 coordinate 13,681, forward strand.
GAAGAAGGAGTCAGTGACGGAGAGAAGAGCAAGGAAGGGATGATGAAGAAGAAGGAAGCCGAGGAGAAGAACCTAGCAACGGCTTAGAAAACAATAATGACATCAGTCACACCGCCAAACCGACTCTTAAAGGCAGGTTATCCTACTAACCCTTCTTCAGATTTACGTATATTTACCATCTACTGCTCAGAATGTCCGCATGATTCGACAGCCATGCCCCACAATGCATTACCATGACGCGGGGGTAATGATGCTTGGGTACAGGAACCGGAAATCGCTAAGTTTACGCCTTCACCAAAAGATGGCGCTTTTGAAAATACAGTACAGCAGTGGTAGCGATGTCGGTGAAGTACCCTACCTTTAAGTTAAAAGTATTCCGAAACTGAACGATTATTGTCTATTGTGTTTGTTTGTTTGTTTGCTCGGTATGTTGTTTGTCTGATGTCATTCTTGTCGATGTGACCGGGTTATAAAGATGATTAACATGATTTATGTTTTGTTCGAAAGCAGCTGGAGAGGTGTAAGTCTATTCATTTAATGATAATGAAATTCATTTCCCACATGTTTATTTCGGTCTCTTACCTGTAAATAATCAATACGGTTAAAATGAGATGTAAATAATAAAGTTAGAACTAGTTGAGACTCCTCTTATGCACATTACTTAAATACTGCTTTACTATTCAACTACATGTATTTTGGCTACAACAGGTTTTACCACAAATAGCAGAAGCATTTTGCGCCAATGTCCCACATAACTGTATACAGACAGTCCCTCTCCCCAATATACACGTACATCATCTGCCACCACCCCCTTCCCCCTGATTGGGGGCAGTGCGAATCTAAATGGACATATTAGAGTTTCTATCTCTCAAGACGGCTATCTTGAAGGTTCTGAACTGCTAAGACGCGAGAGGGTCCAGGGGCCCCGCCTCCTAGATCCCTTCCAGAGCCATACCCCTCCAACATGTCAGGGGCCCTTAGTCGTGGCCCTGGACCTTACCTAGGTTCCACTCGGAAAGGCTAACGCGTTGGCATTTTCCCATTTTTTCTTGTTATCGTCAATTCGTATGTAATATTTAATTGTTGGCAAGATCCCCCTTTCTCTCTTCACCCCTTCTTTACCTCGTGTGTGTGTGTGTGTCTCTCTCTCTCTCCATCTCTTTCTTCCTCTTCCTCTCTCTCTCTCTTTCTTCCTCTTTCTCTCTCTCTTTCCTCTCTCTCTTTCCTCTTTCTCTTTTCCTCTCTTTCTTCATCTCTCCATCTTTCCCGCTCTTTCCTTTCCTTTACTATATCTCTCGGTCTCTTATCCTCCCTTTCTCACTTTCCTTCACTCTCTCCTCCTCCCCTTCTCCCCCCTCTCTCTCTCTCTCTCTCCCTCTCTCTCTCTCTATTTCTTTCTCTCACCTTCTGCTATTACAAACAGTCAAAGAAATAATGCTGCCTCATCTATTTTGTTGTTGTCGTGATTGTAATATTCATTTTCCTTATGCCGTAACAACATCAATATGTCCATTTTATGCGCTAATGTAAAATCGGTATGTTGGGGGTTGTCGGTTTTATGATAATAATAGTAATAGTAGTGAAATTAATACTACTACTACTACTAACAATTAATAATAATGATGATGACGATTGAATATTATTACCCCGACTTTAGCTCCCACAACAAAAGCCCTCATTGCGTACGAGAATAAATAAATCCTACCAGATACCCATGTGCTGCATTTAGGTCAAGTGTGGCAAATGAAGATTAATGCCTTGACAAAGGGCGTTAGTGCTGTGGTAGGGATTCGAACCCTGTATCTTGTGGTTCAGTCAGGAGACTAATCCACTAGACCACAACACCGCTACAAAAAGGAAATTAGCACAATTTGAATGACAGCTTGTGTTCAACAGGAGAAGTATAATATTGATACAAACCGTACCAGAAGGAATGCGATATGAACCAATAATGACCGTTTCCATAGGCTCCAAGCGCCAGAAGCATTATCGTAAGCCTTTAGATGTAATGATAATAATAAAAATGATAATAATAATGATAATAATGATAATAATAATGATAATAATAATAATGATAATAATGATAATAATGATGATAATGATAATAATAATAATAATAATAATGATAATAATAATAATAATAATAATAATAATAATAATAATAATAATAATAATAATAATAATAATAATAATAATTATTATTATTATAATGATAATAATAATGATAATAATAATAAATGCAAATGGGTCTTATTTTACCCATGGTAACCAAATCAGTATCGAAACTACTCTTCCTGCGATCCCTGCAATAATGATATTATTGGCCCAGCATTGCCAGGTATCTATTTTACATCTGGACTCCGTTGCTTAAAAATAAGTATTTATGGTAACTTTGCTATTAATTGTAACTTCCAAGGAAACCTTGGTTTGATTGGTTGTTGAGTGATGTTGCCATGGTAGTTAAACATCGATGGCAAAATTAACATCAGTGGTAACTGAAATGCAACGGGGCCCAGTTCGGAGAGGAAATGTGGCCAAAACACCTTGCCCCATTAAAGGAGAGCCAAGAGCCAGTTACTCTTTTTAATAGCATGACATGACTAAAACATTAAAACAAACAATCATTACGAATTTAGACTCGTTCGTTCTAAATGAGGAACCGGACACAATTTAAGCCTAGTTCACACTAGAAGATAGAAAACCAAATTATGATTGGATTCTAGTTCACACTTCTAAAAGACAGAACAACCAAATATTATTATTTTATACTCGGTCATTCCAGAAAATAGAACAACCAAATATTACTAGGGATTACGATTTAAGCTTATCTGTACTAGTTTGGCTAGGAGGAATTAGAACACACAGGAAGGTCACTGACAGGTGGCTATCTCATCAACTCAGCTCTCAATTAAAATAAGAAAAAGAGGATCATGGGGGACCAATGGTCACCGATTAGGTATTGTTTTCTATATAGAGGGAGCAAGTAGCTACAAGTAGTACAGTGGGCCTTTAAGACGGTTCCATGACACATGCTCCGCCGACGATTGCTCCGCCGACATTTACTCCGCAAAACGCGACATTTGCTCCGCGACATTTGCTCCGCGACATTTGCTCCGACGTCAAATGCTCCGCCGACACTTGCTCCGCCGACACTTGCTCCGCCGACATTTGCTCCGCCGACAATTGCTCCGCCGACAGATGCTACGCCGACAATTGCTCTGCCGACATTTGCTCCGCCGACAATTGCTCCGCCGACAATTGCTCCGCAAAATGCGACAATTGCTCCGGTGACAAATGCTCCTCGAACGACAGTTGCTCCGCCGACATTTGTTCCGCCGCCAATTGCTCCTCCGACAAAACGGCTGAGCATTTATTGCACCAATTGCCAGAGGAGCATTCATGTCTTCCACGAGGCCGCACTTTTGGATCAGAGAGCAATTTTATTGTCGGCGGAGCACCGTCTTTTACGGGGTTCTTTTGGGGAGGAGCAACGATTATTGTTGTAGTAGCCATTGTATTTTACGGGGCACTTTTTGAGCGGAGCAAATGTCGGCGGAGCAATTGTCGGCGGAGCAAATGTCGGCGGAGCAAATGTCGGCGGAGCAAAAGTCGGCGGAGCAAATGTTGGCGGAGCAATTGTCGACGGAGCAAATGTCGGCGGAGCAACTGTCGGCGGAGCAACTGTCGTTCGAGGAGCATTTGTTACCGGAGCAATTGTCGCGTTTTGCGGAGCAATTGTCGGCGGAGCAAATGTCGGCGGAGCAATTGTCGGCGGAGCAATTGTCGGCGGAGCAATTGTCGGCGGAGCAAATGTCGGCGGAGCAAATGTCGGCGGAGCAAATGTCGGCGGAGCAACTGTCGTTCGAGGAGCATTTGTCACCGGAGCAATTGTCGCGTTTTGCGGAGCAATTGTCGGCGGAGCAATTGTCGGCGGAGCAAATGTCGGCGGAGCAATTGTCGGCGGAGCAATTGTCGGCGGAGCAAATGTCGGCGGAGCAAATGTCGGCGGAGCTAATGTCGGCGGAGCAAATGTCGCGGAGCAAATGTCGCGGAGCAATTGTCGCGTTTTGCGGAGTAAATGTCGGAGGAGCAATCGTCGGCGGAGCATGTGTCGGGTTACCTTTAAGACTTGTTCACATCGAAAGATTGAATAACCCAATATAACGAATTAGGACTTGTTCACAAGATAGAAAAACCGTCCTGATGAAATTGTTCAACAAAATCTATTGTCATTAATCGGGGTCATTTGCGAAGTTTCTTTAAAACAAATTCTTACCCTCTGAACGTATCCACAGACTTGAGTCGAGTTGAGGTCGGAGTCGGGTTGTCGTTCCCTTCCTGGACGGTGAGAGGTGTTTGGTCTTCGACGATCTAGACCATGATTGACGGTCATAGGAAAATGAAAAAATGGCACAAGAAGTTTGATGGCTTACTTGTATTCCTACTGTTGTTTTCTATCAGACGGTGTGAAAAATTGACTAAACTTTGTTCACAATCAAATCATCTCGAGTTGATATTGTAATGCTAGTGAAAGACGTGGAGTCATTTGTCTGACGTACCATTGCGACATTTGTATGACGTAGCATTTCGACATTTGCCTGACGCAGTATTGCGTCATTTGTCTGACGTCTGAGTGCGTCAGTGACATGTGCGGTTTTGACGCGCCAATAGAGAGTGAAATCCATTGTACAAAAAACGATGTGCAGTGCAAAGCGTCTGTTCAGAGGAAAAAGGGAGTTAACTTTGTGTTAAATTATATGAGTTAATTTCCTCTGGCTCTAAACAGACGAATATGGTAAATGGGCTTTATAGTCTTGATTAGCGCAGGTAACAACGCAATTGAAATGACGCCTCGAGTACAACGCGCTTAAGAAATGAATCATACTCACTGGAAGTGTACTTCCATTATGATAAAATGCAGGAAAAAATATAAGAAATGTTCACATAAATGTTCAATCTACACATTCAGAAATGCCTCAGAGTGTACCATACATTTTCGGGGGTCCTTCAGCGGGTCACCGACCCCACACCACAAAGGCTTCGCGCTCGCAATTTCGTACATCTCACGCCCCCCGCCCCTTTTGAAAATCCTGGGTCCGCCCCTGGTATTGAGTGAGACGACCAATTTCATTATCACCCGAGGAAATAATTGAAGAAATTAAAAAACTAAGTGAATAAATAAGATATTCATAAAAGATGGCAAAGAATACATACTCGCAATAGGTGTCATCCGTACTGGGGTAAACGGTGTCATCTGTAGTAACTTTAATACGAGTCCGCCAGGTTGTATCTATTGTAGCAATCCTCCGTTTGGCATTGGTCTCCCTCGTCAAATTGGCCACCATCACCAATTTACACTACAGAAACCAAGACGAATGGTTGTTATTACATTTTGTTTTATTATGACTATTGACAAATTCACTATTTGTTATAATAATATATAAAGGTATGCTACTCGTAAACTGGTTTTGAAATTGTATCGTCTAACAAAGCGTTTGTTTTGTAGCAATATATTTTATTGAGTATCAATTTAAAACTCTGCCTTTCCACGAGTGGCAGTGATGCTATTTTGATTAATTTTCTTTTTTGATATCTTTCAAAAACACTGACAAAAAAAAGTGCCAAGCTGTGACAATGACTTGGCTTTTATAGTAATGAATTCGATTTTTTTTTTTTTTTTGTTTTGTTCATACAATAGCTAACGCCTTTATCGGGAAAAAAAATCATATCGGATTAAATCGAAATTATTGTGTTTTACGGCATATATCATAGGAACACCAACACCCCCACGCCCCATAAAAAAAAAAGGAACACCATCCAGTGACCAGTATTCTACTGATTAACTAATCCGCCGCGAGGTTTGAAGTCTTATTACATAATGGGAAAACCTTAGCCCTCCGTCTAATTGTCTTTGTTAAACTCAGCTTAAGATGGAGATTACATGAAATATCGGGTCTAAACTATAGTAGAATATGAACGATTATGTCTGAAAAGAGGGAGGGGATAGAACGCCAAATTTTACCCCGATACAGATATCAGTTTGCATCCAAACTCGGAATCTTCTTTTCATATCGACTTTGCCTAGGTTGAATTGAACAGAAGCGACGCCGTAGGTGCTTGTATGAATACTGAGCGCGTCAAAAGAATCGTTGAATCCATCTCCAGCAAACGGTGGATGATCACCCACGTCCACTGAGTTTCCAAACTCGATCGAGGAGTCGTGGTCACTTTCAACTATGGCAAGAGATGGATAGAGGGAGTGGGAGCGTGTGGGAATGGGGGATAAAAATACGAAGAGAATGGGAGAGAGAGGAAGAGAGAGAGAGAGATTGAGAGAGAGAGAGTGAGAATGGGAGAGTGTGTGAGTGGGGGATAAAAATACGAAGAGAATGGGAGAGAGAGGAAGAGAGAGAGAGTGAGAGAGAGGGAGGAGAGAGAGGGGGAGAAAGAGGGAGGAAAGAATAGTGAGTGTGCGTGTGAGAGGAATAGGAAGTTAAGTGTAGAATTTCGAAAGAGGGAAATTGGATAAAGAAACACAGAATAATTAGAGAGACATTTCTAAGTTAACTGCCTCATAAAGTAAGGCGGCATATTTAGCATTGAAATGGTCACGAATCACGACATACACTCCCATCCCTATTCGGAGAACCCTAATCGTATATACAGTGATGTACACGGGCGGTTCAGGGACGTAACACCCCCCCCCCCCCCCCCCTTGTGAGAATTTCGACATACAGCTGTACGCCACCTTGTTGTGTATACTTAGAGTTGATGCTGGCAGTGTTGTGTGTCTCAATATCAAGCTAGTAAAAGTATATTTAAATAATTATATTGGTACAGTCTGTGGTATACTAGAATCTTTAGTGGATTTTCATTCAGAATGGCGAACACCTCTTCTATCATGCCTAAAGGACTTTAAACAAGTCCACAATAATAAATTCTATCATCCCGGGACCAGCTCCACCATACATTATAATGCTGCAATGCTATTATTCTCTAATGTTGCACAGATGAGCTTTAAATAATCAGATGAGATTTACTCTACTTGGGTTTATTGGGTGTAAAGACTTAAAGCTGCTTACTCCACAAAAAGGAGCAATTATATCGTACGGATTTTGTGCAAGACTTAAAGAGAAGGTTGAGCTCCGGGAGAAGTGAAACAAAATTTGTGAGCTTTTCCATTCCTATCAGGATAGTGTGGAAGAATATCATTGCAAAAAATGTCCTTTCAAAAAAGGGCATTGATCTGTAAATGGCCTCATATTCGAAAAATGTCAAGAAAGCTGACGTATTTGGACTAAACTTTTATACCACATGTGTATGTTGTCCCATGTACATTTCCGTGTATGCAGTGCAAATGTCTTTCTGCAAGACTGTGTCCATTTCTGATCATTTTGAGGGTTTCAAAACCTCCCAGTAAACATTAATTCTTAAAGATAAAGTTGAGTTCAGGGGGCGTTTCACAAAATTTGTTATCAGTGACAAATGACAGTTTTTGTTATAAGCTACTGAAATCCTTGCTTCTGATTGGTTATCAGCAGATTTGTCACTGGTTTTGTCATTTGTCATTGAAAGAAGGCTTTGTGAGACTGGTCCCTGGTCATGCGATTACATTGTGATAGAAACAGTGTGGAATAGATTAGTAAAAGTTGACCATGTCACAAATAAGTTTGGTGTGTACTGCAAGGTTCTGGAATCATCAGAATGATATGAAATTTGACCCAGTCGTGGTAAAAGTAACAATCACTGTACACAGAAAGATGTACATGGGACTGCACAAACATGTGGAAATAATAGTGAATATAATAGCATTTGAAAAGCCATGCTTCTCAGGAAACATTTTTTCTCTGATGTTCTTCCACACTTACATAATAACAATGAAAACGCTTCCAAAATATTGTTCAACTCTCCGAAGAATACAACCTTCTCTTTAAGCACTACATTAGCAACTTTTTTTTTCCCAATCACTTCCAGAGAGATTCTATCAAAATGCAGTCGCATGACCATAACTAAAACTCTATCTTTAATAGGCCTATAACTTGTGACTGGAAGTTTATGTTACCAATCCCAAACTTTACCAACCCATCATAGAGTTAGTATAAACTGATCTGAGGAGAAATACATATTAGAAACAGAGGGGTCCACTATGGTTAGGTAAACAGCCGGTTCCAACTGAGAAATGGTATTAACCCTTTTGGAATACGGATACACAAGTAAAATTTGATGCTGAAAACGATTGCACCGACTTATTTTTGATGAAATGTGTCAAAAGTGTCAAAATTTCATGTTTTAGGGACCACCACTGTTTGAATATATTTCAGAATTAATATTTTGGCTGAAAATGTTCGTTTGGTGTAGAGATCCACGATGAACAATACAATGAAATATGGAACAGTTTAAGACCCACACCCTCAGGTGCCCCAATATAACGTAATATTGGTTGAATTAAAAATTATTTTTAGTATAAAACACTTACAAGTGTCTTTAGAAAGAAAATACATAGGTCATTTAACTATAATAGCTTTATGCTCTTGAATCACGTACACTCAGATACCTGGGACCTAGTTGGCTATCAAAGCCTCATACCCACAATGTATTATTGTGTTTTGATACCGAAATAGAGATTTGCTGTGACCCAAGCCAATAATATTAACCCTCTTGACTGTCTGGAAAAGCTGATCTCTTGGGCCTTCTTGGACCAACTTTAGGGCCCATGCGGTCTTCCATGGGTCTTTACCTATACCATATTTCATTGTTTTATTCATTACCTTATTACCGGATGTACTGGAAAAATGCAGAGATCTGCAATCGACTTTCTAGGTCTATCTGTCATCCAATTTCCGTCTTCCTTCCTTCCTTCATATTGGGTTTTCTCCACCAAACAATCAATTTCAATCAAAATATTTGTTGTGAAATGTATAAAATCAATGGTGGGCCCCTCACAATTAAACGTACAATTTGAGCACCTTGGGCACATTCGTGTCAATACAAAATCAGTCGGTGCCATTGTTTTCAGCATCAAATTTTACTTGGGGCATCCGTATTTTTGTAAAAGGTGCACAAAGTATGGAGTATTGGGAGTGGAAGGTCAGACAAGAAGCCCTCAGAGAGAGGGATTGTGAAAAAAGTTAGGCGGGCTTATACATTCCGAATACTATACAGTGCGTCCCAGAAAAAACGAAACCGAGAAGTATCGATGTTCTATCATAACTTAATCACAACTATAATTAATGAATGATACATATTTGGAAAGCTTAGAATCTCCTCTTTCATGTGATGCTACTCAGATAATGCATATTTCACGCATGAGTGATTAAAAGCAATTTGAAGGAAGGAAACCCAAAAGACATTTGGCGGGCGGTATCTGGATTTCGAAGAAAAATTCGCATTTCTAGAAAGTTGAGTTTCTGCCCTTTCATATGACACCTCAATCCGGAAAAATGAGCGAGGAATGACAAAGTTCTGTTCGTTTAAAGTAGTGCTTGCATTTCCATAATTTTATTAAACGAATTCGTTTTCACTGGCTGCCTGCCGTATCAATAAACGAAATTAACAAAAGACTTAACTCCGTTTCGTTGACAATCAGCCGTAGACGAGAGTTTTCATGCATGGCTGATTGTCAACGAAACGGAGTTAAGTCTTTTGTCAAATCTGCTTTTTGCTACGGCAGGCACCCAGTGAAAACGAATTAGTTTGTTAAAATTATGAAAATGTAAGGGCTACTTTAAACAAACAGAACTTTGTTATTCCTGGCTCATTTTTCTTGATTGAGGTATCATATGAAAGAGCAGAAAATGAACTTTCTAGAAATATGAATTTTTCTTTGAAATTCAGATACCGCCCGCCAAATTACTTTATGGTTTCCTTCCTTCAAATTGCTTTTAATCACTCATGCGTGAAATATGCATCACGTGAGTAGCATCAACTGAAAGAGGAGACTCTAAGCTTTCCAAATATGTATCATTCATTAATTATGGTTGAGATTAATTTATGATAAAACATCGATACTTCTCGGTTTCGTTTTTTCTGGGACGCACTGTATTTTAAAACTTACAAACGTTGCCCATCACTCCGTCGATGTGAAGGATGATAGCGACGAGGATGACCGACGAAACCTTCCACATCATGCTCATTATTGAGGTAGTTGTTGCTGATCGACGATCTCCGACAATCCTGGTCCTCTACTGAGTTGTAATTGCTTGTGTTCTGTAATAGCGTTCACATAAAAAATAGGGGACGAGTAATCACAGAGAATGGCGAGACAGCGAGTACACAGTCTAATAAAACTCCTTCTTCCCCAGAAGTGTGAAGACATGGAACACCCTCCCAGTCAATGCAGTGGCAGTCCGATCTGTCGAAGCCTTTCGTCTCGAATTGACGAGAGGCTGCAGTAGCTTAATGGCAAATGTAACTATACCCTAATGACAAAGGCGCATTCACACGCAGTAATTAGTAATTTTTGGTGCGCGTCCAAAACTTGATTTCATTTGCCATCGTTCACACGTACGGTTGACGAAAACAAATCACTAGCGCGAGCGAACAAGCGATGGGTTCGCAGATCTGCAATGCGCATGTTCAAATAGTGACCTGACTCAATTCTTCTCTATCTTTCCTTATAATTCTTCCTTTTTAGTTCTTTCTTTTCTATTATTTACTATGTATTTCTTTATCTCTATTTTTCTATCATCTTCACTTTCTATCCTTCCTTTTTTTCTTCATTCTTTCCATTTGTCGCTCTTTCTTTTTTCCGCTGTTATTCTTAAAGGTAATACAAAGTTTCGGTATGGTGTCATGAATTTGGTTAAAATGAACATATTATTGGAAGCATATGCAATCCTACAATATTCAGTGATCGTTGTCGCGGTTGAAATCGAGTTTAAAGTTATGAAATTGTAAATAATAAACTCTTTATGTTGTATAGCTCCCTCTCAAGGTCAATAATAATAATAATAATATGGATATTTATATAGCGCCGGTATCCGCCAGGCTCTGACGCTCATGGCGCTGTACATACATGTATTACTATCACAAAAATATAACTTTCTTAACTAAAATAAAGTAAACTAAAAAACAACACAAATTATTACGCTACATTGACATGATTAAATAGCACTGTTTAGAAAGAGATGGGTTTTAAGAGCAACTTTGAAGTCATGAAGGGCAGTTAAATTACGAATACTAAGTGGCAGCTTATTCCAAAGGGACGGACCAGAATGAGAAAATGCTCTATCCCCCCAGGAACTGCGCGTCTTAGGGACAACTAATAAGGAGGATTGAGATGAACGAAGATGTCTTGTTATACTTAACAATCAACTTGATATTGTAGGAAGGAGCAGAGTCATACAAGGAATGGAAAACTAGCAACAACAACTTAGAAATATATTAATTAAGTCAAGATATTAATTAAGCCATAAACAATGTTTCTTGACTAAAATTGACCGATTAGCTATTTCCGTTTGGAAATTATATATCACAACTACATATTCTGAGATTTTCATGGTCGCACCTACCACTGTACGGCCGTAGGCGCTATTAGAAATTTATCAAATTATATTTGTTTTAGGGGCTAAATTTTCTAGTGCTTGTAAATTGTAAAGAATCACTATCCACCCAATTCAAAATTTCCCAAAACTTTGTATTACCTTTAATGTAGGCCTACTTCTTTATATGTATTTTTTAAATTAAAAAATAGTTGTTTTTTCTCAAGGGGAACGTATGTTTTTGAGAAGAAGAATGAATAAGGAGTATGGAAAATATTTTTTGTAAGTGGAATGAATCTTTTGATTAAGATTAAAACATAATTTTAAAGATTGAATTGAATATCTTCAAAGAGCGAAATGAATATTTATAAAGAGTGAAATAAATATTGTTTTAAAGAGTGAAATTGAATTTATAAAGAGTGGAATTAATATGTTGAAAGAGTGAAATTAATATATTTAAAGAGTGAAATGAATATCGTTAGAGAGTGAAATTAATATTTTTTTAAGAGTGAAAAGAATATTTTAAAAGAGTGAAATGAATATTTTTAAAGAGGGAAAAGAATATTTTTAAATAGTGAAAAGGATATTTCTAAAGTGTGAAATGAATATTTCTAAAGAGTGAAATAAATATTTTTAAAGAGTGAGATTAATATATTTAAAGAGTGAAATGAATATCTTTAACTGAAGAGTGAAATGAATATTTTCTAAAAAGTGAAAAGAATATTTTCAAAGAGTGAAATTAATATTTTTAAAGAGGGAAAATAATATTTTCAAAGAGTAAAATGGATATTTTTTTAGAGAGTGAAATGAATATTTTCAAAGAGTGAAATGATTTTCTTTTCTTCAAAGAGAGAAATTGATTTTTTCTTTTATTCTTATTTTCAAAAAGAAGAATGAATAACGAGTATGGATTGCAATCCATTTTTTTTCAAAGAGGAAAAAAGGATTGTCGATGATTGTCGATTTAAAGATATTTTTAAAGAGTGAAGTGAATATTTTTAAAGAGTGAAATGAATATTTTTAGATAGTGAAATCAATATTTGTAATGAGTGAGAGGAGTTTGATTTTATTAGGAGTTTGATGATGATTTCCTCAATCTGTAAGAATCAACCCGGCATTCTGAAATCGGGTTGAGTCATACCTAAAGTAGGCCTATTTAACTTTGGTCAATGCTGTAATAATTGACCTTTGAGCCGCATTTTTTTGGCGCCTTGCAGGCCCTTGGCAGCAAAAAAGTTGTGTGGCACGGGCCATTAATTTGCTTCTTGGCATTCATGCATTAATAAAGTTACAATTGTTTTCAAGTGGTACCTGGTTCTTTTTTATTAAATGCATTTTTGAGCCCTCTTTTAGTGGTCCATGCAAGGGGCCACGTGCAGCAAAGGGGTCTCGGCATACATCCATGTTTGTCGGCAGTTTTGAATACACAGTCATGTATATATATATACTAGATTCCTCCTCCCCGAATGTTTCAATACTCAGATATTGGTACCTCGTTCGTTTGATCAAAGGACACTGGGCAACCTGCCGGCTGCCGGGCCACAAACCAAATACAAAGGGAACATCCAACTGGCCAATGCCTTATTCCTCCCTTTATGCTACGTTTACACTATGTTCCCGGCGGCCACGGCAGCCCCGTTTGCCCGAAACGTAGTATGCCGTGGGACTTAGACCAATTTTATCTCTGGATTCAAGTTGTGTTACGTCTTGCCAAGTTTTCTCACGGTCTACCACGGTATCCGTGACGGGCCGTGGGGGGAAGGGGATGCTGAGTCCCGGAGGCTCCAAGGCGCACTACGTTTCGGCCCGCGTTCTACCACGGATGCCAGAACGTTCCCTCCCGGCCCGTCACGTTCTGATGGGGTCCCTCACGTTTCCCACGTTCTGATCAAGGTCTGACACGTTTTTCACGTTCTGTCAAGGCTTTGTACGGATGAAACGTGAACGCAGGGCAGCTTTGGAGCACGTTTGTGCCGGCGGTATAAAAAGAAGGTCTCCCAAGCAATAGCAATCATGGTATTCTGAGACCTCGCGTTGTGTCAGACCGTAGTAGAACGCAACGCGCCGTAGCGTGCCGGGCGCTTAAACCGTCCCACTACGGACCACCCCCAAGTTTTGTTACGGCCTATTACGGACTGTCACGTTTTGTTACGTTCACCCCGGTTTATTACGGCCTACTAGGTTTCTCATCCACACCGTGACTGCCGTGGCAAATTTTTTGACAGTTTAAAAATCTGACACGGTATCCACGGCAATCACGGCCTGTCACGTTTGCCCATACGGTCCCCCGCGTTGTGTCACGTCAATCCCGTTTCGTCCACGGTGGCCTGAAACGTGGTTGCCGTGGCCGCCGGGAACATAGTGCAAACGTAGCATTACATGGCCAGTTGTATGAGGTGCAAAAACCGATCTAAAAATGCGATGAATGAAAAAGCTGGCTAGCTGGCCTCTGAGCGCAGCCAACCGTACTTCATGTTTTTTTTTTCTTCGGCGCAGTCTGTTCAATTCAACTCTCATTATTCTTGCAGAACGTTGACATAGTGTGTGTTATAAGGGTAGCGTTCAAGGTCTGAATAAAAACACCATTGGATCTAGCTGCTGCAGCCTCTCGTCATTTCGAGACGAAAGACTTCGACAGATCGGACTGCCACTGCTTTGACTAGAAGGATGTCCTCACAGTTTTGAGGGACAAGGAGTTTTATTAGACTGTACTCGCCCTCTCACCATTCTCTATTATTTCTCGTCCCCTAATTTTTTGTGAACGCTATTACAGAATACAAGCAACAACAATTCTATAGAGCAACAGGATTGTCGAAGATCGTCGTTCAGCAACAACTACCTCAATAGTGATCATGATGTGGAAAGTTTCGTCGGTCATCCTCGTCGCTATCAGTATCATCCTTGACATTGACGGGGTCATGGGCAACCTTTGTAAGTATTAAATATAGTGTTCGGAATGTATGAGCCTGCCTCACATTTTTTGTTACAATCTCTCTCTAGAGGCGTGTCTGCACTATCTCGAGATTGCCAAATATCCAGCTATTTGAACTATCCCGATCGCAAACTATCCAGCTATTTGCGTCTTCATTAGACCGAAGTAGCAAATTAGCTGGATAGTTGGTCGGGATAATATCCCAAGATATCTCGGTCTAGTTTGCAAAATATCCCACTATTTCCCAACTAGCGGGATAGTTTGCGACCGTCTTCATTAGACCGAAGTACGGAGTCAAATATCCCGATCCCATCATGCACAACGATTTCCGGTTTTCCTCGCACAGTATGCGATTTATACCGCTCAGCGCACTGACCTCGCCGCGCTAGTACAACTAGTAAACACTGAAAACCGCAAAACGGCAAACTAGACCGAGATATCTTGGGATATTATCCCGACCAACTATCCAGCTAATTTGCTACTTCGTTCTAATGAAGACGCAAATAAGCTGGATAGTTTGCGATCGGGATAATTCAAATAGCTGGATATTTGGCAATCTCGAGATAGTGCAGACACGCCTTATCTCTGTGGGCTTCTTGTCTGACCTTCCACTTCCAATACTCCATACTATGTGCACGTGTTTAAAAAATACGGATGCCCAAGAAAACTTTGATGCTGAAAATGATGGCACCGACTGATATTCTATTTACAAGAATGTGCCCAAGGTGCTCAAATTGTATGTTTAATTGTATCGGGCCCACCATTTTTTTAAGCAATCAAGGACAAATATTTTGGTTTAAATAAGAATCATGAGAAGAAGGAGTAAGAGTAAAATAATGAGAAAAAGAAAAAAGGAGGAGAAGGAGAAGAAGAAAACGAAAAAAAGGATAATGAGGAGAAGAAAAAAGGAGTAGGCGGAAGAGGAGGAGAAGAAGGGGAAGAAGTGTCAATGAATAATGAAAATGGTCTGCATAAACCAAGCTGTTAATGAGGATGTCATCCTGACAGAGTCCTCAGATCATTTTAGACTAAACTCTTTCATTGGTATTGGTATTGGTATTTATTTTCCATATCACAATATTAGAAACAATACAAAGAAAGTGCATGTACATAGTAAAAATCAATAGTATAGTGAATTGCTGGATAACCCATTCAGCTTTGTTAATATAACAATATAACAAAGCTGTTCTTCCCTTGGGTCCAGGAATTAAGATATCAACAGTTATTATACAACATACAATACAACATAAAATAATATAACTTAAATACATATAAAACCTAAAACATATCAGACAAGCATAAACACCCCCCCCCCCATCCCAAACATGTTCCATTACAGATCAGAGCAAAACTGATTTCTTAAATTTAGATTTATGCAAAAAGTTGTTAAACTGTTGGATAGCTTAATAGTTAACGGTAGGGCATTGTACTCATGTGATCCTTTATACACAAACATTTTACGGCAGCATTCACTCTTTGGTTTGGGGAGTTCAATATTTCCTTGTGATCGTAGAGAATATAGATAGTTACAGTATTTGAAAGACTCCTCTAAATAAGGAGGAGCCAAATTGTTCAGGGATTTATAGACCATTATATTTAAATGCAAGTTACGTCTTGAATGGAGAGATTTCCACCCTAATTTAACATGAATATCGTTATTTGAAACATGGTTATAAGGATTAATTTTCAAAATGATACGACCGGCCCTGTTTTGTAATTTTTGGAGGCGGTCAGTGTGTTTCTTGCTAGCCGAATCATAAACAATATCTGCATAATCGAAAAGTGGAAGAATAATTGAATTATATACCATCTTCAGATTGGATTCCGAAATAAAATGTCGAAGACGAGCTAACAAACTTACAACTTTACTTATTTTTGCTACACATTTCGTCAATATGAATATCCCATTTTAACTTGGTATCAAGATGCATTCCAAGATATTTCACAGTATTACTTTTAACAATATGTTTACCACATATATTTACATTTAAGATATTACATTTCGATAGCCTTGCACCAGTTCCAAATAACATACAAATGGGGTTTTTCAACGTTAAGACTGAGTTTATTACAGCAAAGCCAGCTATGTATTTAACGTAAATCGAAATTAATATTTTGTTCAACAATATCAACATTTTTATGAGAAAAATATAGCACAGTATCATCTGCATATAGATGCAATTTACAATTTTGTACTTGTTTCACCAGATCATTTATATAAATAGTAAATAAAATAGGGCCAAGTATGGACCCTTGAGGAATTCCATAATCTATATCTAAAATATTTGATGTAGCAGAATCAATACAGGTACACATCTTACGGTTATACAAGTAACTTTTGAACCAAGTTAATGTGTCCCTCGAAACACCTATGCTGGAAAGTTTTTTAACAAGTATTTGTACGTCCAGTGTCAAACGCCTTTTTCAGATCGATAAACACAGCACCAGTATAAAGGCCTCCATCCAATGCTTGCAACCAATCATCGGTGACTTTCAATAAAGATGTAAAGCAGGGCTCCCACTTAGCCGAGTTGTATTGGCGAGTTATGGTGAGTTGCCTCAAAGAGGCACTCGCAATAACTCGCGAACAATTCGGTATGGCTTAGCGTAACTCCTTACAACATTCCACGACTCTCCCCAAAGTCGCGAACAGCTCCAAAATTTTGGACATGTTCAAAAAATTTACCCGATTCGCTATAATTCGAGGTGAACTCGCCTACACTCGTTATATACTCGCATTACCCGTAACAAGCTCGCGCTGCACTCTTCATAACTCATAGCAACTAGCCACCTTATGAGGGGGTGGGGGGGGGGCGAGCTTGTTACGAGTAATGCGAGTATATTGCGAGTGTAAGCGAGTTCGCCTCGAGTAACAACGAATTCACCTCGAGTAACAACGAATTCACCTCGAGTAAAAACGAATCAGTGAACATTTTGAACATGTTCAAAATGTTCGTTGATTCGTTGTAGCTCGAGATGAACTTGCTTAACACTTGTAATATACTCGTAGCAGCTCGCCATCTTATGAAGAGTGCAGCGTGAGCTTGTTATGAGTAATGCGTGTATATTACGAGTGTAGGCGAGTTCACCTCGAATTACAACGAATCGGGGAATTTGTTTGAACATGTCCAAAATTGTGGAACTGTTCGCGACTTCGAGGAGAGTCGTGGAATGTTCTAAAGAGTTACGCTAAGCCATACCGAATTGTTCGCGAGTTATTGCGAGTGCCTCTTTGAGGTAACTCACCACAACTCGCCAGGGAGAACAGTATGAATACTGATGAGGCTACCCTGGGTAAACAAGACATATTATTATTATTATTATTAATACAACTCGGCTAAGTGGGAGCCCTGCTTACAGTCGAATGCTTTTGCCTGAAACCCGATTGCTCGGCGCAGAGTACATTGTTTTCTTTCATATACGATTTCAATTGATTGCATACTAGTCTTTCCAGAATTTTTGAGACGGATGGCAAAATGGATATGGGTCTAAAATTCGAAAGATCATCTTTGTTTCCTGATTTAAATAATGGTATCACTTTAGCAGTTTTAAATTGGTTAGGATAAACACAATCTAGTAGTGTTTTATTAAACAAATATGTTAGAGATGGAATTATAGCAGGAGCCGACAACTTCAATAGCTGTGCAGAGATTCCGTCAATTCCACATGAAGATTTATTTTTCAATAGTTTAATTTCTTTCAAAACATTTTCTTCTGATATTACTCCAAAATTAAAAGCAAATACATTATGACACTCTTGATCAAGAACAGATCTATGTGTGATTGGAATTGTAGATGCTAAAAGTTTTCCAACGTTGGCAAAGTATTCATTCAAAATTTCACTTTTTTCAAACAATTTTTGCTTTTATCGGTTTGAAATATATTTTTGTTACTATTATTACAAGGTAATAATGATTTTAACACCTTCCAGGTGCTACCAGCATTTACTTTGAATTTTAATAATTGTTCAGAGTAATATTTCTTCTTTCTTTTCCTAATTTCAAAAGTAACTTTGTTTCTTAATTTTCTGTATTCTTTCATCTTTTTCTCATCTTTATTTTTCCAAGCTTTTTGTTTTAATTTATCCCTTTCTCTGATCAATTTGAAAATATCCGAATTCATCCATGGGGACTTCTTATTTCTAATTTTCTCGCTTCTGATAGGCATATGAAGATTAACAACATTCATAAGAAAACTTTCCCATTTATTGACTGCTTCACTGACACACGTACAATCAAGGATTTCATGCCATGGCTGATTACCTAGATCTTCTAAATAGGATTCTATATTAATACCAGATAATTTTCGATAATTAATTTCTCGGGAAGAGTTTTAATTTTTCGACTTCCATATTAAATAACTCAAAGAATGATCACTCATTCCAACATGGATAACACTGTGTGTTTTTATTTTCTCAGTTGAGTTTGTTAACATATGATCAATGAGTGTCATTGAGTTGGCTGTAATCCTAGTATAATATGTTTTGTTAATCTGTTGCAGTGAATATAAGTTATGCGTTTCATCCAGACGCTTTAAATCAGAGGACCCTGTTATTTTTAATAAATCAAAATTTGTGTCCCCCATAACAATAATAGAGTAATTAAAACTATCAAGGAATGATAATAAATTTTCATACTGTTGAAATAATTGAACATTGCTATTTGGCGGTCTATGCTAAGTAAGAAATATTCCTTATCCTTAGGCAATACTGACAAATTTGCAAAATTTTTACCAAAACAAAATTCCAATTCTGTATATTTTAAAGCTGTATCTGAAAATGAAATTATTGATGTAGTAAAGAAATTGAATTGTACAAATAGTTGTGGCATTGATGAATTCAATCCTGATGTCATAAAAAAAGTAATACACTATATTGTTACACCATTGTGTTATATTTTCAATTTATCGATTTCTACTGGAGTTGTTCCCTCTAGATTGAAAATTGCAAAAGTTGTACCTGTTCATAAAAAAAGTGATATTCATAATGTTGATAATTATAGGCCTATATCTATACTTCCTTATTTTTCAAAAATCTTAGAAAGGCTCGTCTATAATCGTACATATAGCTATTTATGCACAAATTCTATTTTGAATGATAGTCAGTATGGTTTTTTAAAGCATGTGTCGACAGAAATGGCTGTTATTGATCTTCAAGATTATTTAATTAGTGTATTTAATAAAAAATTGCATGCTATTGGTGTTTTCTTAGATTTAAGCAAGGCATTTGATACAATTGATTTTTCTATATTATTATCCAAACTTGCCTGTTATGGGATAAGAGGTTTACCACTCCTCTGGTTCAAAAGTTATTTACATAATAAAACTCAATGTGTATCATTTAATGGTGTTTTATCTGATTATTAGGAAATCTCATGTGGTGTGCCCCAGGGGTCAATCCTGGGGCCCCTTCTGTTTTTACTTTATATTAATGACCTTCCATATTGTTCTGATAAATTGAAATTCATTCTTTTTGCTGATGACACCAATATCCTCTACACCTCAAATGACATTGGATCTTTATATAGCACGTTAAATATTGAATTGCGGAAAGTATCGAATTGGTTTAAATGCAATAAATTAATCTTGAATGCTGGAAAGTCAAATTTTATATATTTTCATTCCAAATATAAACCGGTTTCTACAGAGCTCCTCAATTCATATCAAATACAAATGGATAATAATGTTCTTAATCGTGTTGCTAATACCAAGTTCTTGGGTATTTTTATTGACGAAAACTTATCCTGAAAAACACATATATCCCATATTAATAAGATAATGTCTAGGAATACTGGTGTCATCAGCAAACTCCGCCATACTTTGCCTCAATCTGTTCTTCTTATGTTATACAATACACTTATATTACCGTTTCTTAGTTATTGCAACATTGTTTGGGCAAACACATACCCAACCAAACTGCATCGTTTATATATTCTAGGAAGAAGACAACTTTAGACTGATTTGCAGTTTGCTCGACATTTATTCCGCTCCGAAACTAGGAGTCCTTTTCCTCAAAACATGTAAAGTAGGAAAGTCAAAGTAAAACAAGTAACATGCATAAAAGCAATAACAAAATCTTATAACCACAATAAAGAGGGTCCACCATAAACAATTCGACAATAATGTATAAACGTGATATGATTCAACAATCTTAAGGGTACATGTACCATGAGTGAAACTCAAAATTGTAGGGATCTCCGGTCACGTGATCAGCGGAGGGATAGTAACTCCTTCCGATCACCCCAGGTCCCTGGGGTTTACGTGACCTGCCGGTAGGATAGTATCTCCTACGGATGATCCCCACAACTTTTCAATACTCACAAAATCATCAATGCATAACTAACATAGTTATGGAAACACTATATTTGTGGGATCTCGAGTCACGCGATCAGCGGAAGGATAGTAATTCCCTCCGATCACCCCAGGTCCCTGGGGTTTACGTGACCTGCCGGTAGGATAGTATCTCCTACGGATGATCCCCACAACTTTTCAATACTCACAAAATCATCAATGCATAACTAACATAGTTATGGAAACACTATATTTGTGGGGTCTCGAGTCACGCGATCAGCGGAAGGGTAGTAACTCCCTCCGATCACCCCAGATACCTGGGGTTTACGTGACCCACCGACAGGATAGTATCTCCTGCAGTATCCCCAATGTTATCCCGGTGCTACTATACCAGCGCATATATAAGAAGTGGTGATAATCGGAACCAACCATGGAATAATCACGAGTAAAAGAAATCCTCCACCCACATTTTTTTTTTTTTTTTTTTTTTTTTTTTTTTTTTTTGTGGGGGGGGGGGGGGGGGGGGTTGGGCGTGGTTTGCCATGGTTGCTTCCTAATACCATCTATGGACCCATGCTGTTTCACTAAATATTAATATGACATGTATCATACTTCATGTATTTCTCATGGATTCAATCCGTTACATATTGTAATCTTATATTATTATTCTTGCTGCTAGCCAGACAGTGATAGAGGCGAAAACCCGACAATATTGCCATTGTGGCTTAATTTAACGAGCAAAATAATTATATTTCCTTTGTCGGGGAAAATTCCCCTATGGCCCACTTTGTAGTTCTGAAGCTACTGTGCGACCGAGTGACTCTGACTCCACCCTCTGCTAGCTTAACAATTATGTATGATGTATACTAGTACATCAAAATCAATCATTAATTTAAATATGGTTCTAATTTATCAGCAATTAAATAAATTTCAAATTTAATGTGAATCCCAAAAATGAAGGCGTATATATCTGAATATGTAACTCACGTTACAACACGCTATTCCTCAACTTCTTGTGTTATAATAATTCCATTATCACATCGAACCCAGTCTGTCCGAAATTCCACAAGGCTCATTAATAGCCGAATTAGTGTTATTGTCCCGTTTCCGTGAATATAAATATTCTATTCATATATACCCAAGCCCGAGTCTATTCCTTCTTGGAAATTATCGATGAAAGCGTCGGATCCTCTGTCGGACAGGTGTACCCCATCTCTTAAAAATAAACTGTAATTGGATGGATCCAACTAATGAGCAATAACTGACGCATTCGGCAGCCGGGCTATTAATCTCCTCGCGTACTTGTTGAGCGATTTCCTGACCCCATCCATGGCGTCTTGTAATGTTCGATAACCACGACTGCTATGATAGAATAGACGTGGGATGATGGTCGACCAGGCGATGTGCGTACGAGGCATGGCTGTCCGTAAAATTTGAAGAGCCATATCGATCGCGATTCTGCATTGGCAGGCATCATTCATGCCCAAGTTATTTGTTCCTAAATGCACGATTACTAGCGCAGGTGCTCGTTGGTTGTATCTCAACCTATTCTCCACCAGGCGCGGAAGGTCTTGTAACGTCGCTCCTCCCTGACCGTGCCATTGGACCGTCCCTCTTGCTCTTCCCAAATCTTGGTGGTTGAGCATGTTCGCCCTCTGCTTGGCACGTCTGACCAAGCTGTCGCCTACGATCCAGATCCTGTCGCCGGTTGTCTCTGAAACAGGATGGAAAAACTCCCCAAAGTAATGTGTTCTATATTCATATTCATATCATCATCATACACGTGGGCTACTTATTCTCCCACTTATAATTTACTATGAAAATATGTGATAGTAGGTTTCCATTAAAAGGAAAAAGGAAGGAATAATCGTTCCTCTGTGTTACATGTAAAACCTAGCAGCGATGGGGGTTACGACAATATTAATGATTGGGGGAGCCTAATCAGGATAGTAACTCCTGGTTGATCCTCCAGTCCCATTCTGGTTATTAACCTGAGCACTTCACATAATTGATCTGCACATTGTATACTTTGTGTCGTGTTCAACTTTTTATTGTATTATAACGAATTAGGTTAAATAATTGTATAAAATTATTACTGCTTTCCCGTTTGCCCGTTAGTAATTTAAATCCAATTTGTCATAGTAATCTCTATTAATGTAATGTTGTGGCCTTATTGGGAATTAATATTGCATAATTTATATGGAGCGCGTTAATATCGTAACATATTATGCTGTATATAAAGTTATCATTATTATTATCCTTATAATTATTATGTTTATGATAACGTTTATTCCTATCAATTTTAAATTTCACCTAATATTTAGCGGATATAACGCATATACACAAAACTGCGCCACCTTCCCATTACCATTATCTGTTCTGGGGGAACGCCTTTCAGGGCCACTATAATTGCCGCTCCGATTCGAAAGGAGTATGTGCCATATTGGCTACCACTGTACCCGTTGTGCTATAGGGTTCTCTTCAAAACTGAACTAAATTAATACCTAATTACAGGGGCCCCATCACGATGACAAAATAACGGACCATCTATATCAGGTCTTACACGGAGGTATGCTTTCATGGCTTTCACAGGGCACTGTTCATCTGTCCCATTGCTACCGATATTAATCGTAGTTCCTTGCCCGTATTGGTCGGTTTTTAAAAATCTAATACGTACTAGCAGGCTTCCCTTCGGGCCACTGCAAAATTTGATGTCATCCCTCGCTATGACCTTATTTAAATCATCGCCCTTCCTTTGAATCGTGAATTCTCCCACTCTCAAAAACCCCAAAAATGCTAATAAATATGATGCGTAAAACATCATTGATTCGTAATGAAAATAGCATACAAAATATAATATTGGTATAATTGTCTCTAAAAGTTCCCAAATTATGGGTCTTCTACTGTCTACCATAAATCTGTCGCGCCTGCTCCCTTCCTGCATTTTCTTAATTAAAAATATTTAATTGGGTCCGCCCAGCTGTACATATTGTATAAATATGATAACGCTGCGACATGCTTTATAATAATTAATAATAATTTCCCATTAATGGAGAGGTGTGCGATGAATGCCATAACCTGTATAATTATTGCAGGCCATGATGTATTCAATTGTCTATTCAATCGAAACTCTTAAAATGAATCTACAGCACTCTAATATGCCCGCTGTAATCCCTCTGCTAAAAACTGTCCTAGTAATCTATATATTTCTGCTGCTAGGTCAGCACTATTCCCGTAAATATGCGACTTAATCGGTCTCGTGCTCCTGGTGCCAATTTGCGGAATCGCCCCATCTAAAATCATGAAAGGGAGTCGGCAACACCATTGTCAAATATATATACGTAAACTGCTTTATAAACAATATTTTTCTTTAAGCAGATCAACACAAATTTACGTAATAACTCCATTATTTTCGAACATAATAATGTCTGCTTATTTATTATAAACTTCACTAACATATTATCTGTATCCAAAACTATTCTCCTATTCTGGAGTTCCTCCCCCCATGCAGCGATGGAGAGTAAAATGGGTATCATTTCTTTCCATGCTATTAACGTACCCTCGATAATTTCGCGCGACGACCACTTGTTATTAAACCACTTGCCTTCAAAATAGGCTCCGAAACCAATTTCCCCGCTAGCATCAGTGTACAAAACGTGGTCGTTATCTCCTCCCCACCCTTCCTAGGGGATGACTGATATGCCATTATGGTGGTTCAAAAATTCGAGCCATATAATTAAATCAACTTGGGCCCCCTCATTCAACATTATACTGGTACTTTTCACATTTTTCCCTTTTATTAAATCTATTAACCGTCGTAAAAATGCTCTGCCCGGTCGTACAGCTCTGCAAATAAAATTCAAAGAGCCAATCAAAGATTGAATCTCTTTGACGGTGGCTGATTTATAAGCTAGCGCCCTACCGATTTTCCGTCTTATTTCCACCAATTTTTCTTGTGGTACACGTACTTGCATTAGTACTAAATCAAGCTCTAAGCCAAGAAATATCAATCTAATAATAAACCCTTCTAATTTTTCTTTGGCTAGGGGGACGCCTAGTTCTTTGCACACTAATATTAATGTATCAACAACTTGTTTACATGTTAATTCTTCATTTTATATTGAACCCACACATAAGAAGTCATCCACATAGTGCACTATTTTGTTGGAGCCAATTCTTTCCCTAACGCAATATTCAATAAACGTAGAAAAAGATTCGAAATATGCTGGGGCACATCTGATACCCATGAGTAAGCATTTGTCAATATAATATTTGCCGTCAAACTTGACCCCGAGCAATTCAAAATCATTTGGATGAATCGGTAATAACCTAAATGCCGATTTAATGTCCTCTTTTGCTAACTCGGCACCTATGCCTGCTTCAACAATTAATTCTGTTGCTTTATCAAAACTCGTGTATTCAACCTTGCAAACTTTATCCGGAATAAAATCGTTTATTGAAACCCGAGTGAGTATGACAAGTGGTTAATTAAACGATATTCGCCCGGCACCTTTTTGGGCACCAGTCCAATAGGACTCGACCGTAATTTATTTAGTGGCCTAACTTCAAATGGGCCTAAATATCTACCCAATCTTACCTCTTTTCAATTTTTTTTTTCAAATGCTACTAATTTGTTATTTTCCACTAATTTTAAATTGGGCATATCAGCCGGCATGCGGGGGCCTGTGTAATTTAATTTGAAGCCTTCAATAAAGCCTTTTTTCAAAAATTCTGCGGCCTCCCTGTTAAAATACGTCTTTAACATAACTTTTAAGTTCTCGGTTATAATTGGTGTTTGTGCTAAAAACATTAAGTCACTCATCTGTTGCGTTATGTTATTATCTTCTTTCAAATTGCCATGTATATCTTTATTATTCTTCTATATTTGTTCCCCATTTCTGGAGGTGCAATTATTTGTTATTGGGTTTGATGGCTTTGAAATTTAACCGTTGGACTCCAGTGCAGTGGATTTTCCCATGCCCTTTGTTACCACAAATGGTACATGCGTGTGTAAAGCGGCATGCCTATCTAGAGCATTGCCCTGACCGGTAATTAAATTCATAGCATTCTCCGCCACGAAAGTTTTGTGCCCGAAATGGCGCCCTTCCCTTATTCATATTGGGTGTGAACTTTATTGTGCTCGACCCCCGGGGTGTGGCCCATTCCCGCTTGGTTGCCCACGATCCCTATTGGGTTTGGGGGCGGTCTTGTATCCGCATGTTTCGCGGAGATCCCCCACCTATTACGTGAAGGAGCCACAATTCCCCATCTATTGATGACCACAGCCCGCCTTTTCTGTGCATGCGATGTCGAAATTCGATATCGTAGTCTCTCCAACCATACCCATAATACCGAGAGGCAGCAGATCGAATTAATTGCCCATATTTCAGAAGCTCATGTGAGCGAATTAAATTGGCTTCTAAATAAATACTGATATATACAAAAATGCATCGGTCCACCATTCAATGGACACGATTTTATTTTTATTAAAGGTAGCGAATTTCAGCACTAACCTTCCCCCTTCGTGAGATATTGCTAAATTAGGGGCTTGTTCGTCTACTGCCTCTAACATTAATTATATTGCTATATTTTGTGTCTCAAGAAGTGTATTGAAATCTACATATTGCCCTCTCCATATTTTTTCCTTCATATTGTGGTGTACTTTAGTCCCCAGTCTATCAGTGACCGAAAACAAGGGCGACTGATCTGTGTTATATATGTGTGCACCACTGTGCTCCCCCCTTGTATCCCAGGCAATAGCGCCTGACTGAATCGATTGCCCGACACTGCTTGCCCGTGTGGGAGGATGGGCTTCATTATCCCTCAAATTATGACTAGCTCTAGGCCTAGTGTCACTCTCGTTGTGTGTAATTTGTAATTGAAAGCCAGCGTATAGGCTACCGGTGTTTGGTACAATCGAGGGGAAGGAAACCACCAAGTTGCTTTCCCTCTCGCTTCCAAGATTGTTAAATCTATGTCTTGTTGTTTCACTAAATTGTGATATTTCTGGTAAATGTGATTGCATAGCTACGTCTACCTCACCTTGCATTGGCTGTGCATGTGAAGGCGGCTGGCTTGATGACTGGTTCGCTCCAGTTGTCTCGTTTCCACTGTATTGTGGTCCGTCAGTCTCCGGAGCCGGGTTTATGCTGGTAGTGGCTGAGCGTCCACTGTTGGGGTTACCGCTCGAGTGCCTCGCCCGTTTTGGCCGCCCCGCCCGCCGGGGAGTTGAGGTGCCGAGTACGTCTTGAGTGGTGTCGTTGCTAGACTGCCTTAATCTTGTAGACTGTCTAGGCCTAGCAATCTTTGGTTGGCGGGCCACCCGGCTCTGGCTTGATTTCCGCTTTCCCATCTTTCGATATACTGGGATTTCCTCTCGTTATTTAGACTTATCTGTATACTCAATTGTAGAGCCTTCTCGAAAAAGGACTTCTCCGAGCGGAGATAAAGTCGAAAGTGAGAAAATCTTGCACACGGCGTTCCCACGCTTACTGCGCGCATAACTCCACCGTTGTAGATTCACTGGCTGTGCGCATTTTCGGTTTCTTTACAGAGGTAAATTTCACATGTCGCTGTCTCACAAAGGCACCGCTTAAACAGCTGTAAAAGGCGCGCGCTATTTCTGGCCTATGCCAGCAATTGTTTTGTCTATCCTTGACTCTCCCAGAATGACTCTGATCATTTATTATGATCACGTTATTCTACAAAAGAGGGTTGTAAGAAATATAACGCTATCTCATTATCAATCTCATTCAAGACCACTTTTTAAACAACTTAATATATTGAATGTATACCAGTTAAATGAATATTTATGTGCTATACTTATATTTAAGAACGAAAAAAGTCTGCTTCCTAAAAACTTATCCGATATGTTTATAACAAACAGTACAATACATAACCATAATACTAGAAATAAGAAGAAATATCACCGATGGTGTGTTCATACAAATTTTGCATCATATTCTTGCAGACATCATGCACCTGAAATTTGGAACTTGCTTCCGACTAATATAACTTCAATCTCATTTTACAACAGTTTTAAACGTAATCTCAAAAGTTTCTTGATTGCGCATGACTCTCACTGAATGTATTTATCTAGCTTGTTACCACTCTCTCTTTCTCTTTCTCTCTCTCTCTCTTTTTTTCTTCCTCTTTGCTATCTTCTGACTTTTTCATCTTACCATGTTGTATGTCATGTACTGGGTTTGTGCCGGTTGTTATGCAATTTCTGAATGATACTATCCGAAACTTTACTTGTTACTTGTTTTCTTACTATGTTTATTACATCTAATTTGATAGGAAGCTGTCCAGACAAAACCTTTTCTTGGTTTTTTTTACAGCTGTGCCTTATTCTGTTTTGTATTAATTCATTTCACATGTATAAACTATCCCAATTTATGTATTATATTGTACATGAAATTGTATGTTTTTACTTTGTAAAAAGGTTTTTAAAAGATGGAATTCAATAAACTGAACTGAACTGAACTGTATTGGATTTGAAAATTTCTGCCGAATCAGAAGTGGTATAATTTCTAAGGAATTTTATACATCATATTTGTTAACTTCAAAAGACAGCGAAAATATATACGGCCACTCCACCACCGTGTCTGTTTCTATCTTTACGAGTAAGGTTAAAATGATCGATATTAAGTTCACTGTCGAAAACAGATTCATCCAAAAAAGTTTCATTTAATGCTAGAATATGAATTTCATTACTCTGTAAAAATGATTTGATTTTATCTATATTACGGAGAAGGCTATGAATATTTAGATGTGCAAATTTGAGGCCTTTGCTTTTCAAACAATCAATATGTGAAAGATTTGTTGTTTCCATCAAACGTTTCATGGGTTGGTAAAGTCTGGGATTGGTAGCATATACTTCGAGTTTCACGGCCAGTAGAAAAGGTCCAGTCGAAAGTTATAAGCTTATTAAAGATAGAGTTTAGTTTATGGTCATGCGATTGCGTTATGAAAGAAATTCTCTGGAAGTGATTTGAAAAAAGTTGATAGCATGCCATGAGGCTGCATGCACGCTACCGTTATAGTGCTTTGTACATGCGAGCTAACCATTGATTCACTGCCATGTGCGTGCAAGCATGATTCGTAATAGCAGTTATTGTTCATGCTTATGGGACTATGCTATGTGTTTTGCACGCGCTATTCATAGGGTGCGTTCTATCGACACATTTTCACCCAAGAATATCACGATTTTCAAAGACGTTGGACCGAATTCACAAAGGAGGTTTGTCGACAAACCTTGGTTTTCGTACGTCATATGACGCGTTTTTACGCGTTTTTTACAAACCTGGTTTGTAAAGAACAAAAGGAGGTTTGGCGAAACAAAAGGAGGTTTGTCGACAAACCTC
Organism: Strongylocentrotus droebachiensis; assembly: GCA_035222895.1. Classification (NCBI taxonomy): domain Eukaryota; kingdom Metazoa; phylum Echinodermata; class Echinoidea; order Camarodonta; family Strongylocentrotidae; genus Strongylocentrotus; species Strongylocentrotus droebachiensis. The sequence goes on from JAVYIG010002864.1 coordinate 42,747, forward strand.
CTTTGTGAATTCGGGCCGTTAAGTTTAAAACATGTTGCGTTCAAGCGATTTTTTCGTCGGTCGTAAAAATAAACGTGCTTTTAAAACACAAACATGAAACGCTGAAAAAGATGCGTTTTGTATCATGACAAATTTTGTATCATAAAATTCGATTGAACGAACGGAGATCTCAATCATGATTCTATGGCGTCATTATCGTGGCCTGTTCTGGTTTGGGCAAAAACCACGCGCCTGCTTTTCATGCAATTTGCGTACACTATAGCATGCTCTTTATCGTGGCCTGTTCCGTTATGTTATTCCTTGTTTTCCTTCTATCATTTTCTCTTTGTGTTTTTATTATGCTATTCTTCGTTTTTCCATTTTTATTCTTCTCTTCTATCTTTCCATTATCTATTCTTTATCGTTTTCTCTTTCTGTCTTTCCTTATGTTATTCTTTATTTCTTTCTTCTATTCTTATGTAATTCTTTGTTTTAAGCATTATATCACTTTCTCTTTCTGTCTTTCCTTTAATATGTTATTCTTTGTTTCTTCCTTCTATCACCTTCTCTTATGTTATTCTTTGTTTTTATCATTCTATCACTCTCTTTCTGTCTTTCCTTGTGATATTCTTTGTTTCTTCCTTTTATTACTTTCTCTTATGTTTTTCTTTGTTTCTTCCTTATATCACATTCTCTTTTTGTCTTCCATTATGCTATTCTTTGTTTCTTCCTTCTATTACCTTCTCTTATGTTATTCTTTGTTTTAATCATTCTATCACTTTCTCTTTCTGTCCTTCCTTATGTTATTCTTTGTTTCATTCTTCTATCACTTTCTCTTTCTGTCTTTCTTTATGTTATTCTTAGTTTCTTCCTTCTATCATCTTTTCTCATGTTATTCTTTGTTTTATTATTGCGATCTATGCTCAAACCAGCAGCCGACAGTCGGCCGTAAACAATTCCAGAAAGCACGCGCCGAAGTTGACCTATACTTCCTGGGTCAAACTGCACAGTGTGATGTGCAGTCACAGAATTATAAGAAGGAGAAGGCTCATGGGCATACACTATGCACACACAACGGCTAGCCAATTCACGCACTGGGCTTCACGCTCGAGTGAACACGCCGCCATGTTGATGGTCCCATCCTGGTCATCTCTTTTACTGTCCTCACATACGGATGTGTTGCTTTTCCCTGAACCTCTCTCTCACAATGTGACATTTCTATCTGTTTTGGTTTTTTTTTTTGCAGCCTATTATGCCCAAGAAAATAAATCTAAAGGCCTAGTTGTCATGTTGATCTCAAGTTCTTTGATGGGAAAGAATTAGAGAATTGCTAGCTATACAGGCCTAGTAGTCCTTTTCCCCAAAATCTCCCCTCGATCATCATTCGCTCTCTCCCTAATTGTATAACTCCACTCCCATTTCATCAAACACACATACATAAATATCTTAATAATCTCTCTCTGACACATACAGTATCATTTCCTTTTGACTTCTCTCTAGATACCTTTCAACTTCACACCCATTTAATCACACACACACATGTACTGATGCAAATTTTAATAATCACTCTCCTCATTATACAGACACATACATTGTTATTCCTTTTTTTGCTCTTTATAACTCCACATCCATTTAATCACACACACATTCATGCAAATTTTAATCTTAGTTAAAAGAAAAAAAAAGTCTTAGCATGGAAAGTACTTCCATGGTCTTAGCAAGCCTCTCTCACCGCTTAAAATCACTTTACAAATTAAATGATGATTGAAATCCAGCATTGATCTAAAGTCAATAAAAAATCTATGAAATACATGTTCGATGAAGATTTTTTATTTTATTTCTTGACCGTGATCTTGATGATACGGTACATTCTTCACATATGATGATGCACATGCACACAAAGGTATCTGCTTTAAAAAAAAAATATGTGGCAAGTCACATTTTAGGTAAATTTACTATTAACAGTTCATGCATCTCATAGGTTCGCGAAATAGGCCTAAAATGTATATCAAATGAGGGGGGAAAATGTATTTGGCAACTTCTTATTCTAGTAATGTCACAATCAAATCATAAAATGTTGTTTTATGGAGCTAAATAGTCTTGTGTAAATGTTACCACTGACAAGGGGGAAAATGACAAACTTCCATGTAGGCCTACATGTGAATATGGTTTGCACTTCAGCTTTCCAAAGTTAATTTACTTAATACAGGTACATCCTAATTTAAGTACGGGTATGCTTGTAAACAGAATATATAAACAATCTTGTGATATGGAAAATACATGAACATGTACAGTAGTACATTTGTTCATGACTTGAATGTGCACACTTTCATTCATATTGCTTGAATTTTTTTAAAACTGATTCATGTACAATGGCAAGGAAAAAAAATGCAGAAATTCCATGTACATAATATGGCTTGCACTTCACCTTTCAAAAATGAATTACATGTAACTTATTGCAGGTACATCCTAATATAAGTACTGATATGCTTGTATACAGAATAAATAAATAATCTTGTGATATGGAAAATGCATGTACTGTACGGTATAGATGTACATGTAGTTTATCCAGAGTATCAATCAAATCCCATTAACAACAACAGCGCGAAGTTATTCTGTGGTTATAGCTATGGGACCATCAACATGGCGCTGATCACGTGACACCTGCCGGATTACGGCGATGCGGAACGTCTCGCTATAATCCTTCTCCTTCTTATAATTCTGTGTGTGCAGTGGCTGGGCTCGAAATGAGCTAGAATCAGCGTTGATGACAAATCGCTTGAACGCTCTCCCGCAGTAACTGTGTTTTGTAACTGCATGATTCATGTTTGTGATTCTAGCTTCGAAAAATCGCTTGAACGAACCCATACAACCATCGCGTACCTGGCACGGGGGGGGGGGGGATTTGGGGATGGCACAATGGGGATTAGCCCTGTGGCATGATAAGAGTTCAAGAGAAGGTTGTGTACTGGGGAGAGGTGAACAATAATCGCCACTCGTGGAAGGGCAGAATATTAAATTGATACTCTTATCAAATATTATACAAATTATGAATGGTTATGAGTTCAATACGCGCACGGCAGAGAGGTACGCAGTCTGCATATAACCAAACATACACGGCGAATATAACCAAAAATGCACGCCTGTGCAATAGAACATCTATTGAATATCATGTGACCAACAATCCTCCAATCAAATGACAAGGATCCACGTAGGTGTTGTATAAATTGGTACAAAAGCAAACGCTTCGACGCATGATAAGAGTTAAAGAGAAGGTTGTGTACTGGGGAGAGGTGAACAGGTGTGTTTTCATTGTTATTATGCAAGTGTGAGAGAACATCAGAGAAAAATAGTTCCCTGAAAAGCATGGCTCTTCAAATGCCTTTATATTCTAAATATGACATGTAACAGCTTAAAAATGAGGACCATATTTTATGCCAAATGTTTGTGTAGTCCCATATACATCTTGCTGCGTAAAGTGGTTGTGTAGTCCCATATACATCTTGCTGCGTACAGTGCTTGTTACTTTAACCAAGACCTGGTCAAATTTCTTATTATTTTGATGATTCCAGAACCTTACAGTACACACCAATACGTATACGCGACATGGGCAACTTTAACTGATCTATACCACACCATGGTATAAAGGTTTGGTCCAAAGTACACGTCAGCTATATCTTGACATATTTCGAATATGAGGCCATTCATACAGATCAATGCCCTTTTTTGGAAGGACATTTTTTGTAATGATATTCTCCCACACTATTCTGAAAAGAATGGAAAAACTCACACAATATGTTTCACTTCTCCCGGAGCTCAACCTTCTCTTTAAGTCTTGCACAAGAGAGCATCGGATTAAAAAAAAATCCGTACAATATAATTTATCCTTTTGTGAATTAAGTAGCTTTAAGTCTTTACACCCAGGTAAACCCACGTAGAGTAAATCTCATCTGATTAAGCACATTTGTGCGACATTGGAGAGCGAAAGCATTACAGCATTATATGTAATGTAGGGTGGAGCTGGACCCGAGCTAATATAATCTTACATTGTGTATCAAACCCAATGGCCCGAATTTACAAAGGAGGTTTGTAGACAAACCTAGGTTTATGTGTGTCATAATTGTGACGCGTTTTGACGCGTTTTAGACCAAGGTTTGTCTGAACCTTGGTCTGAAACGCATCGAAACCCGCCATATGACGCACATAAACCTAGGTTTGTCTACAAACCTCCTGTGTGAATTCGGGCCTATATGCATGATAACACTGAACTAGTAGAATCATTCAAATATACTTTTACTCATAAAGAAGGGCTTGATATTGAGACACAACACTGCCAGCAACAACTCAAGTATATACTACAACAGTTGTTGTTGTTGTTGTTTTTATTTCCGAAATCAGATAAAAATATCATACATAGTAAAAAAAATACAAAGTAAAATATTTATACATGTACATAGACAAAAATCGGTGGATAGCCCAATTCAGCAGTGTTTACAGAACACTACTGTTCTTCCTTGGGGTCCTTACACTACAATATTAACATAAAAGCGACATAAAGCAGAATAGAAACAAAACATAAATACAACTTTTTAAATACCAAGGTAACAAAATATACAAAAATAATATCATACGCGTACACCCACACACACACACACACACACACACACACATAGTTATGCAAAATCATTTGAGTTTAAGGAAGTGTGCTAAGAAAAAATATCAGTTATTAGGGTATGGAAGGATCTTAATGTAGTTACATTTCGGATGTGTTCTGGTAGTTGGTTATATTGTGTCGCCCCCCTATAGAAGAATGTTCTTTTGCAATTATTTGAATTCGGTTTAGGGAGATCTAGATTTCGGGATGAGCGAAATGAATAATTATGCGTGCGATATTTGATATTATTTGACATATAAGACGGAGTGTAATTATTTAATATCTTAAAAATCATAGTACATACATGCTTTTTGTAACGGCAGTCTAGAAAGTCCCAATTTAGAGTATCATGAACATGTTGATTGGATGTATGAGAATAAGGATTTACTTTCATTATCACACGGCCCGCCCTGTTTTGAAGCTTTTGTAAAAGTGAAAGGGAGGATTTAGTTGCGGATTGCCAAACAATGTCTCCATAGTCGAAATGTGGAATAATTATGGATTTGTAAATTAGATTCAAATCAGATTCATTTATAATATGTCTTAATCTACCAAGGAAGCCAATAAGTTTACTGATTTTCTGACACATTATATTTATATGAGCATCCCATTTTAATTCATTGTCTATATTGATACCGAGGTATTTTGTACTGTCAACCTTAACAATATTTGTATCTCTTATTTTTACATTAAGTACATTACACTTTGATAACTTATGACGGGTGCCAATGAGCATGGTAACAGTTTTTGTATAATTGATTAATAACTTATTGCGAGACATCCATTTATCAAGATATTCCATTTCATCATTTAAGACAGATTCAACAACAGTGGGACATTTATGCGAAAAATAAATTACGGTATCATCTGCGTATAGATGTACGTGACAAAGATTGAAAATTTTAGGAAGATCATTTATAAATATCGTAAATAAAAGTGGGCCCAGTAGTGAACCCTGGGGCACACCATGAGTTAAAACTCTTTCATTTGACATAACATTAATAATCATGGTAACTATTCTTCTCTCAGACAGATAGCTCTCAAACCACTGTAACGACATTTCATCTAAACCGATAGAATACAGTTTATTTAAGAGCACCTGATGGTCAACCGTATCAAAAGCCTTCTGTAGGTCTACGAAGACTGCCCCCGTGTACCTGCCTTCATCCATTGCCATTAACCAATCATCCGTAACTTTAACTAAAGCAGTGACAGTTGAATGGCGAGCCCTAAAACCAGACTGCACAGAATCAAGTATATTGTTTGCATGAAGATGGCTAACTAATTGGATTTGGATTATGCGTTATAGTACTTTAGAAATACAAGGAAGCAAGGATATAGGCCTATAATTGTCTGGATTAGATTTATCACCTTTTTTATGAAGCGGAATTACTTTAGCTATTTTCCATCTTATTGGGACTTTACCATCAGTTATAGATTCATTAATCAGATATGTAATTGGTTTAATCAAAATATCCGCACACGACTTGAGTACCTGAACGGTTATACCGTCAACTCCGCATGATTTCTTATTTTGTAACTTATTAATCTCTCTCATTACATCAGCTTCAGAAACAACAGATAATTTCAACTTATTTGGACAAGGTGCATCATTAATAGTTGAATGAAATTCATTTTCCCCAAAGTTACTTTCTTGATGTTTTTTCAACAACTCTGTTACAACATTAGCAAAATGATCGTTGAATCGAGATGCTTTATTAAACAGATCCGTACATGCGTGACTTGGAGAGACGTTATTTTTCGGCAAAAACGATTTCAGAACTTTCCATGTATCGTTCCGATTTGTACATTGCAATAACTTATTTGTATAGTGTTGCTTTTTCGCCTTTTTGATAGCATATGTAACCCTATTTCTTAAACGTCTATATTCAGTCCATAGCTCATTACTTTGCTTAACAATAGCTTTCTTTTTAACTTTATCTCTCTCTTTCATCAAATTAAAAATTGACTCATTTCTTCATGACCAAGGAGAGCATTGCTTCCTCATCCGTTTCGTCCTCAAAGGCATATGATTGTTTATCACAGATAATATCATAGCTTCCCAATTCTTAGCGGAATCATCAATATCAACAACATTTTCAACGTCGCTCCAATTAATATTTTTTAAATCATTTCGAAAAGCATCCAAATCAACACCCTTAGACTACCTAAAAGTTACAAGATTATGAGCATGAGTGAGTAAATTGGGTGATTTCCATATCAGGTAATTCATATAATGATCGCCCATACAAACATCAATAACACCAGACGCCTTTATCTTGTTTTGATCATTCGTCAACATGTGATCTATAAGTGTAGCTGTATCACTAGTAATTCTAGTGCACTTAGTGGTGTTAATATAATACAACCCATGAATAGTATTTAGTTGATCATAGTATTTTGTTTGCGAAATAAGTGGCTTCTTAAAGATATCAAAGTTGGTATCCCCTACTATAATTGAATTTGAATTAAAATTATTCATAAATATTAATACATTTTCATAAGCAAATAAAGTATCACGCCTGGAACTCGGTGGTCTATACCAATTCATAAATAGAATGGGTTGAGAGTTCGTTATATTTATCATAATAAGGATTGCTTCTAATTCAAGCAGAGACTGATCTTCTAAGACTTTATAATCAATATTATTTTGTATGTAAATGGCCACACCCCCACCATTTCGATTACGATCTTTCCGTATAAGTGAATAACCAGATATCGAGACTTCAGTATCATCAATTTCAGCTTCAAGCCTCGTTTCATTTAAAGCACAAACATGGATATCATTCTGGAATAAAATAGACTTCAACTCGTCAAAATTTTTCAACAAACTCACAATATTCAATTGCACACATTTTAGTCCCTTTTCACGTAAAACATCGAATTTGTGAAATGATTCCAATTGGGCATCAATGTTTATTTTTTCTCTTTGACTTCTACCCGAACTATTGTTATGTGATTTCACATTTTTTTCTTCAGTAAAAATGTTTCCAGGGAGTTCGTTAAAATAACACTTTGGACATATCCAGTCATCGATACTTAAAAATACATCAATATTTTCACGAGAGCATGTAAGGTGACACCAGTTGGTACATTTGACACATTGGAGTGCATTCTGGTTGTTATATACATTTTTTAGGCAAATTATACACGGGTACTTAATTATCATAATTTAAGGAGATAACTTTACAAATCATTCTATGCCTCGAACAGTTCCTATAGTTTATCAATATCATGTCTGGAGTTGATGTGAACACGTTTGTTTTCCTTGGTGAAGGCAAAGATCTTTCCGTCTTGTGACCAGATTGAATTTACATTGTTGTTCTGGAGTGTTTCCCGGTACAACTGAATGCGTTTAGTGGCGTATATCCAAATTCACAAGGGGGGGGGGGATGTTACGTCGCTGAACCGCCCGTGTACATCACTTCAACCAATATTATGGTTCTCGAGATGTGTGTATGTGTGTGTGTGCGTGTGCGTGTGTGTGTGTGTGTGTGTGAGTGCGTGTGCGCGTATGTGCGTGTGTGTGCGTGTGTGTGTGCGTGTATGTGCGTGTGTGTGTGTGTGTGGGGGGGGGGGGGGTGAACGTCGTGACAATTCTTGTGCTGAATATGCCGCCTTACATTTTGAGGCAGTTAACGCACAGCCTAAGAGGCACATTGATTCCACGTTTATTTAGAAATGTCTTCCTAATTAATTAATTATTTTCCTCCGTCCAATTTCCCTCGAACGAATTCTACACTTAACTAACTATTTCACTTCCTCTCTCTCCCTCTCTCTCTCACACACCCACACTCTCCCTCTCTTGCTATAGTTGAAAGTGACCGCAACTCCTTGATCGAGTTTGGAAACTCAGTGGACGTGGGTGATCCTTCACCGTATGAAGAAGATGGATTCAAGCATTCTTTTGACGCGCTCGGTATTCATCCAAGCACATACGGTGTCGCTTCCGTTCAGTTCAACCTGGGTGAAGTTGATATGAAAAAGAGATTCCGAGTTTGGATGCAAACGGATGTCTGTATCGGGGTAAGATTTCTCTAATTGATTGCATTTTTGGTGTTAAATGCCCGTTATAACTAAGCCTGTTAAGACAATTAGCTCATTCGCCAGTAATTAAAAACACCGTCTTTAAGTTGTATATGTTGCATGAAAGTTTTGACATGTAAAAAAATATTCAGACCGTTTTAGAATTTGATTTTGAAAATTTGCTACTAACACTGTAAATCATTTCGCAATGATCCCAGCATCTCTCACAAATACTAAACTGGTAATTTCCGAAGCGACTCTATAGCTTTCACAATACTCACTGCTACCGAGCTATGTTTCTAACGACTAAGATTTAAAGAAAAATCCATTCGTGAGTAATGAAAGCAGTAAATTGTCATGAATAACTGTGAATTTACCACAATAAATCTATGTATCTACCTATTATTGCTTAGTCCTCCAAGACAAAGCAGTCATTCGAAACAAAAAATCACAGATGTGCATACCCCCCAACACCCCGCTATACCTGTCACGCTCACACAACGCCAGCATTAGTCTAGTTCTGGACCCTATATATTTTTGTTATTGATTGATGGCGCGATCCTTATTGGCTGCGATATCCCCGAGAACCGCGCGAGATAGGGTCCAGTCCAATTGCTTAATGTGACGTCAAGGGTCAAAAGTTCACACACAAGTGATTCATAAATATTCATGAAGTCGCCGTCAATCAAACTTCGCTCGCGATGTTTCGACCTTGCGACAGGGTCAAAAGATCAAGCCTTATTACGTAATTTTGATAGCGCCCAATGCATATGCACACACGTACTGCTGTGTGCTATGTGACATTTCGAACTCCCCTGCCTTATGCACAGATTCCTAGCTAACTATACTTCGCTGCACGAAACGCTTTCATTTTATAGCGTTCGGCAGGATTCAACGTTGTCTATTTGCAAGACCCTATTACAAAGCTATAAGCGTCATTTTTAAAGACGTGCACTGGAAATTGATAAATATTGGAAAATATATAACTTTAAATAATAATTGTGCATTATTGTTGTCATTTTAAATATATTTTGTTTAGATTTCAAATCAATATTTCCACTTTTTTTGTGAAATTATCAGCATGCGTTTATGACGATAGACTAGGCCTTCAACACTCTGATATGATTTTGGTACCAAATACAGAGGGTCAAAGTCAAATATCATATGCTTTTATAGGTCCATGCATAGTTTTTGAGATGCCTGCCACTATCAAACTAAGCACAAGTTATTTATTAGAAAGATTTTATCATATCACACAATATTTCAGAATTTTTTATTTTTTATTGGCCCTTTTGACGAAAAATCCTATTTTGTTAATTATATTTTAAGGGAACCTTGAACCACCATGAGTTTCGTGTCATATTAAAGTAGACCAAATTATCTACATTTTGATACCAATCTCAACGGAATTGAAATTAATTAACAACGCAATTTTAAGTAAAAGAACATGATTTTGGGGTTTTATTTTTTTCGCCAAATTGCATTCTATCCAAAAACGTTATCATATATCAAAATTCCGCGAAGTGCCTTTTTTCATAAGTTTCCAGGAAATTTCGCATGTAAAAATGTGAACTGCATACTCGATGTAGAAGGAGGTGAAGGGAAAGTGGGAGAAAGAGGAAGAAAAGGGGAAGGAGACAAGAATAGAAGGGGAAAGACAGAGATCGAGGCGGAATAAGAAACACTATATAGGGAGAAGACCAGGAGAAGGGAAAAAAAAAGTAAATTAAAAAGGGAGAAGTGCTGATTAAAAGTCAAGGTATTAACCTTACATGACTGTTGCACATCATTAACCTACATTTATGTTTCCCTTCATATAGTACTTATATAATACTGGTATGTGCAACTTTATGATTTCCTTAAAAATAACTTGCAAAGCAAGTCATAATCATCCATTTTATGACATTTTAATACTTGTAATCATAGGAAGCCAGCATGCATGCAGTGGCATGTTATCATTGTGTTTATTCCTCTATGAATTAATAACCCTAAAAGTCTTTCAGTTATAGCAGCACGTGTGTTATGGTGGCAAGTATGTAATCTTCTTGTACAGAGGAGTACCCCCCCCCCTCATCTGCATGAGCAATTTCATTGCAATTTGCATTGAACCAAACTTGTATTTTTGTTTAATACAGATAAAACAGATGGAAGTTGCGTAGAAATGGCTTGCATTTCACACATCTGATAATGTGTTTGAATTGAACCTGAAATTGGCATTTTCTAATAAGAAAGTACATATCCAAAGTATAAGTCTGAATAATACAATTATAAACTGAACTAGAATGTAGGATGACATAAAATGTGTTACGGAGACAACGCGGATCGAGTCATCCATTACTGGTAAAATAAATCATCATTCACAATAGCGCAGTTAAATGATAATCTCAGATCAACAAAAAAGACAAATCCATGGGGGTATCATTTTGGAAAACGAAAAAAGGGCCTCACGAATGATTTTGTACATCTTTCGTAATTTGAATGTTGCTCAAGTTAAAACAGGTGCACTAAGTACACCAACCCGAAATAGTGTCAAAATTGGACATAAATTATTATGAACTTTGCCGTTTGAAATATATGTACAATACAGTGTAGGTACATGTCAATGTAATAGAGACACACTTAAATGCAATCGTAATCACCAAGCAAGATCTAGTATAGTTCGAAAACTTGGAAGTTGGATATGCAATATGCCGCTATTGTTTATAGTAGTAGTACGTGTAGGCCTATACTTACAGCGTGTGCACCATGGGCTTATTATACACGATGCATATATATAACACGGTATTTTATATCTTCAGACCTTATTGTATCTTTAGAGGAAATAATGTTAAAGAGGAAGTTTTAATGGTCATTGTACATCTAATTTTAATTTGAAGATTAATTCTGATGCAACATAGCACTTTTTTAAGGAATATAAAATCATTTTATCACTAGATCAAACCCGATTTCCCCAATGCTACTTCAAAATGCTGTAAAGCAAAGACTAGTACTTTGGCTGGGAGGCGCGGCCAATTTAATTGCTTTCCCTGAAAAATCTCAGGGAAAGTCGTTAACTTGTAGCAATTGGACTGGACCCTATCTCGCGCGGTTCTCGGGGATATCGCAGCCAATAAGGATCGCGCCATCAATCGGCTTAACGTTTATAGTCGGCGAATAACAAAAATATATAGGGTCCAGAACTAGACTACGCCAGCATGTAAACTTCCTCTCTTCTTTTCGCGGTCATTCGTTAAGGAGTGCAGATAAGTCACTAGCGCTGAATTTGGGGTTTTTTGCTCCTCGCAGCGTTTTTGGTGCATTCTTTCTGTCATTATCCAGTTCCAATTTGTTTTGATACATTTTGGTTCGGTTTTTTAACCCTCAATCACTTTAGTCTTGGCAAGAATTTAGTGTTCATTTTGCCGAGCGTACTTCCCTTTTTGAGTTCGGTCCCGGGCACAGTGTTTTGTGTTCCGGGGCTTTTTCACTGTGTGTGTTAAACTTGAATGTTACGGGATTTCATTGTGCATACCTCGTGTGTTGTTTACGTGTGTGTATACGGTGCGGCTCTTTTGTATTAGAGCTCGCTGTGTGTTAAGTTCTTTGTTGACGCTACATATGCGTTTTTCTCTTTCGTAGTTGTTTGCTACGTTAGGGTTGTTTTGTTACGAGTTTGTCGTGTGTTTATAAACGACGCTTTGTTTCGTTCGAGTTTGTCGTGTGTTTATAAACGACGCTGTTGTTTTGTTCGAGTTTGTCGTGTGTTTATAAACGACGCAGTTTGTTTGTGATTGACGCTGGTTGCTCGTCGATTTTGTTTTTAGTAACTGTGGTTACTTTGTTTTATTGTGTTTTGCTTTCGTTCGAAAGTTTGTTTTGTCTCATCCACAGATTTTCCAATGGACAAGGCGTCTGGTTTTGGAGTGGATTCACTTCCCCCAGTTACGGCTGTTGTCACCACCTCACTAGCGAGTGGGTCTGGTGCGGCAGGAGGGGGGAGGTAAGGGCGTCTCGAGTACAGGCTCGAGACAGGTTGCTCCCCGCACCGGGTATTTTATGCCTGGTGTGTCTGGAGTTTTGCCCTGTAGTAAGTTACCGACGGATACCGCGTCCGGGCCAGCCAGCGGGCTGTGTTCCGGCGCCAGTATGTCGAGGTCTAAGATTCATTGACACTGAATAAAGAGACTCCTACCAGCGGCTCTCCCCCTCGTGGGTTAGCATGACTTGTAGAGGCCCCGGGCTTCACGGCCCCTGTGCTCTGTTGCGAGACAACAGCCGTGCGAAGCACGAGCCATGCATTCAAGCATGAAGTCGACCCGGATTGCGTTCACATATGAGGTGCCTGTAATCACCCCAGTGACACGCCACGGTCTGAGCTCGCTGAGGCTTCTCACGAAGTTTGACGCTCGAGCAGCTCTCTGAAGCTTCTCAAGAAGCATTCACGCGAGCAGGCCCCAGTCACACTGACCAAAGGGTTTCGCTGAAGCTTCGCACGAAGTGTTGAAGCGAACAGACCCCGGTCACACCGAGCAAGGTGTTTCACCTAAGCTTCTCTCGAGGCATTGCTGTGTGAGGGTCCCGGTTACACTATACCGTAGGGGTTTCGCTCATGTTTCTATGGAATCAGTGAGGCGTGATGACCCAGGTCAATTGACCCTAGAGCCGAGCTTGACAAAGCTAACACGGCCGAGATGCCTCCTTTGTTAGGGGTTGTCGCTCAAGTTTCTTTAGAAGCAGTGAAGCGAGACGGCACAGGTCAATCGATCGTATTGCCGAGCTTATGAAAGCTAGCAAGACCAGGAAGCCTTCCCTTCGTCCCCCGTTGTAGCGGGTAAGAGGCAGAAGGGTCCGAGCGCCCAGGCTTTGTCTGGGTTGGTGGGCTATTAGGGACTTTTAGAAATGCACGTCAAGAGCTTTGACTGCAACGTGTGACGTCATTTTAAGGCATTGCGCCTGCGTCACGTGGTCTCAGTCGGCGATCGAGAATGCGTCAACCTTGATTTTCCTAAATCTAGTACATGCAATACATACATACATATTGACATTTATAAAGCGCCTTTACATGCTGAAATGTGTAGAACAGGTGTCACATGCACCTGTTCTACACATATTTACATATTAGCAGTGAAGGGATGTTCTTTTGTTGAGGGTAGAATGAGGAATGTCCTCTTTCTTTGTCCGTGATGTTTATTGTGTTACTTCCTGCATGCATATCGTCGAGTGCAATCTAAAATATTTCTAATAATAGCCAACATGGGCAGTTAAGTACGTTGACACGCATGATCAGTCGGCGTTCGTCGTGTTCTCGTTCACTCATTCTAAAAGTCCATATTGTCTAGGCAGGTGCACAAATTGGCGAAAAATTTGTCACCCGGCACGCTTGTGGTTCGGTGCCTACCGTAACCCGTGCCCCGGCTGGTGTTGTTCGACGGAGCCGTGCTTTTTGTCCTCGGATTCGGATTATTTTTCCGGATTCTTGGGTGTCCCTCCTGTGGCGTTGATTTTGTCACCCCATACAGTCGGCTTTTCGTTAGGCTTTGTGTCTACGGCGCCCGCTTCTCTCGGTGCGTCTCCGGGAGAGGAGTCGTTTGACTCACTGGTTTTCTGGCCTCAGCTTTAGGCTGTTGGTGTGGCTGGGACTCTGTCGCCAAGGTCTCGCTCACGTTTCTATAGAAGCAGTAAAGCGTGACGGTTCGAGTCAGTTTGGCCGTGGAGCTATGCTTGAGAAAGCTAGCTAGGCCGAGAAGTCCCCTTCGTCCCCCGTTGCTACGGGTAAGAAGCGGAAGAGTTCGAGCGTCCATGCTTTGGCTGGTTCGCGGGCTCAGAAGGCAAGAAATCGACGCCGGTGTCGTCTTTGTCGAGTTCTGCGCAGGCAGAGCTCAGGGCTCTCATGTTGCAGTTGTTCCGTCAGCTGGGCGCCCCATCTGTATCGGCGGGTGAACAAACTTTGATGTCGAATTTGTCACCCGGCACGGTATCGGGTGCGGTTTTTTCCGTCCCCCGTGCTCCGGCTAGTGGTGTAGCGGAGCCTGTCATTTGTCTTCGGGTTAAAATTATTTTTCTGAATTGTCGAGTACCGCTATTCTGACTTCAGAATCTTTGCCTCTTACAGTCGGCGCTCGGTTAGACTTTGTTTCTCCGGCGCCCGTTTCTCTCGGCGCTCTGCTGGGTGAGGGGTTGTTTACCTCAGTGGGGTTTTATTCCCTCAGCCGTATGATTTGGTCATGCTTGATTGTCAGTGTGACTGGGACTCGGCCTCCGTTGTCTCGGAGGGTTCGCAGCTGGCCTCGGGCCCGAGTCGTTTTTCGGGTCTGGGCTCTGACGCGAGGGTTTTGTTAGAGACGTATCTTTGTGTTACTTTTCTCGCCCCAGTGCTGGTGGTAGTGTTCCGTTTTCGCTGTTTCGACAGCGTTCTTCTCCCGATTCTATACCTCTTTTGACGAATTTATTTTCTCGTGCAGGGCGGACTTTTTGCGTGATATCCCATCTTTTTGTGAGGGTATTGCCACGTACGGCTGATCTGTTCCTTTGTGGGGACATTAGTTTGAGGCTTTGTTTCGTTTTTGAACGATCGCCTGGTGGTTGGAAGGGATGGTACCCAGCTCGTGGTTTGTTAAGCCTCCTCTTTTAGCAGAGGTAATTAGTGCGGAGGTGGTTTTTGGGCCCCTCTCGGTGTGTCGTTTTCGTATCATGTTCACCGCCCGTAAAGCTAAAGCTGAAGCTCTAGTATAGGGCCGTGAAGCTCGTTTCACCACCCGTTTTTTACGGGTGAGAAGCGGAGGGGCTCGAGGCCCTATTCACACCGGCCGTAAAGTTGGGTTATGGATAGTGAGGCCGTGTAGCTCACTTCGCCGCCTGTATCTACGAGTGAGAGGCGACAGAGCTTGTTGCCCTGTTCACACCGCCTGTTTAGCTTAAGTTTAAACTCTAGTTCGGCCGTGTAGCTCGCTTCGTCTCCGGTATTGGGGGTAAGAAGCGGAAGAGCTCGTCCACCCGGTTTCGGCTGGGGCTGGAGCTAAGTTTGTGCTGTTGAGCGCGGAGGTGTTCCGGCTTTTCACGACCAACTTTGTCGAGAGGGGCCCTGTTTTTTCTCTAGCGAGATGCATGTAATCGCCGCCGTGAAATGAAAGTGTTCAGGCTCGCTTTGACTTTCCGTGATCTGGAGCTGACGCTCTAGCACGGCCGCGAAGTTCGCTTCGTCCCCCGCTTTTGGAGGGAGAGGCGGTGGAGTTCGCGGCCATGGTTACGTTGCCCAGTAGCTAGAGCTAAGGCTCTGGCAGGGCCGTGGAGTTTGTTACGTCCCCCGTTTTTAGGGGTAAGGAACGTAAGGGCTCGTCCGCCAAGTTTCGGCTGGGACAGGAGCTAAGAAGGCGAAGTCGAAATTCTCGCCGATGTCTGCCTTTTCTGCCTCCGCTCAGGCTGAGCTTCGGGGCGTTTTGACAAACGACTACTGTTCCGCCGAGTTCGGACTGTGTCCATCCCCCATGAGTGGCAGTTTATTTAGGGCTGTTGCCGGGGATATAATTCTGTTACAAGCCGTGCTGTCTTGTCCGGACCGGCCAGCTTCGTAGGAGACGCGGGCTGTGCGTAGTTGTTTACAGCAATTCGTGTCGTCGGGGGCGAAATTGACCCTGGTTTCACAACCATCATTGGGTTCGCGAGTGACCCCGTTTGCTCAAGCGAGGTGTTTCTATTCGCTAAGTCTTTCGTTGGAGTGGGGAGGCGATACTGCTCCGTTCCCTCCGGCTGAGGAGGCGGAGTGGTGGTTTGGCGGCCAGGGTTTAGCGTCGAACGTTTCAGTCGGCCGTTTCTGTTTCCGCTCAGGCGGCTTTGAGTTTTTTTGGGGGGTTTGATATTTCTTTCGCTCGGACTACTGGGGCTTCCAGTTGTTCCGGCAGACGCCAATATTTTTGGCATCAAATTTATCACCCCGTTCGGGCGAGGGCTTGGTGCCTATTTCTGCCCGTGCGCCGGCTGGCTTTGGGCCGGACTCGGTCGCACCGTACTCGTTGTCAGTTGTATTCGCTGAGTTTGCGAGTGTGTCTGCTGTGGCGTGTAAGTTGTCTCCATGTTTATGGGAGTTGTTAGTTGGGTTACTGAAGTTTCAGTAAACCTGGCGGCGGGCTTCGCGGTTTTTCAGGCGGAGGTTTACTCCTTTTTTCTTGCCCGTGCTTTGGACGGCTTTTGAGTCGGCCCCGGTCATATGCCTGACCCAGTTTCGGGTTTGATTTATGAGTCTCGGGTGTTACTTCTCCGGCATCCGTTAGACCTTTTAGGCCCAGATTGCCTGTTGCTGTGTTGGCTTGCGACCTTGTGCCGTCGGCTCTTGTTTGGGGTTAAGCCTCCGGCTGTTTATTTAGTGCTCCTCTGGGGGCAGCTACTATCGGCGCCTTGCCCCGTTTTGGGAGGTTGGTGCCCTCGGTCCGTCAGTCTGACTTGGACTCTGTCTGACGGTTTTCTTATGTGTTTCGGGTTCTCTGTTGAGTTGCCTCCGTGACAGAGGGCCCCCGGTCACGGGGTGGTTTCTACCACAAAGTGTTGCAGCTTGGTGCGGTGTAGCATGATAGTGATGATCGGGCTGGTTCTGTAGCTTAAACTCTACAGCCTTTTAAGGTGTTTGGGCAGGCTTCGTCACCCGACGTTTCGGTATAGGGTAGGAAGCGTTTGTTTTCGGATTGTGTGTCTCCGATTTTGGCCTCATCTGAGAAGGCCACCGGCCGCCCAGGTGGCTGGTGGGGGCTTTGCTCCTGCCCCCGGGGTATCTTGATTGGACTCGGTTACACTTTCTGGTGTTTCTGGTTCTCGGTCTGTTTCGGGATCCGTTTTGCTAAGCTCGGCTTCTGTGAAGCTCTGTGCTGTTGTTAGTCTTTTGCGGGGTCTTTGCCTGTTGGTGGCTAGACTCCCACTGTCCTTTTCCCTTGCTACTCCTCTGTGAGAGGAGTCGGTAGGTGGATCAGTTTTCTCCTTACCCCTCTGGGGTTTTTGGTTTTTGCCTTGATAGCGTTCTGCTTTTTCTTATCAGGCGGGAGCCCGTCTCACCTGTCTCGTGGGAATCTATCTTTGGATGGATTGTGGAGGCGGTTCAGACTGCGGGTCCCGAGGCCCTCTCGGAGGGTGTGCGTCCTCGTGCGCATGATGCCAGGGGTCTTGGTACCTCCTGGGCTTTGTTTTGGGGTTGCCCTTCATGATATTATGAAGGCTGCCTTTTGGTTGTCGCCGAATACGTTCATCGCATGCTATCTTTAGGATGTGCCGGCGAGTGAGGAGCGTTTTGCTACGGCATCGTTGTTGGTGGCTTCGTCTTCGTTGGTTCCCCGCTAACCTTTTTTGTTTGGGACATGCCTCCCGCTTGCATCTGTGTTGGTCTAAGCAATAATAGGTAGATACATATGATTTATTGTGGTAAATTAGTTAAATCAGAACTGATTTTATTATTTACTATATAAATCTATGTATCTACCTATGTCCCTCCCTCCGGCCCCTCTCCTTGTTAGCAACATGTCCCTGTTCTGTATCTGGGACCGCTTTAAGAGAGGAAGTTTACATGCTGGCGTTGTGTGAGCGTGACAGGTATAGCGGGGTGTTGGGGGGTATGCACATCTGTGATTTTTTGTTTCGAATGACTGCTTTGTCTTGGAGGACTAAGCAATAATAGGTAGATACATAGATTTATATAGTAAATAATAAAATCAGTTCTGATTTAACTATTTTCCCACTGCAACCGTATCTAAGCATGCGATTAACAATCGTATTTTGTTTGTTTGTTTATTAAATTTCTGTAGTGTAGGTTAGTGCCGGTTACCACTCTATCAAGGGAAACTAAGAAAGAAGGAACGATTGCTGACATTGACACGACCTCGGCGACTCGTATCAAAATAACTTCAGTGGACGCGGCTTATCCCATCACAAATAACACCTATTGCGAGTAAATATGCTTTATCATCTCCCCTTTTCTCTCAATATGGGCTAATTCACATGTACATCTGTAGACAATAATTTTTATTGATTTCATTGTATTAATATATTTGGTTGAATCGCTCTTATATGTTAATGTATTCTATGTTCTGATATAATGTATGTTAATGCAATATCGTATTTAAAAAATGAAAAGCTCATAGATCATGTTCTGAATTAATTTACGCTATATAAGTACTCCCCTTATCAGTGTCATCATCATCTATTTTTTTAAAACATATCCCTGTCATTCGTTGTTTTTTTAAAGAGAAATTTAGGCTCTGGTAAAGGTGGATTAATAATTTGTGAACTTTCTCAATATTTTACGTCATGATAATGGAAGGAATTTATATCATAAATGTCCGCGTAAAGGATTTCTCCTCAAATACCCTCATGTTGGAAATTATACAAATAATACACAGGTGTGAGTGCGCAATGGCGATTCGGCGCACGAGGGTATAAGGCAGTTTACAAATACAATCTGCGCATGGGCAGATAAAGGTCATTTGTACCAAAAAGGTAAAACCCACAGAGAATTATACTAGATATGAGCTCATGAAAGTTATGTAACATTATTCATTTATGCACCAACGGTACATTCTATGATACGCAGGTGGAAGTATTCTTTTCAAGAGGGCAAACAAAAGGTATTCATGAAGCACATCTAGGACTTTGGCAGTTATTATTCTAATATGATCAAAGTGGAACTTCTCCATGTGTAAAAGATCTGTGGATATTTGGGGTCATTTGTACCATGTGCTATCTGTAAACTCCCTTATTCACAATGGTGCAATCAAATGCACGAGGCGCAACCGAGTGCATCTTGTGCCAATTGTGAATACCCAAATAGCGCCGCATCGCCATAGCGTCACGAACGAAAACCTGTGTATTATTTGTTTTATAAGAAGGGTCTACTATCAAATCTCAGCAAGGCGATAACATGTCTCTCGCAACCTTCATAACAATTAATGTGCGCCCACAGACGATCACGTCAGCAGTGGCCTCGTAAAGAAACTGTGCATGCATGGTGGACTTCTCGTAAACATCCATTGAATTACACGCGGCGTGCATTATGACTTTTTATAAGATGATGAAGCGGATCCTAATCAAATGATTGGTTGAGAGCGTACACGTGGCCAGGCATTTGTTTTGCCTTACACGTAATTTTACCAGGGAGGTGAAAACTCTTGTTATAAATTCAAACGCATTCGTGAGATCTAAAGTGTAACAATAGGATATGTAACATCCCACTTGGCTTTGAAGTTCCATGCTCCTGAAAAAAACTCAATATTTTAGGATAATGCGCTCATTTGTGTTTTAATGTCCCGTTTAATCCATGATTTACAATCTTCGATAACTTTAAGTTTGCTAATGCGTGTTTTCGCGTGTTTTTTGTATTTTTGCAGTTGGAAAAAAGTTAACATTACACAAGTTTGTGTTCGCTTGTTCTACTCATTACACATTAAACACTTGATGAGAAATCATTGAAAGGGACAGCAAACAGTTGCTGGGATACCACTTTCTGATGGAGGAATTCTAAATCCTGAAATTTCACGCGCTCTTTTATCTCACCATCTGGTCAACAGTTGCCGATTAGCACATAACTTTTCGGCGGCTTGGAGCATGGGGTCAAAGGATAGCGACTTAATTGATTCTATTCCTTTCTTTCACCTTTCCGATTTTACTAATGACTTGTCATTAGTAAATACTTATGACCGGTCATTAGTAAAATCATGTTATAAAACAAGTAATACATTTTGTTCGGGCATTAGTAAAATTACCCACACTCGGTACCTTCAAAACAATCCAAACACCCTCAGCTATCGCCTCGGGCGTGTTAGACTGTTCCAAAGGAACCGTGTATGGGGTAATTCACTATGAATATGACGGACAAAGAAAGCGGACAAAATATACAGTTCCTCAGGTAAACAAAGGAACATCCCTTCACTGCTATTATGTAAAAAGGTGACTATGCATGTGACACCTGTTCTACACATTTTTACATAATAGCAGTGAAGGGATGTTCCTTTGTCTACCTGAAGAACTGTATATTTTGTCCGCTTTCTTTGTCAGTCATATTCATAGTGATTCTTACTAATGCCCTCGCTGATGTGTATTACATTTTTTGTATATTGTTTCTCCTTTTTTGCACGATTTTTATCGCCAAAATGCACTCCTCGTGCATATGGTAAAAATGAATGCACGCAAACGTGATCTGTTTCGACACTTCTCACTGGCTACATTCTTGAACCCATTTTATGAAATGACAATACATAGCTGAAGTGTTTGGACCAAACAGTTAAGGCACATGTGTGTGAGGTCCCATGTATTAATTTCTGTGTGCAGTTTAATGCTTTTAATCAAGAGTGTCAGTCAAATTCTGATCATGATTCCGAGACCTTACAGCACGCCCAGTATACACAAAGTTCATTTCGCACATGTAACACATAATCGTCTTTTCCAAAACTGCTCCACCCAGTTTCTTTATACACTTTTATTGCATGATATTGAAGTCAACTAATATCTTTAACCATTCATTTATTTACCACATGAAATCGCATCATTGCAAAACGATGCACTGTGATGAACATTAGGGCCGGCATGAGGGATATCAGATTTTGAGGTGAATTAGAAGAATGAATGCAGTCATGTGTAATCATGGTGCATTTTTAAGAAAACAAGCAGTCACCGACACCTCCCATTCTTACTTATATTACTTATCTTACTTGTGGAAAGTCGGTTTTAGCATCCACGTACAGGCTGTAGGACAGGGCTTCTCAAAGTCCGGACCGCCCGGACAGTGTCTTGAATATGCCTTATTTTAAGGTAAATACAGAATTTTGAAATTTGTAAGGAGTTCGAAAGAAAGATTTGAAAAAATCAAAAGGAATGTAAGAAATCCTGAACAACCCTATACTACCGGCAAGGGCTCTCCCCTGCACCACACCCGTAAAGATATTATAAGTGGTTGCATAAAATTGTCCTTCGGAGAGAATGTGAGTTTTATGTAGTTTAAGCTTCTTACAACCACTCCTGTGCATTTTTCATTATCTAAACAATTTCTTGTTGCCTGCTGCCTCGAGATCACTGGAGCAAAGAAAGGTAACAATGTATAGCGTAATAGTGAAGGATAAATCCCTTTCTTTTATCTCATGGAATGTTGTGTCGAGTATTAAGGGTGTGTTCTGTCTGCTATTGCTGAATGAATGGAATGTTCATTCCGAGAGCTTTGTGTGGTCTTTAAAAGAAGCACACAATGGGGGCAGTGTAATTTAAATTTGAAGGGATGGATTAGAGCAATTTTTATCGCTCACGACGGCTATCCAGGGGCACTAAGGCGGACCCCTGGACCACATTAGTAAAGATAGAAGTGGTTCCCAAGGCAACCCGCTGTTGTATACAAACTCGGAGAAAGTGTGGGTTTTATGTAGTTTAAGCATCTAACAGCCACTCCTGTGCATTTGTTATTATCTACACCATTTCTTGCTGTCTGCTGCCGCGAGATCACTGGAGCGAAGAAAGGTAACAATGTATAGCGTAAGAGTGAAGGATAACTTCCTTTTTTTATCCCATGGAATGTTGTGTCCAGTATTAAGAGTGTGTTCTGCTATTGCTGAATGAATGGAATGTTTATTCCGAGAGCTTTTTGTGGTCTTTAAAAGGAGCACACAATGGGGGCAGTGCAATTTAAATTTCAAGGGATGGATTAGAGTAATTTTTTATCGCTCTCGACGGCTATCCAGGGGCCCTAAGGCGGACCCCTGGACCCCATTAGTAAAGATAGAAGTGGTTCCAAAGGCAACCCGCTGTTCTATACAAATTCTCCTTAGGAGAGAGTGTGAGTTTCCATTACTCGAGACGGTCATCTTGAAGGTTCTAATCTCCATTTTCCACTCTCCACCCAGGTGTTAAATGGGAATCGGTAGGAAGGAATTCCTTGATGCTTTGAGCACCAAAAACGGTAGCCTATTAGAGCTGGGGTAAAAGCTGGAGCGCCTTGAGCACTAGCGTGGTGGATATGTGCGCCTATGAAAATGTCCGATATTGTTATAAGTAGCAGTAATACTAGTATAGGTATTCACCTTTATATCTATTTTTGATTAATTTTAGTTCAGAAAATAATGATGCGTGTGTCACTTAAGATTTAAAGCTCCAACCTGTTCCATATACACCACAGAAAAAAGTTTTGATTCGTGTGACGTATCTTCTGAACTGCCATCCTTTATTTTCGTGCAGGCTTTGGTATCATTTCGGGCTCAACGGAGAGTATAATTTGACCATACCAAGCATCCTACACAACAGGAGTGAAGAGTGCAACTTGCTAACATTGAAGGAACCAATTTATGAAGATACAGGTATAGTGAAAAAAAAGCTGCATTGCATTTACACTGCAAATTTTTAATTTTGATTTGGGGTTTTCGTCGTGTGTAGGGGTAGTTGCTTAGCAACTTCCGACGAAATACCGGAATGTGAGCAAAAAATAAACGACGATTTTTGCTTACAGTGTAAAATGCTCGCTCTCAAAACACCCTGTGAATCATTTCTGGTTTTTGTTCACGTGACTCACCTCGCCTCCTTGCAGAGCGGCGCCAAGTGGCGCATGCGTACAACTCAACAAAAAAAAATTATCAAACACCGACGGTTTGTAATGGGTTTTTTTTTGCCAGCAGTGTAAATGGCAGTACACACACAAAAAAGATAGTTTTTTCAAACTATTTTAGTGGCTGCGTAAATAGGTCCACCAGATAATAAGTTTGATCCCGCAGTTTGATTACGTGTTACGTATCTCAACTGCCATTCTTTGTTTTTGTACAGGCTTTGGTACTTTAAAAATAATGGTAAATTAAAAATAGATAATAATAATCGTAGTAATAGTAATAATAATGAGCGTATATGCTCTTTTCATGCAATGAGATGGGAGGGGGGAGCTAAGGTAGCTATAACAAAAAATGCTATATAAAAAAATAAAATAAAAATAATAATAGTAATAATTATGAGCGTATATGCTCAGGTCATGCAATGAAATGGGACTAGTCGAGAGCGCAAAATCCATATTACTATAGTTAGTGATGTCTTCTACTTGAAAGTTCTTTCTTGACACATCTGAATTAACGTTTACGTAATATAAAGCCTAATTAAAATAACAAAAAGTAACCGAAGCCAACAATCAATCAATCAATCAAGCCTACTTTGAAAGACCGATGGAGGCACTGGGCACTTGATCATGGGCGTCAATCCTCACGTAATACCTATTGTTCAGGGGGGATGAATGAATAGATCACCCCCCCTAAACAATAGGTATCAATTACGGATTTACGCCCTTGCTCCTGATTATGCTAAACGTAATCCCGAAAGCCTTGGGTTTAATTCTCCCAGGAAAAAAAAATACAATGTGGCGATCATTTGCGTGGCAAATAATAGAGAGTTAAATTATTACATAATACAAAACGAACAAACGATTACCAGCACGAAATAAAGCTAAATAATGGTATATCAAGGAGGTATCCGTGTATATTTTATAATTAAAAGCTTGAAGTCCGTTATTTGAAATGTTTCACAGAACATGGGTAGGAGGAGTGTTCCCTCTGCAAGGCGCGGATTCAGGGGGGGGCGACGGGCCCCTACCCTGACAAAAAAGTATTTTAAAAAAGTATTTTCCTCGAATTGGGAAAAAATAGTGCTCTTACCACCCCCCCCCCTCCCCCCGCTTATTCATCGGCTGGCTGAGCCGCCGCTAAATATTTCCTCAAAAATTGGACCCCAAAGAGTGCTCTTACCCCCCCCCCCCCCCCCCCCCTCCGCTTATTCACTGGCTGGCTGGCTGAGTCGCCGCTAAATATTTTCTCACAGATTAGCCCCCCCCCCCCCCCTCTTGCCGCCGGCTGGATCCGCCCCTACCCTAGGGGCTATCAGTGTGATCCGGTGTCCTAAAATCTTAGATCTATTCGGTAACGTATGGGGGGAAATAGATTTGAATTGCCTGTGTTATGCTCTCAAGTCTGCAAAAGAAAGGAAAAAAATCCAAATACAGTTCAAAAAACAGTCAAATGATTCAGTTCATTCATATAAAGTTGTAATTTTTTCATCTCGATCTTTTTTATTCAATGCAGTTGCACTAGGTTTCTACGGAGCTATTTTCCTCGTAATTATAGCGGCTACCGTCTGGTTGTAAGTACAAAAATCATTCCTTTGATTCTAGGGCTTTGAAATTCTTTTACTCTTTTCCATGCTCATTGTATGGGCATGCTTTTCGCAAGGACTATCTTTGGAAGTGATTTGCATTCAATTCGCCCGACCTTTTGTGAATATGGGGGCATGTTTTCACAAACGTTTGAAGTAACCCGAGAACCAATGGGACGAAATAAACCATGCTTTTATAGAATAGCATTCACAGTATTCTTCTAATCTCAAGCCAGGAAATACATTTCTTGTATTAGCAAAAATCGTTTCTCATTTTTATTTTGGTCATATATTGCTCAGGATTCTTATTTGTACTTCATACTATGTTATTGTGAATGGATTAAAATGTGCACGGGACAAATTTGATATAAAAAATAATCAGGAAATCGTGTCTCATTTTTAAAGTCTTTTTTTAGTGGTCGTATCCCAACTAACAATTGGACGTTTTCTGAACGTTCTAAAAACGTTCCAAGTTGGTTTTTTGGACGTTTTGTGAAAACGTTTTTTGGACGTCAAAATGTGGTAGGTTTTCGACGTATTTAAAACGTTTTATTGGACGTTTTAAAAACGTTTTTTAAACGTTAAAAGAACCAAACAAAAACCTTTAAAAACCTTTCAGACATTCGAAAAGTCCAAAAACCTTTTGAAAACGTTCTAAATATATTGTGGACGTTGTTAGAACGTGCAGAAAACCTTTAAAAAACGTTTGGAACGTTCTTAAAACGTTTTTAAAATGTTAAAATGCACTACAAACGTTTTAAGAACGTCTAGAAAACCTTTTAAAACACGTCTGGAACGTTTACAAAACGTTTTCTAAACGTCCAAATGTACTGGAAACGTTTTGAAAACGTTTAGAAAACCTTTTAAGAACGTCCAGAACGTCCTGGAAACGTTTTGAGAACGTTCAGAAAACCTTTTAAGAACGTCTAGAACGTCCTGGAAACGTTTTTACAACGTTCAGTAAGCCTTTTAAGAACGTCTAGAACGTCCTGGAAACGTTTTAGGAACGTTCAGAAAACCTTTTAAGAACGTCAAATATACAGTGAATTTTTAATAAACGCTAGGTCACACATGTATTTGATTGATTTTATGAATTTATTATCAAACATATTTACAAAATATGTACAAAGGCTTGGCAATACAGTACATCATGTATATTTGAAAAAGAGTATTGGTATTTCCCGAAGTGCCCCCGAAAGAACATACAATTCTAATATTCAGAATAAATTGTTATTTGATTAATATCGGTTCACAAACGGCTGAAATATCCATAAATATATTTTTATTCAAAATATTAAAAATGCTTGAAGAATACTTTAATAATAATAATAATAATAATGAACGTTATTTGTATAGCGCATATCACTCACACAAAGAAAGTCCCTATGCGCTTAGAAAAGAAGGAAAAGGGCGGAATAGAAATGAACATTTATGCCTGATACATGAAAACAAATCTGAATAGTTCTTTAAAAAGCAATTGATATAGATATTTAATTATTATTTTAACAAACATTAAATGCAGAAACTAAAATTAACGGGTCATTTTGAATACTAACAGGAGCTTTACTTGGCCGTTTGTAATTATTACTTTGCACCGTGATGGTGCAGGTTTTGGTTAAGTTTGACCAATACTAAACTATCCCTTTAAAACTATAGATACATAACACATGAACAATCTACAAATAAAACATAGAAAATGATAGATGAGTTGAAGATATGCCTCATTAACTGGCAAATATGAATACTCATATAATTCACGGGTCTATGTCTCTATGAATATACAAGGCAAAGATAAAATGAATAGTGTCAATAATTTTGCAGCACACAATAGATAGCAACTTTGGTAACACACTTTATAAAAGCAATTTGAGTTATTTACAGAACCTGGCAATTCATGCCAAAAAGATGCCCCAGCAAATGATTAAGAAATCTTTCTATAATAAGTCTTGATCTTTGGTAAAACCAAATAGTGGATTACTGTAAATTTGTTGTGTACTATATCAAATTCAATGTGAATAAATTCACCAGAACCTTTTAACAAAATGTCACAAATTATCATTAAATACATGTGAATAACCGATTTAGCTATGTGCCTCCACCCAGGATTAGCTTCATCATCCGGTGCAAAATATAACTATTCAAAAGAGTACATGTACTTACTTTCTCATCAACTTCTACAAGTGATAAAAATGTGACTATTTTAAGAAGTCACATTTCAAGTGAAAGTACGTCCAAAAAAAACAAGGAAACTACACTCGTTTCAGCTCTACAAATTGGCAACACTGATGACACCAACTGTGAGTAGCTATCCATCAACTTTGTACTCAAAATTTCATATTTTCTAAATTTTCCTTAAAGTTACACATTTCCACAGCTTTTAATCAGAGTATGTTCAGATTACTAATGACGAATAGCTTTCTACACAACATGCTTTGACTATGGGGGTTAGAAAATGTAAAATTTTGTGTACAAAGTGAATTTAGAGCTACTCAAGATGTCATCAGCATAGTCAATTTGAATAGCCGAGAGTAATTTACTAGAAAATGTAAAAAAAGAGTAGTTTCCTTACTTTGTTTTCCTTACCGAGTTTGCCCATTTCTTATTTTTAACTTTGTTCAAATTTGTCTCCTTTGATTGAAGCAGTGAAATTTCTAGGGTAGATTTCCCCTTTAAATCCGAGTAAAAAATTGTCCTTTTGATCGACCAAAGATTTAGTGGGCAGGTCAAGATTTCCCAGAAGCCTTGCATCTTACTTCAAATATAAAATCAACACAAAACACATGAACAATCTACAAAAGCTATTTGCAATAAACTGATAGAAATGAGTTGATATGAATTATTAACAGGCAAATATGAATACTCAAATTTAAGGGTCTATGAATATAGAAGACAAGGTTATAAGAGAGTTTGGCAGCACACACATTGGTTTCAGCATCCTTACAAAAAGGTGTACATTTACAGACCTATACAACTTTGTCTTGCATTCTCAACAAGATGTTGGCAATTCAATCCAAAAAGATGCACCAACAAAACTGTTATGTCGCTGATAAAGTTTCTCCATTATTAGCTGAAATGGTCAAAATTTGGTTTAAGTATGAGTTTTAGGATTTTTTGCATTGCCCCTGAATGAAGGTATCTTAATCTACCTTGAATGAAAATGTGGTGTTCACTGGTTCGGTAAACGGCTCCCTCAGGTCTTCCACATCAACGGCCGCTCCCGATTTGGACAAAAGCAGTTTTTGTACCAACTGCGTCAGCTGCTGCTGCCCTTCCTCCAGCCTCTGCAGCGTACACACTACACAGTACCTGCACTGGAAAATTGCCTGAGAAGAAAAAAACAGACACATAAAATACATTATAATAACAGTTCAAGTCATTAAAAAGTTTGACAGCAAATTAATAGGATATTTTGGCGAGATATGTTTGATAGCTGTCCAATTTAGTCACTTCAGGAATATATCACCCAGCTTCAAAGACGACACCTTTGCAGCGCTTCCAACAAAGTAAGTATACATACTGTAAGGATTTAAAAGCGACTCTTCTGTAAGAAAACTATACCCATGCCTTGTTGATGAAATAAATTACATGTACGCCGAGATAATCTGCCTCTCTTATCCAATCCAACAGTATTTTAGTGTAGCAACTTAGTACAAATGGCAAATGTTGTTTTGTTAGTTTATACGCTCTACATATGTTCTGATGATAAAAAAAACCTCAGAAACTTTCGTTTGTGAAATGCTATCTGAAAAAAACTTACTTTCCGAAGCCCGAGCCCTTGCTGGAGTTGTGGGTTGGAACTGAAAAATGCGATGTGGACTTGGACTTCGCATTCAGTTTCGGCATTGGTCGTTCCTCCGCGTACATGTTGTTTTCTTGATTCAAGATCTGAAAAACAGAGACACATTGCAGATGTTAAAAGGGATATCAAGACATGACAAGAATTCTCATAAACTGAACAAACTTTTGGGTAATGTAAACTTCTTGTCCGAAATTTATACCTAGATTACAAATTAATTTCCAGTTTTGCCGGAATGGTGCCACATCTATTAATCATCATTTTGCATAGCTGGGACACAAAGCATGTCTAGCTTAAGCTATCCCAAATAAATTATCTTAGGTTTTCATCATCTGTTGGATTTTGAAGAAAACGAGAAATAAGATGTAAATTATACGCCTCTGGCCGAGCCAAGCACTACTAACCATCAAGAGACAAATACTTACATTGTACCAGCGTCACTTCCGGAATCACTAGAAGATTTGCTTAATCTCTGGGGAAGACGTCTCTTTCGCTTCTACACGGCATCATCTTCCGATACCAGGTTTGACGTGTCCTCTGCCTTCCTGGCGATGTTTTTGCGCTTTCACATAGTTGCCTGTATGTAAAAATAAAACAAATCAATCCTTAAGTTAATCTACGTTATTGGAAATCAATTTCTTTAAATAATGTGTCATCTGAACTAAACAGATTTTTTTTAAAGAGACGAAATTGAGAACAAGATAAAGATCTAGGTCTCGATATTTCTAAAAAAACAATATCCATACAAAAAAGGTGGTTTGGGAGCTATTTCAATTGCCTAAAAAACAAACCTGTTGTAATAGGGGGTGGGATAATATAAAGTTGCTAAATGGTGGTGGAGGGAAAAGCATGGAATGTTCCACTCCCGTGGGATTTTAAATGCTATTGAGGGAAGAGTAAATAAGTCAAGAAATGAGCTGGTAGTCGAAGGACTTATTTTCTTCACGAAATAGCATTTTAAATCCCGATGGGAACTTTCCATGATTTTTCCAGACAGCAAAGTTAACAACTCAACTGTTTTAATCATCCGATTACCATGTAATGTAACGAGCCATGCGCACATACCCACTCCAGCAAAGAGTCCATGCTATTATGCGTATTGACCTCTAGCACTGCCCTACGTGTTAATAGGCAGCATTTGCTCAAAAGGAATAGTCAATACACACATAATACGCAAATGCACTTATCATGCCGATGCGGCTGTAAGCAAATTTTGACAGTAGAGTAAAGTACCCGGTTTTCGGCCACTTAAGACAAAATCCTATTTATTGGACTCTTTACTTCCTATTTATTATCATTTCTTGTTCAAATCATGAAGCAAATATTATTATTATTTAAACAAAAAAAGAATCCCAAAAAAAAATCACGAATTGCCATGACAATATTCATTTCAATTTTCACTGTTTTGGAGCCGGTTATCGGCCGAGCGTTTCAGTTTACGGCCGCATGTACAAAGTCAATAGGAAGCGCTCGCGCGCGCCGTGCGTTTCTGCGCTGATGTTTAGCACAAGCGGGCGGAGCAGGTATCCCACGCCGGAGCTCCCGGGTGCTCGCCTGGCCGAATACAGGCACAGCGGTGATCGGAAGTTGGAATCTGAATTAGACGGACATATCGTGTGTGCGTCGCGGTGTGCGGCTGCATTGATTTAATACATGCGATGAGATACTTTTGAGCTTGCGACCAGCACAAAATCGGGCTCTATATCTGAAAAATACTTGAAATAAAGCTCATGTTATGGTACCCATATTTCTTACATACACGCGTAAGAAACTCGATTTTTCAGATTTGGGTAGCGGGACCGCCGATTACATCGCTAAAATGTGATATTTTAGGATATATTTTTCATTGCAAATGTGGTTCTTCAGTGACACTGGCATGGTATGGTATGTGTGGGATATGTGTTATGCTATTATGCGATGTATTTTAAAGTGATTTTACCATGTATCCAACCAATTGGCCGAAAACCGGAGCTGACCGATTACCGGGTACAATTTGAATTTCTTAATTGTTCTTTCTAACAAAATAACATCGGTAAGTTGAACAAATTGTATTTTATTACTGCTATTTAGGTGTCATCAATTGTCACTAAAGTACAGATTTTTAGTGAAAGAGTTTTGTACAGTGGTGTTTGAAATGTTAAGTATCAATATAGCACAGCTTTTAATACACACAGCCAGGATAGTAATGCAGCTATGTATGCACTAACTCCAAGAAGCTCCGACGCCGTTCGGCATCGGAGCTTCCTGGTGTTATGTGTGCACATACCCTAGCCTACCCAATTACCAAACCACTGTTACCAGTCAATGCAATGAAAATTTCAACGGCCTGCACATGCGACATAGAGTCTGCCGTACTTTTAGTTTTAATGCAAATAATCAATATTTTATTTCATTTTACATGCTTCAAAATCAATCAAACAAAGCTTAAATTCCTTACAGATATCAAAATGTTAAAATAACGCTTACCTCGGTGTCGCAGTCTAACAGATTATTTGAAATCTCGAAGTCACGTCATCAAGCAGTCAACTCGTCAGTCAGTTTAAAACACGCGGCAAGCTCTGGAGCGAGCGCGCCGCACCGGCCGCGCCGGATACGATACTATACAGTGGTACGATTATATACGGTGCGTACGCACTTTGTATACACGTGGTTGAATGGAGCATATAAATGACGTAGCGCGGTCGGACTAATTGGGCTGGGGGGGGGGGGGGGAGGGGCACAAACATTATGTGAGGGGGAGGGGTCACTCCTTATGTATTTCTTTTTTCTTCAAATAATGTCACCTTATGTTTTCTATTTTTTCCTCAAAATTATTGGGGGCACGTGCCTCCCTCCATCGCTACGCCACAGGAGT
This sequence comes from Strongylocentrotus droebachiensis, assembly GCA_035222895.1. Lineage (NCBI taxonomy): Eukaryota > Metazoa > Echinodermata > Echinoidea > Camarodonta > Strongylocentrotidae > Strongylocentrotus > Strongylocentrotus droebachiensis. The sequence goes on from JAVYIG010002864.1 coordinate 74,169, forward strand.
GCATCAGTTTGACATACCTCGACCCCCCCCCCATGCGTATGCATGTGGCCTTATTTCGCCACCTGGTATTTTTTAAGAAATATTTATTTGGACATAAAAAATAAATTCAACAAAATACGTCTGAATAAAACGTTCTGTAAACGTTTTACAGGACCTATCCAAGAACGTTTAATTTGTAACGTCCAAAAAACGTTTTCTGAACGTCTTCAAAAGACCTAGCTCCGCAGCGAATGTAAGGTCCCAACTTAGACGTTATATACACGTTTTTTAAACGTTTAATATGGACGAAGACAAAACGTTTATTTTGTAACGTCCACAAACGTTTTGTAAACGTCCTATATCAAACGTTCTGTAAACGTCCTATATCAAACGTTCTGTAAACGTCCTATACCAAACGTTTAATTTTGTAACGTCCAAAAAACGTTTTTTAAACGTTCTCAAAAACCTAAACTTTGACGTAAATGAGAAGTCCAAACTTTAACGTTATATAAACGTTTTTAAAACGTTCATTTAGGACGAAGACGTACAGGACCTAAAAAAAACGTTTTGAAAACGTTCTGACAACGTTCTGTGTTTGCTGGGATATTCCTCACAACTATCACTGTCTTGTTCTTAACATAATAATGATTATGTTTCACACTAAAGTAATTTCGGGGGGGGGGGGGGGAGGTAGAAAACCAAATATTTGGCTAAAAATAACCAGAATATCGTTTCTCATTTTACAATCATACTTAATAGTATATTGATAACACTTTTTTCACTTCTACTTGTACCATGATACTGTTAAAAAAACTACTTAAAACAACAACAACAACAACACCAACACTGTAAAGGCAGGAAGAGCGTCATAAATAGAAATTGTGTCACTCCTTTTTACAGTCTTAGTCGGTAGTATATTGCTCCCATAATATGATTATCTCATTTGTAGTCGAAGACATTGTTGATCATAGGCTAGAATACAACCACTAAAATTCCTTTTGCGATGTCTTCTCAGTTAACCGTACAAAAATTACTATTTCAAGGTACTATCATACATACTTTAATTATATGTCTATTTTGTTTTTATTGTTTATATTTGTTCTGATATTAGCCATTGTATAAAGAGACGTACACTTACAAGCAGCTCAACAAGTAATCATGATGGAACTATACATGCGGTGAGTAAAACGATGAAGCGTGTACATAATATTTCATTTTTGTTTTGTTCAAAAGAGATAGATATTAATTACCCCTGATTGTATGTCTCAAAAATCCACTTATCTTACCTTTTTTTTTGGGGGGGGGGGGGGAGACTGGATCAAATTGAAAAAGAACTTAATATTTATTATATACCTTGCTTAAAAAATCCAGCCATCTGATTGGTCGAAATTGGAGTCGTGGTTTTAGCCATTCCTGTAAAAAAACGAAAAATGCCAAAACCGATTAATAGTCCAAGAGTGAGATCCCTCAATATTCCGGTTACCGGGAAAATAATACAATTTTGCTGTGATACCCATTGTTTTACGTGTTAAAATGTTCTTTGAGCGAACGCGGACACCATACATCGCTTTTTGTCTGCGATTCCCAACTGATCGAAAAGTTCAGTCCTTTTTCTGGCAAAGATAAACAGATAGTGTCTCGGATTTTCCGTGATGTTTTAACCAATCTTTACTCAATAAAGGTAAGGATTCATGGAAGATTTTTGTTTTAATACGGCATATAAATGACATATCGACTGCTTTAATATTCGAGGTCTGGCTGGTTTTATATGCTCTCGGGAACTCGCGCAGATCCTGCCCATTACCCTGAGGCGCGCCTGGGTGGGTGGATAAAATTAAAAAAGAAATTAATATTTACTATTTGTCATTATTTCATAACCTCTATCCCATTTCTTGTCTACCTAATCTGCAAATTTACCGTGTTGATTTTAAAAGCTAGTTTTAATGATTTGTATCTTTTCACGTTACCTGCCCTGCATGGACCATTAATAAGGTCAATTCCTGGGCTTTCCTTAAAGGTAGGCGTTACTACTGCAGCTAGAAGGGATTAGACCACACAGCGAGCCATCGAGGTCACTGTGACAGGTGGCTATCTCATTAACTCAGCTCTCATTTAACATAAGAAAAAGAGGATCATGGGGGACCAACAGGCACCGATTTGGGAAGTTTTCTATATAGAGGGAGCAAGTAGCTACAAGTAGGACAGTGTGCCTTTAATATGTTCTCCTTTTCTTTGTTTGTTTTTGTCGTAATGTTTCAGTTCCTTCATTTCGTATCAATAAAGTGATGTACAGGTACCAATTAATTGGGTCTTCTTTTGACCAGGGTAGTCATATCAGTATTAATACTGCTCTTCATGCAGACTCTGCAATTACTGTTACCCCAGCAATTGCCGGTACAGATTTACACATGGGTGAAGAGTGGCAAAGGTGGATAAATGTCTTGCCAAAGGACGTTAGTACCGGTGGATTCGAACCCTCAACCCCCGGATTGAGAGTCAAGTCAATGAATCACTGTACCACGACACCTCCACATAGATCGAATTAAATTTTGAGTTAGAAAACAGGTTTAGTTTTAACCGAGCAAAGGCTTTATTTCTCGATGCAGGGGTGCAAAGCATTGGGTGAAGGGATTCTATTTTCTTTCATATTTTGAAGGGGTGGGGAACATCGGTATTTATATATCACTGGTCTGACAAATCACAGAATCTTCACAATGACAATGTAGGTGCGCAATGGCTCTGTAAAAGAGCAGTGGTCCCGTAACCAAGAGGTCATGGGTTCGAAACAAAGTCAACACGCTAATGCCCTTTGGTAAGGCGTTAATCCTCATTACCAAGTCCTTCGGAGATGAAATATAGCTATCGCCCCCTGGTTGCTAACTAACAAACACAATAGAGTTACCAATTGAATTATTCGTATCCCTTTTTATATTTTAAGTTGTTTGTGTGTTTCGTAACTAAAGAACTTATAAATGTAAGCCCTAATATGTCATATTCTCAAGAAACCGAAACCGAGACAAATCAATTCTTCGCATACTTAAACAAATTACAAAACTTGGTAAGGGTATAATTAATTTAGTTCTTTACTGTAAGTTTTGGCAGTCAGGTAATTAATATCGAATCGAATCGAATCAATCAATCTTCTTGGTAGCATCCGCAGTTTCGTATGTGTCTGGATGGAGATGGAATATGCCAATAACTTTTGATTGTCGGAATGATATTGATGTATTTTTGCATTGGGAATATTACCGAGATAGAGAGTATTGAGGGGGACGTGAGTGTGTGTATGTTTGGATGAGAGAGAGGGAGATGGAGAGAGGGAGGGGGAGGGGGAGGGAGAGAAAGAGAGAGGAAGAAAGTGGGAAGAGAGAGGAAGAAGATAGAAAGGGGAGAGAGAGAGGATGAGAGGGAGAGAGGGGAGGGGAGGAGAGGGGGGGGGGGGCAGAGAGAGAGAGAGAAGGAGAGAAAGAAATACAGATATATGGAGGGGCCCAGGGGAGTGGGGAAAGGGAGAGAGAGGGAGACAGTTAAACAGGCAGACAGAAATGCATAGACAGACCAAAGAGATATTACAATTATTATGGCTGGTATCTCCTTAGACAGACAGAGAGACAGAGAGAGACATGGAGAGATAACATAGAAGAGAAGAGAGACCGTCCTAACCCTTTTCTCTCTGTCATTCCATTTTCTTCTCATCATCATCTAGATCGTAAAAGATCAGACCCCCCTAGCGAGCCCAGATGATACCAAGCCGCCCATTACCTCACCTCGACTTTCGTCTGTAGACGCCTTCAGAGGGTAAAAACAAAACGTTGAGATGTGATCAAATTCTTAAATATGTTGTTACTTTTGTCATTTTTTGTTTATTTTGTCCAAATCTCTTTTTTTCCTGGAAATGATGATTAGCTTTAAACAATGTGTTTAATTTAATTTATTTTTTGTTTGAGTTTAGTTAAGAGTTGTTTTTTCAAAGGAAGGTTTTGAATTCCCCTTTATTTTGATTGATTATTTTTAGTGTATCTCAAAATGAATATTTCGTGCATACTACTTTATTTACTAATTAATTATCATTTTTTTCTGTAATTTCAATCATAAAACATGTACTTAATGTAGACCTACTGGACCCTTATGGAAAGCAGTTTTGTAACTGACAATGCTACTCTGTATAAACTTCAAATAGGTAATTAAATTAAAAAAATAAAGTAAACAAATGATAAACTATCCACAAAGTTAATTATCTTTTTTCTGTCTTGTGTCTTCACCAGGCTTGCTATGTTCCATATAACCTTAAAAGTTGGTAATGATCGTCATTATAGGTTCTTCTCTAAGTCAAGCTGGTATGGTGAGTAGAAACGTTTCTTCTTCTTCTTCTTCTTCTTCTTCTACTTCTTTTACTTGTTTATCTACTTCTTTATCTACTTCTTCTTATTATTATTCTTCTTCTTCTTTTACTTCTTTTACTTCTTTAACTTCTTCTTTTACTTCTTCTACTTCTTCTACTTCTTCTACTTCTTTATATTCTTCTTCTTCTTCTACTTCTTCTACTTCTTCTACTTCTTTATCTTCTTCTTTTTCTTCTACTTCTTCTACTTCTTCTACTTCTTCTACTTCTTTATCTTCTTCTTCTTCTTCTTCTTTTACTTCTTTATCTTCTTCTACTTCTTCTACTTCTTCTACTTCTTTATCTTCTTCATCTTCTTCTTCTTCTTCTTCTTCTTCTTCTTCTTTTACTTCTTTATCTTCTTCTACTTCTTCTACTTCTTTATCTTCTTCTTCTTCTTCTTCTACTTCTTCTACTTCTTTATCTTCTTCTTCTTCTTCTTTATCTTCTTCTTCTTCTATTTCTTCTTCTTCTTCTTCTTCTTCTTCTTTTACTTCTTTATCTTCTTCTACTTCTTCTACTTCTTTATCTTCTTCTTCTTCTTCTACTTCTTCTACTTCTTTATCTTCTTCTTCTTCTTCTTTATCTTCTTCTTCTTCTATTTCTTCTTCTTCTAGTTCTTCTACTTCTTTATCTTCTTCTTCTTCTTGAATTGAATTCATGAATAAGATAAGACGGAACAAGATCGTAAGCACTTTCGAGAGATCAGGTCAATCGCAATACAATACCGTCTTGTATATCCCCTAGGAATCATGTTTGGATGATAGATTATACTGCAGTGTGATATTCGCACATAATTATCAATCGGTGATGGACAAGGCTTAGTTTGATTTTGCGAAAGTCTTTGCGTTCGTGTTTATGGTGCTATTATAATGAACCCTCATATCAACTACACACATGACTAAACATTTGAAGGAAAGATATATCATCATATGAAGGATAATATTTTAAACATTTACGTATCATTTACGTTTCTGTCTATTCTTCATGATTTATGTTTTCATAATTTTTTGTTCATCTGTCTATATTATTACAGGTATAGCAATGGCAGATTTTATATTCCCGTGGTAAGTAGCCTATTCAAAGGCTCCTTCGAGTATGATGCGGTAAACCAGACGGCGGAGTTCTTATCTTTATTATTTTGTTTGTTTGTTTGTTTGTGTGTTGTTCTTTTTTTGCTTTGTTTTAAATTTGTTTTATAACTGTTTTTTCCAGGGATGTACTAACAAATGAATAGCAAGTGGGATTAAAACAATAGCGGCGTGCAGCAATGGTTCCACGCGATACTCAGTGTGTTATAAGACTTGTTTAATGTGAAATGCATTACGTTTATCACGCTTTACCAAACAAATAGGTTTACCGCGTCATATATGGGCATGCCTTGAATACGTAGGAGTACGGAGTGTAAAAAAAAGTAAACATTAAGTCTAGAGACAGGCAAGTTTTTATTCCTATTTTAGACTGTCTGTCTTTAAAGTGAACATGTGTTGAATGTTCAGACCATTCTCTTCCGAGAAAATATCCACAAAACTCGACCCTTGTGATTTAATGTGCTAAAAATTAGAATTCCTTTTGGTTGACATATTTGCCACAGATTATTATGCTGTCATATGTAGTCCCACGTGCTTTCTTTCAGGTTTGTTTTCGTCATGGGAACCTCGATCTATTTCTCGGTCAACAGCCTCCTGTCAAAAGGTCGAAGTTATCGTTCCATCTTCAAGCAACTGGTTTCCCGCAGCCTCTCTCTTTTCGTCATGGGACTCTGTATTCAACGTGAGTATTGCCAGTTTAAAGATAAACTTTAGTACTGGTAATGCGATTGCATTGTTAAGAAAAGGTGTGGAAAGGATCAGAACAGTTGATCATGTAGCATGTAAGTATTGGTGTGCACTGCAAGGTTCTGGATTTATCAAAATCATAATAAATTTGACAGAGTCTTGGTAAAGTAACACAGAAAGCTATATATGGGACAACACACATGGTGTCGGGGCTAGTACTACCTTGATTTCCTTGTCTTTCTATGCTCATTACTCGGCCAGTATACATTTTCTTCCAAAATTGTTTGGCACATGTCATTTATTTGTAGTCTTGAACATTCAGTGTAAGTTTCGTTTGATTCTGTGAGAATTAATTTTCTTTTTTTTACCACTACTGGAGTTTATCTTTAATGAAGTCCGTTTCTTTCTGTGCACACTAAGAAAAAATGGTGCAAGTATGCACCTTTAGGGGTGCAAACCGATGCAACACTGGCAGCACCTTAAGGGGTTAAATCCTGCACCCTTTAAAAGGGTGCCAGATTGAACCTTTGAGGGGACATGTTAGTACTCTTTATGGTTCAATCCTGCACCTTTAGGGGTGCAAACCGATGCAACACTAGCAGCACCTTTATGGATTCAATCCTGCACCCTTTAAGAGGGTGCCAGATTGCACCTTTTAGGAGACATGTTAGTACCCTTAATGGTTCAATCCTGCTCCATTAGGGGTGCAAACCGATGCAATAACAGCACCTTTAGGGGTTCAATCCTGCACCCATACTCGAGGAATACTCGTGAAATTTGCTCGTACACAAATACATATTAAACATGCATGTTGTTTCTTGGTTAGTAATCATATAATCAACATATCTATTGCTAAAACATGAATGTAATTGTAACATAATCAGACAAAATAATATATTGGTTAATGATTGCCGAAGGAAAATACAAATCACAAAATTGATGTGCATTGCCATAATTTGCTTAACAAATCATGATAAATGTATTTGTATGTGAACACATGCAATATGCAAACTTTTATTTTGCACCCTTTTTGGTCGATAGGGTTCATTTTTGTGGCAAGGGTGCAAAATCTTATATTGCATCCTTTTTTGAACCCCTTTTCCTTCAATAGGGTTCATTTTTATGTAAAGGGTGCAAACTCTTATTTTGCACCCTTTTTTGCACCCTTTTTTCTTAGAGTGTGTAGACATGTACGTTCATGACTAAACAACCAGACTCAATAATCACAAGCATAATGCTTTCAATAAAAGACATGTTATGCAATCATTGAAGAACAAAAGCAACTCCGTGTGAATTCGAACAATGAAGGTGAATTTGAATCTAAAGTTAGATCAACGTCCGTCTAATATCAGCAGAATTCAGGCACCTTACCTAACTTTTTACATCGCAAAAAAAGAATGAGAGGAACATGTCAGTGAAAGATGGAGCAAATTGCGATTGAAATTAAGAAAGGTATTAATTTGTGAAGTTGTGATCAATCAAACATATATTGGCGACTCTTTTCGTTCATACAAGCACCCTAAACATAATAATTCCATATATGATTCTATACTTCCCTTTATATCGATAATTTTTTTTTATTTCAGCATTAATAATGAAGAAAATGAACGTTTAAGCAATTTTATGTTAAAAAAATTGTATTTGATTGATCACAACTTGAAAAATTCATAACTTTCTTATTTTTCATCGGAATTTGCTAAAACTTTAACTGACATGTTCCTCTTATTTGTTTGCTTCTATTAAAACCAGAATAATATCTTTAAACTACCCCTAGATGCAGTCTAAATGATTTAGACTGGAGTTTAAGTTAAACCGGACTGGAGTTAGACTGGACTTAGATCACACTTAAACCTTACATAATATGGGCCACTGCGTTTGATACGAATAATCCGCTCGACTTTCATACATAATGTTTGAGCATAATTTTTTAAAGAATTTAAAGCTCAATGTTACCATTCTGGTGCATTATGACCCCTTTCTAGAAGTTTTCATATCCTTATTATTATTATCATCATTGTTAGTATTATTATTTTTTTTTTTTTATTATTATTTTATTGTTATTATCATTATTATTATTATTATTATTATTATCATTATCATCATCATCATCATCATCGTCATCATCGTTATCATCATCATCTTCGTCGTCGTCGTTGTGTTTGTTGTTGTTTTTAATATTATTATTATCATTATCATTATCATCATCATCATTATCATCATTATCATTTGTATTATTATTTTGTTTGTTATTATTACTACTACTACTACTACTACTACTTCTGTTACTTTTATCATTATCACCATCATCGTCATTGTCGTCATTATAAAACCGTTGTCTCTTTTTTTGTTATCCATCTCTAGCTCATGATGGTTTTCGTACTCTTCGTATCCCCGGTGTCCTACAACGTTTTGGTATCACGCATTTCATCGTCGCCTCATCCTACCTTCTCTCGAGACGTCTTCAAGCACGTAGGAAAGAAAGAACGGTGAGAGCAATCTCAAGTTTTCAATTTTCCCGAATTCTACATTTTAGCTGAAAAATCAAGGTCTAATCTTTCGAAAACTTTAACAATGTTGAGTGTAGTCTAACAAAGTTCTCTGAAAACTGTTCGTCTCCTTGCTCCAGGTTTTTTTTTTCTGTTGAAGTTATCAACGTGTCAAAGGTTTGAACATATTCAGAGACACCATACGTAGTGACGTATCATGGGTCAAGTCATTGAAGGGAGACTAGTGTCATGAAGGGGGGGCGCTAGTCTTACCAGGTGAATGAAACGCATAACACGGCAGCCGAGTATGGGGGAGGGGACTGTGGAAGGGGTTGCAGTTATTTTCGTTTTGCATTGCCTTTCTTCTTTCACTTTCCTTGAGTGGTCATCAAACTATCTATTCTCTTCTAATATTGTTTTTTAAGGGTAAATGGTACATGATGTTCCGTGATGTTACAGACTATATTGATCTACCCCTGGCTGTCTGCTGTATAACAATTCATGTGCTTGTGACTTTTCTGCTGCCAGTACCCGGATGTCCATTGTAAGTCAAAGTAAAGACTCAAATTTGTATTTGTTAATTCTTATATTTTGTGTATTTATTTCTAATTTCCTATGAGAGCAACAAAAGAAAGAATAATGAATAATACCGGCATTTTTTTCTTCACACAATTAGTATCTGTATAATATGTTAATCTAACCTGCCCCGTATCAGAATGAATTACCATAAATATGCAGAAAATCCTTACGAGACTGTGATGGCATTATAAGTTTTTTTCGTCGATATTATCGTTGAAATTTGTTTTTATTCTGTTTCCATTATAATTGTTCAGGGGTTATCAGGGACCTGGTGGTCCGCTCGTGGGAGAAAACGGTGAGCTTACTAATTGCACCGGGGGAGCTTCGGGCTACATCGACCGTCTGTTCTTCACAGAAGCCCACATTATACCCAAACCTATATGTGCTAATATATATCTCACGACGCTGTCGGTTGACCCGGAAGGAATACTTGGTACTTTGACCTCCGTCGCGCTTTGTATTTTTGGTTTACAGGTATATAGTCTTTGAATATTTGTCATTGCGCCCTTCTGTGGGACTACTCCATGTACAAACATGGCCACAGATTAAGATATTTGTTTTCTCTTGGAAACATTGAATCAATAAATGCTTGCAAGGGAAAACATAATAGATCGCTTTAGTAAGGCCAATCAAACCTTCGAGGAAAGGTTGCGGGACAACTCAGTTATTGTAGTCATTCGTCATTGGAGTGTTTTTATGAAGGAGAGTAAACATGGACATTTTGTAGAAAATAACTTGATCTGACTGAAATGCAATAATTCCAAGAATGGAAATTTCCCTGTTTAGAATGATAATTCTATTTAAGTATATTTCATTTCTAGTTCTCTCGTCAATATTCTCTTCTCAGGCAGGAAAGATTCTCCATCTCTTTCCCACCGTGAGAGGGCGCATAATCAGACTTCTGTTATGGGGTATAGCATTGGTAAGACACGTTCAAGAAAGATTCTTAGATTTATTTTCCTTTTCTTTTTAAATTTTAAGTTCCAGTACCACACGGTTTGCGTATAGAAGCTCATTACTTCATTTGTGTTCTTCAACTAAAGTCTTTATTCAATTTTTTTCAAAGCATAAAACAATAGAAGCAAATGTACAAAATGATGGATACATTTGACAAAGAAAGGTACAATGAATTATAAAAATTATACATGTAGTATTGAGATAAGTTGGACGTGCCTCCATCTATCAACAAATAAAATAAACCTATCTTGTTGCGCATAGATTGTTTGTTTAACTTCGTAATTATATATTTTTTTAAACATCGTATGGATAAAGATCCCTTCAATCTGGTTGAAAATATATAATATTTTGCATACAAAAATAACGAAATTAACAGAAGAATATTTTCCAACTGGGATGCCAAAGATGAAGTCATTACATGTTGACTTAATTTCATTTTTTTAAATCTTCTAAGAATCGACGAGTTAAAGGGCATTCCCAAAATAAGTGCTTAATGCTCATTACTTCATACTACGCTGGCACTATATTGAGCCGAATGGTACATTCAGATTTCGAATGTATTGATTCATCTGTCATACAACAGAAATTCGTTTTCCATTGGTTAAAAAATATACAGCAGAACGTAACAAAGACGTGTAAAGAAGTATACATTGAAAAATAAAAAGCACGTGATCACAAAACAGAAGAAAATACATACAAAAGAACTTTTAAGGAAGTTACAACAAACTAATGTGTGTCATAAAACAGAACAGAAAAAACTTCGAGCGGTCTAGTAGTTATATAATAATACCCAATATAAAGATTCCAGGTAGCTGATTGGTCATGAGTTCACTACTGGCTGTTGGGCATTGTAGCGAAAATATCGACTGGGCGTAGCTATCCACCTGCACGTACAGAATAAGGACGCAATGTAGGCACACAGACATTGAATAATTTGTCTCGGGACACGTCCTGTACAGTTTCGAGATCACCTCATGGAATAGTTTTAACCGTGCCCCTCAAAGTATACTGGTTTCATATTGTTGTGTTTTATTTTCAGATCACCTGTAGCGCTGTTTTGAGTAAATGCGACATGGCTGATGGATGGATACCCATAAATAAAACTCTATGGTAAGGAGTACAGTAACAAAAACATAAATTTGTTTGTATTTCCGAGATCCAATTATACATACAAGTTTTAAAAGCATACATATAACACACATTTCTAATGATAAGAAAGTAAGTAAATGTGTAAAGTATAGACAAACGGTTGGATAGTCCATTTCAGGACCATTTTCAAAATAGTCCTGTTCTTCCATGGGGTCCAAAAGCAAAACATCACATTAATTTACATACAATGTTTGTTTTCAATTATGTAATATACCAATGCACTATCCCCCTTATCGACTCCCCCCTCACCTGACCACCCCCTGCCACCCTCGCGATCCCGCCAACCCCTCCCGCTACCCCCTCCCAAATTTTTTTTTTATTTGCAATCATAAATGGGTATTAATATTACTTAAAAGCATATTTATAAGTCATAACATTCAAACTAAACTTGTTATTACTTTATTGAATATTGCCAAACTTCTTTGTCGATTGTCGAGTGTGATAATAGAAAAATAATCCATTATACAATTTACTTCCGCGATACAGAAATGTACGCTTACAATTCTGTGTTTTCGGTTTAGGCACAACTAAATTTGTACTTCTAAGGGCATTTTTTGTAGTCTTAAAAATAAACTTTTCTTTCAAATATACAGGAGCCAAATCGTGACATTTTTTAATCACCAATGAATGACTGTGCCTTACTTGCCTTTTTTTTTTAATTTCCCCATTTAAAATACCATGAATTTCACTAATTGGTTTATGTTCAGATCATTTAAATTTAAGAATAATTCTACCAGCCCTGTTCTGTAATTTGTGTAACATGTCTACTTTACTTATAGAACCCGAATGCCATAACACGTCACCATAATCAAAATGTGGCAAAATTGCGGCATTAACATATTATAACATTAACATAATTTTACAATATTCCTAAGAAACTAATAATTTTCCAACATTTTTACATAATTCATCAATGTGTATATTCCATTTTAATTCACAATTACTGCGATCACTGTTGTTGCTACCTAGTGTTAACGGCGTGCGTCTTATTTTGTCGTACCCCAGTGAGCCCAGATTCCAGTATGAACTCATTCTCATATTTAACAAGCTACGAAAGCTTGCAAAGAGGTCACAAACAATTAGACTTTTATTATTTATTGTTTTGGCTCACTATTATAAAGGCAAAAAAACAGAATGAATACTGAGATTCGAACCCTCAAGTCTACTCCAAAGTTCTATTTAGTAATACGCTGTCCTTACCGATTGAGCTAACGATGAGTTGATGACAGATTGATTTGTATAATTACTATCACCCTATTAACAACCCTACTGGATTCCATGTGCGCATGCGCAGTTTTCCTTCGCGAGCTCAATCTTGGCTACCAGGTACCAAAGGTACCACAAAATAAGACGCTAACGGCGCGTATCTCTAGGGGTGCGTCGAAGAGTCTACTCACTAGTAGCTTTTGTGTTTATTCAAAGTGTATTTGCGATGTCTCTTTATAGAATCAATATTTTTTAAGCTTATATTTTGATGATAATATAGTGACATGTAATAGGGCGAAATATTTATGGTGATTGGTACACTATCTGAGCTGTTAAAACCGAAACACATGGCCATTTTTTTAAAGATACAAGCCTGAATGGCCCCACACCAATTTGTTCTTAGGCTAGAGATAGCATATTAAGGTGACGAAGACTAGGTTTTATTAAGTTTTTAAGCTACATAGTTACAAAATCTTTTTTGAAGCGTTACCTGGAGAAAGGTTTGTATTTAAGGCCTTTTACCTTGTTGTATGTAAGGTTTGGAAATATTTTGACAAACATTTCATCATGTATCATTGCCGACGCCTTGCACGTTTGGCGTTCTGAATAATCTTTCTGACCAGGTCTGTTTCCTATATCGCCCTCACCGGTGGAGTGGCATTCGTGATTCAAGCCCTTTTCTATTTCCTCATTGACGAGGTTCACTTTTGGAACGGAGCACCACTAATCTACTCTGGTAAGGAAATGTATATTTATATGAATATATGCCATTTATGCCGTTGCACACGAGGCGTTTTTTTAGATTACGTCATGACCTGCACTAATGAAGCTCGTGAAGACTTGATTAGTGCGAGTTATTCAACGCAATTTGGGTACATTTTACAATAATTTTTCGTACCATGTCACCTGAACATTGAGGGTAGAATACGGAACTGTATATTTCTTTCTCTTTCTTTGTCCGTCATGTTTATAGTGATGGGGCCAAAACAATTTCGCCGCCCCCTTTGACTGTATAGACAAAAACCTCCCATCTTTTATTAAACCTAGAAGCTCTTTATATTAAGGCTAGTATGATTTATACAAAATTATCTGTTCATCATAATGAGGATGTAATTTGCATTTTACGCGTTATTATAATTTTCCATGTTTGCATTCGGTCGCTAAGCTCTCTCGCTAAATTATTAATGAACTTACTTAAAATTTGTAGATACTTAGTACTCTGGTTTATTAGATGGGTAATGTATAATTTTAAGAACATGTTTGAGGAAGCTGTCTTCCAAAACTACAACTTAATCCAAATTCTACCAAGCCTACGCATACTGCCTTCATGGTAGTGACCTGTTTTTAATGTCCAATGTCACTCTTTTCTGCTACCAGCGGAGATATATGATCTAATCCAAGACCTAATAATATGATATGGAAGGGATTGACCTGAAATGAATGACCTGAATGACATGAATGACATGAATGACATGAATGACCTGAATGACATGATTGACGTGAATGACATGAATGACGTGAATGACATGAATGACATGAATGACCATGAATGACATGAAAGACATGAAAGACGTGAATGACATGAATGACATGAATGACATGAATGACCATGAATGACATGAATGACATGAAAGACATGAAAGACATGAATGACATGAATGACATGAATGACATGAATGACATGAATGACCTGAATGACATGATTGACGTGAATGACATGAATGACGTGAATGACATGAATGACATGAATGACCATGAATGACATGAAAGACATGAAAGGCGTGAATGACATGAATGACATGAATGACATGAATGACCATGAATGACATGAATGACATGAAAGACATGAAAGACATGAATGACATGAATGACATGAATGACATGAATGACATGAATGACCTGAATGACATGATTGACGTGAATGACATGAATGACATGAATGACATGAATGACATGAATGACCATGAATGACATGAATGACATGAAAGACATGAAAGACATGAATGACATGAATGACATGAATGACATGAATTAAAATGACTGAAATGACTGAAATGACTGAAATGAATGATATAAATGAAATGAATGAAATGAATGAAATGAATGAAATGAATGAAATGAATGAAATGAATGATATGAATGATATGAATAAAATGAATGAAATGAATTAAAATGAATTTAAATAAATTTAAATGAATGAAATGACTGAAATGAATGAATTGAAATGAACTGGAGATGAAATGGAATGGATTGAACTAAATCGAACTGAAATTAAATAGAAAGGAATTATATTTGAGGGAATGAACTGAAATGCAATGCAATGGATTGAAGTGAAATGAAATGAAATGAAATGAAATGGATTGAAATGGAATGAAATAAAATAAATTGACTTCGAAAGAAATGAAATGAAATGAAATTGAATGAAAAGAAAAAAAATTAAATTAAATTAAATTAAAATTGAAATGACATAGAATTGAAAGCGATTAAATGAAAGAAATGAAATGAAGTAGAATGGGTTAAAATGTATTAACTTTAAAGTTTATCTTTTTCTTCTTCTTAGGAATGAATTCCACCCTTATCTACATCGGAGTGAAGATAATGAATCTCTCCCTCCCGTTCACATGGAAATCTCTGGTTGGTAATCGCACTGAGTATGTCATCCCTAGTATTTGTTCTCTCGTGGTCTGGCATGTCATCGCCTACATTTTCTACCGAAAGAAAATATTCCTCAAGCTCTGATCACTATCACCCCCTCCCTGTTCCGACTTGCAAAATGTGTAGTACAGCAATTCAAAGTCGATACAATAATTTTTACCCTGTAGTCTGAACGTCGTATTAAGAGTAACGAAGTTAAAGACATGATAAAGATGTTAATTCGCTAATCATTTCCAATGGATTGTAATTCTTTCTCATTTCTCTGTGTCAGGAATATCCTAAGTTTTAATGCTCTTTTCACTATCTTCAAATTGTCCTTACTGTCTCTCTCAGTGTCTGTTCGTTGATGGGACGTCCCACTAAACGGACAGCCATCGGTCTCGAGAGCTTGTAGACCTATCCGTTCATTAGGGTCTTGGGGATTCACAACCCAAGTTAATTTGTTTCGTTCGTTACAATTCTATATTTATTCTCTTTCCTTCGTTTGCGGCTTTTTCTTTAATATTCATTTTTAAATATTATTAACAACGCAAATTTATTTTCGAAGAGTGGTATAAATTTGTAAAGCACTTTCAAATAGTTTGCATCAATAACTCGAATTTTGACCCGAATACACGACGGAGTTTTATCTTATACCCAAAGTTAACTTTCAAAGTCATAGTTATGTATCCTCGGCACCGACAAATCTCCCCAAGTACGGGCCGGCAACGCATATGCCGCCGTGCTCGCTTGCCTGGGCTGTAGGTGGAACCGGAGGACTTCGAGCCACTAGTGAGCTGTATGGTCTCGGAGAGGGATTAAGGGGATTTCGGTAGGAGAAACAAAAGACGCGCGGTGCCACGGATGGCTTCAAAGGGGCCTCTTGGACGGGATCTCCATTAATTACAGCTTCCTGATTATACCCATATTTTAGGCTACGACAGATAATTTTTTAAAATCTTTTAATCTCGTGGCCAACTCCTGGTTGGGAACCATACTGAATATACCATCCTCGCTTGGTGGTCGTCCATTGTCTGGTTTGTCATTGCATATGTCTTCCAACGAAATAAAATATTCCTAAAGCTGTGATGACGATGGCAGAGATGATTGCATTGACAATCTGTGATAATGATGGCATAATTTAGATTGGGTCAGGGGGACAAGTAAAAAAATATAATTTGTGATTTTGTTTTTCTTCTTATTTTTTTCATGTCAGGGAACAAATGTCCCCTGAAAATGATGGCTCTTCAAATGCCCTCATAATCGAAATATGACAAGTAACAGCTGAAGGTTGTTCCATGCCACATGCTGTGTAGTCCCATATACTCATATCTGTGTACGATGCATGTGACTTTTTAGCAAGTTTGGGCAATTTTCTCATAATTTTGATGATTCCTAAACCTCACAGCATATTGCGCTCCACGATCAACCTTTTCCAATCACTTCCAGACCGCTCCTTTCGCATTGAAATCGCATGACCAGAACTCCACCTTATATTTACAGGTACAATTGAGCTTTTTCTCTTTTTTGATACAAAATATAGGAAAATTATCAGAAACTTTAGCTATAAACAAACCAGAATAAATTTCGTTATCAAAAGAATTGCAAAAATATATTATCAATCAAAGTTACAGATGCTGATGATATTCTTGTTCGTTTAATAATCAAAGAGTACAAATTATGAGAAAACATAGTTTCCAAAAATGAAGTCGTCTTTTCATGAATATTAGCATTTAACAAATCTATATTATAATCCCCCCATAAACATATATCGATATTATGTTTATTTATAACATTCAAGCATTCATTCAATTTATCCAAAAAATAATCAATGTTTGTGTTTGGGACTCTCTAAATACAACCAATTACAAGAGGTTTACAATCGCTTTTCCTTTATTCCATAAATAAAACGTCACATTTTGGTATATTACAAGATAAATCAGACCGTAGTGTATCATCATATTGATCATTTGTGTATATAGCAACACCCCCTCTTTTTTTATCTTTCCCATTTGTATTATCAAGATTATAACCATCCAAATTGTACATTTCTATTTTTGTTGTTGTTGATTGAAACCATGTTTCTGATACACCAAAAGCTGTGAATTTATAAACAATTGTAGTTAACATATTACAGAATGCCTCAAAATGTTGAGTCAACTCCTTGCATTTACATGAAAAAGTGACAGGTTATTATCATATTTGTTATAATTATCCAGAAATTCGTCACAAAGCGTGTACGTCGTACATTGTTTCTAGGTTGAATTTCTATAGGATTTTCACAATAATAGTTAAATACAAATTTTCATCACAGATTTCGACACATTTCCATATTTTTAAATTGATCAAAATTAACATGTCTATTCAAGTGAAAGTAAGCATGTATATTTGATATATAGTCATCGTCAGATTCGTAATGGTTAAATGGGATCATATTAATACAAGTAGAACATATTGCATTACGTGTAGGATTTGAACATATCATACATTCACCGTAAATATCACATACAACATACATTATTATGCAAAAAAATTCAAAGCAACAGTAAGCAAAATTGAGAAAATTAAACCACAACAAAGTAATTACAAACAATTGATATGTGTAGATACTGCAACATAAAATTGATACGAGCACATCATACATGTCATATTTCAAATGTGAGGACATTCACAGAGAAACTCTCTTCAGGATATATTTCTAAATGATATTCTTTCAAACTGACCTTAGAATAATAGTATAATAGTAATAATAATTATAATAATAATAATAATGATAATAATGATAACACTAAATCATTCTGGAAAAGCGCATAACACATTACATAAGTTTGTCCGTGTGCTCTTGGGATGACAGAGAAAAAAGGATAGCAAAGAGAAAATAGTGAACTGAGTTTCTTTTCAATTCAATTCAATTTAAATTGATTGGTCCAAAAGTAAATTCGTTGCGTTTACATGCATTATTCACAGGAAAAAAAAATGTACATGTGATATGATAAAACGAGTATAAAAAGAGAATAAACATATGGCAATTTAACATTGACATTATATAAATATTTTCTCTAAATTTACATTATATTTCATGTTTGTTCATATATCCAGATTTTTTTTTCTTTGCCTCATCAGAGGATTTATTGATTATACATGGTTACATTCAAAGATACAATACTACAAATCAAATTTTCATAATCACAAAAACATTATTATTGTCATAACAAATAATTAAAATTAACTTTTGCTTTACAAAGCAACTTAATCATAATTAACATGAAAATTATACTGATATTTTTGTTTCCCTCTTTTTTTTTTTCTTAAATAACACCTAACAGTTCTTTTGGTAAAAGCTTTCTGGTCATCTTTATGTTTGATAATACTTTCCAATCTTTTTTAAATTTCTCTATGGAAATTTTTTTTAGAAGCAACTTTTCTCTTGTGTATCCCCGTTATATTTCGTTTAAAATTCAATTTATGAATGGTCCAAAATGTTATTGTAAAGAATAAAGTACAATGACTTTCACAATCTATTTCGAGCAGGTGTTGGATACTGAACGTCAGTATCTTTACTTTGTATATATCTCTTAATATTTCTTTCAGATGTTTAATGAAGGGCTCAATTTGTTTGCATTCGATAAATGCGTGATTCATATATCCAGAGTTATTATCAACACAATATAACATTGTAATCAGGTGGGCTGTATCTAATACAGACCACCTTATAATTTTGTTAAAATTGCCTTTATTTATTATTATTATTTATTTATTTTTCTTATTTCGACCCACTTTTTTGTTAGCAAGATAACTTTGAAATGGTTCAATCAAATGCTTTGAAATTTGGCACACATATGAATAGGCATATAGAAAAATCAAAATAACCTTTTCAACCTTGACCTTGACTGATGACGTCATCTAGGCGCCATTTTGTGAAAATTAACTCATGATCATATCTTCATAAAGGAAAGTGTTTTCTCATTCATATTTATCATGATCAAGGTCAATATCTGTCCGGTTAATTTCATGTCCTAAAACGCGCGCGTGCGCGTACGTCCGCGCGTCAGTGCGCGCGCAAAATTTTTAAATGCTCAAAATCGTCTCAAATTTATTTTGCATACGTTTTAGGTCATTTTAAGCATTTTATAAAAAATCGCGCGTACGAGCATGCGCGCGCGTTTTCGCGCGTAACACCATTACAAAACATAGAATCGCCATTTTTTTTTCTTTCATGATATTTCTCATATTTTTTCAAGGAATTTGATTCCATGTTTATCTCTTTATGACCATTATTAACAAGATGAGCGTAAATTCAAGATAAATGTCAGTGCGCGCGAGGTCTTTTAATACATAGCATATATTATGGGCAAAAACATGCCTATACAAAATCCGTTATAGCTCTTTGGAATGCACCGGGATCCTCAATTTTTTTCATATAAAGATAGAGTATGAGTCGGAAATATGATTCCATGTCTCATTTGGCCATTAAGTGTATCGTGACATCATCACAATGGCCTTGGAACTCAAAATACGAATTTGCATATTATGACGTCAGCATATTTATGTAAAATTGATTGTATCTCTGTAAATATTGATCAATTTTCTTCAAAATTTCGATATATTGTAGCTAAGACAATTCTCTACAAGCGCAGTAAAAACCATTTTTTATTTTGATGACGTCATCATAGTGAAAATTTTGATTAAAGGCCTCATGTCAAAAACTTCATAATTTGCGTGTTATGCCTATAGAAGGTGAATTTAGTTCACGTTATGAATCTACATGATATTGTCTTTTAAGAATTTGTAAGCAGTATATCGCTTATTTTTGCTCTATTTTGTCTCAAATATTAGTTGACCAGCCCACCTATACTTGTTCCAAACAAGTATTATATGTCTAGTTATTATTATTATCATTATTATTATCAATATTAATATTATTATTATTAGTTTGACTCATTATATAATTATAATGTAATATAACTAAACCTTCTCATTGTCGTGGTCTAGTGGCTGTGCGCGCGCGCCTATGACGGTGTGTATGTATTTATTTTTCAATGTGTTAAATTTACATGTACTAAAATATGTCAATTATTATAATTTTATTTTAACTCGCTCTAATTAACTTATGTCATTATTATTATTATCAAATTTTATTATGTTTCAATGTATTAATTAAAATATATTAACTCATTTCTGTGTCTGTATATTCATGTTACATATTTCACATATTCAGGTGGTAAAGTGATGTTGAATAGAACCGAATGAAGATTACGGGGGGGGGGGATATGAGAGAGAGAAGGGATGATCAGGAGATTATATCCACATAGGTAATGATGCCTGATATATCAGTGGTTTATCTACTGGGGGCATGGGGCGCCCACTTCCCTTCGAATTGAGAAAAAGGAAGGAAACAGAAAGTTAGAAAAGAAAGAGCACTAAATAAGGAAGAGGAATGGGAGAGGGGGAAGGAACATGAGAAGAAAGGATGCGACCCATCCCACACCCTCATTTCATCCTATGGCATTATTATTTCGCATTGCATTCACCTGATATTTTGGTAATTACCCCCCAAAGACCCCCCCCCCCCCCCATGTTGGAAACACGCTACGCCACTGTCAGAATATAATATAATAGCTAGCTCTTCAGTATTTAAATATAAAACGATACTGTCATAAAAGATAGGAACTTTGCTCTAGCACAAATGTAACTTCCAAAATGTATTAACGAGATGTAATCGGTTGCTCTGAGATTTAATAACCCGCCATAAAAGGGCAATCCACGAAGAAAAATCATGGTGTCATCAAACTGGGAGAGTAGTGATTTCCTATCAAATCAGTAAATAGAGAAATGTAAATTACTATTCTGAACATAAATATAAACAAATATTGTGACCGAAAAAGACAAACATGATTACACCTCCGACGAATTGAAAGCATCTGGATCGCAGAGCAAGGAAGTACACTATTATTTGTTTATTTTTAAAACAACAAAATAATGATTGGCATGCATTATGCAGCGGCGTAGATATTGGAGAAAGAGAGGCACGAGCGCCCTCCCCAAAAAGAACAAAATAAAGTAGGAGAGCAGAAGAGAGAGGAAAAGAGGAGAAGAAAGAGACGAGAAGAGGAAGAGGAACAAGAAAAAAATGATAAGCATTACAAAGTTCGAGCCACAAAGTTCGAGCCACTAAGCGGGGGGGGGGGGGGGTATCATGTGGGTGGGATGCCAGATAACAGAGCCATAGACAGATAAAGAGAGGGTGAAATTATGTTCTTTTCATCTTGCCTTTCCCCCTCTTCCCTTCTCCCCCTCCCTCCATCTCATCTTCCTCTCTCTCTATCTCCCTCTCTTGCCCTCTCTCTTCGCTGTTAGCGTAAATCTTATGTATATCTTCATAACCAGCCATCGAACCAGTATTGGAAACGCCCCAATTTCAAGAAATGCCATGGAAGCTCTCATTATCAATCATGTGAAAGAATATGTTTTGACTAATACATGATGATAAAAAATTTGCCGGGAAACCTCCCACTAATTCATATATTTGGTAAATTTGTTTCTCTCATGGTCGTGTGAGAGATGTAGGGTAGTCCCATATACATCTTTCTGTGTATAGTGCTTGTAACTTTACGAAGAATGGGCCAAATTTCTTATCATTTTGATGATTCCAGAACCTTGCAGATGCTAGATGCTAGATGATCGGGTCAATGTCGCTATTCATAAGGACCGCTATTCATAAGGTCCGCTACTCATAAGGTCCACTATTCATAAGGACCGCTATTCATAAGGTCCGCTTTTCATAATTGGAGAAAAGGGTCATTATTTATAAGAACCGCTATTCATAATCAAAGAAGAGGGTCGGTATTCATAATAGGAGAAGAGGGTCGCTATTCATAATACGACATGAGGGTCGCTATTCATAAGGGTCCCTATTCATAATATTACAAAAGGGTCGGTATTCATAACACAGAAAGAGGGTCGCTATTTATAATAAAAAATGAGGGTCGCTATTCATAATACGGAATGAGGGTCGCTATTCATAATGGAAAATGAGGGTCGCTATTCATAAGGGTCATTATTCATTAGGGTTATTATTCAGAATCGATGAAAAGGGTCGCTATTCATAATAGGAGAAGAGGGTCGCTATTCATAACAGGAGTAGAGGTTCGCTATTCATAATACGAAATGAGGTTCGCTATTCATAATAGGAGTAGGGGGTCGCTATTCATAAAAGGAGAAGGGGGTCGCTATTCATAATAGGAGAAGAGGGTCGCTATTCATAATAGGAGTAGAGGGTCGCTATTCATAATAAGACATGAGGGTCGCTATTCATAATAGGAGAAGAGGGTTGCTATTCATAATAGGAGAAGAGGGTCGCTATTCATAATACGACGTGAGGGTCGCTATTCATAATAGGAGTAGGGGGTCGCTATTCATAATAGGAGAAGAGGGTCGCTATTCATAATACGACGTGAGGGTCGCTATTCATAATAGGAGTAGGGGGTCGCTATTTTTAAAAGGAGAAGGGGGTCGCCATTCATAATAGGAGAAGAGGGTCGCTATTCATAATGGGAAAGGTCTCTATTCATAATACGACGTGAGGGTCGCTATTCATAATAGGAGAAGAGGGTCGCTATTTATAATAAGACATGAGGGTCGCTATTCATAATAGGAGAAGAGGGTCGCTATTCATAAGTGGAAATGAGGGTCGCTATTCATATTAGGAGAAGAGGGTCGCTATTGAATAGCGACCCTCTTCTCCTATTATGAATAGCGACCCTCATTTCTTATCATGAATAGCGACCCTCGATTCGTATTATGAATAGCGACCCTCTTCTCCTATTATGAATAGCGACCCTCTTCTCCTATTATGGACAGCGAACCTCATTTCGTATTATGAATAGCGACCCCTTCTCCTATTATGAATAGCGAACCTCATTTTGTATTATGAATAGCGACCCCTTACTCCTATCACGAATAGCGACCCTCTTCTCCTATTTTGAATAGCGACCCTCTTCTCCTATTATGAATAGCGACCCTGTTCTCCTATTATGAATAGCGACCCTCTTCTCCTATTATGATTAGCGACCCTATTCTCCATTATGAATAGCGACCCTCATTTCGTATTATGAATAGCGACCCTCTTCTCCTATTATGAATAGCGACCCTCTTCTCCTATTATGAATAGGGACCCTCTTCTTCTATTATGAATAGCGACCCTCATTTCGTATTATGAATAGCGACCCTCTTTTCCTATTATGAATAGCGACCCTCTTCTCCTATTATGAATAGCGACCCTCATTTTGTATTATGAATAGCGACCCTCTTCCCGTGTTATGAATAGCGACCCTTATAAGTAATGAACCTTATTTCGTATTATGAATAGCGACCCTCTCGTCGTATTATGAATAGCGACCCTGATTTCATATTATGAATAGCGGTCCTTATGATTAATGACCCTTAATATGAATTATGAATAGCGACCCTCATCTCACGTTATGAATAGCGGTTCTTACGATTAACGAACCTTATTTCTTTATGAATAGTGACCCTCTTTTACCATTATGAATAGCGGACCAGGAAGTACGGGAATTTCCACGTTATGAATAGCGGTCCTTATGAATAGCGAATAGACCCCAGATGATCAACCTTTTCTGATCGATTCCACAACGTTTCTTTCACAATGCAATCGCATGACCATTACTGGTCTTTACCTTTAACCAAATTTGGTACACATAAACTTCAGGTCAAGGGTCAATATCTGGGCATAGTAATGTACGCGCGCGCGTCAAAATTAAAAAAAAAATCCAAATAACTTTTTGACCAATTTAGAGTACGTTATTATATTTTGAAAGAGTACGAATTGTAACGTCATCGTATAGCCCCCCCCTTCTCTCTCTCTATCTCTCTCTCTCTCTCTTTCTCTCTCTGTTGTTATTCCCCTGCCTTCTCTCTCTTCATCCCCCCTCTCAATCTCTCTCTTTCTCTCTCTCTCACTTTCTCTTGGTCCGTCTCAATCTTTCAGCGTCTACTTACACCACGCCTTTTTCTCTCTTCATACACTTTCCAATCCAATCATTTCTTCTCTTCTGTGAAAAGCGCTTTACCCTCTTTCTTTCTTCATGTTTCCCACCTCTTATCCGACTCATTCCAGTTTACGTGAATAAAGCTCTGAGGCGATAATTTAAAATGTAAATGGCTTTCAGAATTATTTTATTCAACTTCTTGCAATATATTCCCTTCTACCATTTCTCAACAACGAGAACATTTTGAATCCCATGAGTTCAATCAGTTATAGATCAAACTTTCTCTTGTATACATTATGTACAAAGACATATTATCTATTATTACATATTATCTGTTTGTAATTCTCTGTAAGTGCGTATATTTGTGATTATGTACACAGTCACGTACAATAAACAATACACAACTCTGATACACAGTTAGTTGGTAAAAGTCGAAGGGTATTATATTTTCTTCAATTGACAACTGCCTAGGCTTGTGAGAAAAAAGAAACAACTAGTAATATATTTTGTCGAAATGTCTGCATTTTGGGGAGATCTCACTATGAGTGATTTGTTGTAAATGGATATTATTTGTAACCATTCGATATCTTGGGTCAAGATGGTTCACTGAATAATTGATATCTCAACGATGAAACTTACTATGGTCAGTCTAGATGAAAGTCTATTCATGCTGATAAATCTCACATTATACAACAATAGGAATTCATGAATAATTACAATGTATTTGGATTAATAACACAGATCTTTCTTGCCGGACAAATAAAACCAACATAACTGTTGTCCTCCTGGAGCTGACAATCGATTAATTCTTAGAACAGCTAGCTGCACATACACACACACTCAAAATATTTTTACAAAATTACCTTAACAACAATTTTTGCTACCTTTATAAACAACACATGACAACTGCAACAAAAATATACATCACAATTAGCAACGGATCTATTAGGTCTACGACATAACCAAATAAGTTGCTTTTATCACATGATAAAAAAAATCATTTTTCTTACTGCTAATATAATTACATGGAAGTATTGTCTCTACAATTACTGATGAGATAGTCACATACATTTTTTATTCTTAAAACAAACTTCATATTCTGCAAGTCCTACTAGTTCTATTCTATTCATGTTTCCACTATTAACATGCAACTATGTACAATCTCAGGTTTATAAGCATTTAGCAAAATAAATTCAGATATCAACAAATTGAAGACGTGAATGAATGAATGCAAAGTGATTCCCCGCTTTCTGAGAACATTATACATGTATTTATATATATGTTTACATATTCAATACATTTCAGATATCAATAACACATTTAAGCAGTCCTGCAATTCCATGAACATGGGAAATATATCAATATATCAATAAATCTTGCACGCATGGCACAAACTAGTCTAGATTATAACAAAGTTAGGATCATGGTTAATTTCATGTATCCGTTCTGGGAAATGATGTAATGACACCATACTTAAGGATGATATCAATAATAACAATAATAGCACGACGAATATGGTTTATGTGGTAATATAGTTTGAATGGATTCGTAAGAGTAAATTGAGTAGACAAACTGTTTTCTTGTCACAGTTAACCCTATACATACTCTGAAAAATATAATCATTCTTTGTAACATTGTATACTCGTCAAACTTATTATGTTCATGAAGCAAGACAGACTCTCAGTCTAATAACCATGAACAACACTTCGATGAAGTATTGGCCATACATGTCAAGGAGTTCAAGATATAGAACTATAATAATGATTAATTTGAATTATGTCAACTCAAATCCAATGTATATGGATATTCTATTTCCATTTGACTGAAGCGCAAAACAAAACAAAGAATATAATTCTTTAAAAATAGATGATATAATGATTATGAGATATTTACCCACGTGTATATATCCAATATTTATCATGTTTTTGTACATCTTATCAAGAAATGATAATATTCACTTCTTAATATAGAAAGGAATATGTTCAATACTCTTTAATGTCTAAAGCAAGAATTTATTGGATATGACAGAAATAAGACTAAAGTTCATCTAGATCGAGTATATACATTCTACACACGGAATTTCACACAATCTTCCTTGTTTAATGGATGAATTGTCGGTTAAACAGCCAAATATTGATCCAAATTACTTTACCCGTAGTTCATGAAATAAGTCCTGGTATACCGGAACTTCTTACAGAATACATGTTTCAACAGATCCTTACGGATTAGATTCCTGATGACCTTGTTATGATAATACAATGCAATATATGTTATCACCATTACAGTATATAAAGCCAATATGAGTACACATAAACCGGTTGGAATTGTATTAATCAATCAATAGAGAGTTTAGATTTGTTTAAATTCAGTTCGGTTCATTTCATATTTCACATTTCACGTTCCACATTGTCCGTTGTAGATACCAGAAAAGTAATGATAGTAATAGTATAATTTCTTTTTGATACAAATAAGCTCACAATTATATCAAATCACTTTTATTTGTTTGTAAATTAAGGACTAAAGTTTTTGAAAAATAGAGAAGAGGAAATGAAGAAGCCTAAGGTAAAAGTATAGCTTGTTGGTTGTAACCTGTATATCGTAGGCTTTAGGTTGTATTGCATAGATTGTTTTAACATTATAACCCATCTTATCCTATTTAAACCACCAGGAACCCCCTTTACAAGATTATGTAAGATGGTAAGGGTTCACAAGCCGTCATACTTTTGCTTATCTTGAAGTTTCAAGGGTGAATGAAATAAGTTTCTGGTTTTAATAAAATAAACTGATGGTATACTAAGTACATGTAGGCCTACTTCTATTCCGAATTGTTTAAATGTCAGGAAATGAAATCTAAACAAAAGGCTAATCAATTGCTGTCCTTAGCCATGTGACATTTTAGCCATCTGAGTCTTTTTGATGATATAGAAGGGGGGAAAAGAGATAGTAAAAGAATAAATGGAGGAGCTTATTAGTCAATCGAGACAGATTAGGGCGAAGGTATCTTTTTTATACTATGCTTTCAGATTTAAGGAGAAAAATACATAGACATTAAAGTTGTTTATACTTTTTTTTAGAGACATTTTATATAAGTAATAAAAAATGTTTCCTGCGTGTTACATTGTTTCCTCTTTAATATTCTTCTTCTCTGTCCGGATTTTCTTTTTTTTTCTAGTAAATTCATAGTTCTATTTTTTTTGTATTCCTTCTTAATACTGGCTTTCATTGATATGCGCTTGCTCTTTCTCACTCTTTCTCTCTCTCTCTCTCTCTCTCTCTCTCTTTCCCTCCCTCTCTCTTTCTCTCTGTAATAGGATATGATAAGATGTGCTTGCAGTTAGAACAGATGATTAGCTTAGGTCAAAGTACTTTCGAAGAGGCTGCAGAGAATTACAAATTCGCTCCGAAAATAAATCGACCTTCTTCACATGCTTCAACAAAATTCTTAAGTTATTCATTGAAAGTATCGAGACAGGGCATATTCAGTAATATGTTTATGATACTATCTTCCATGCATTTTACATATCCTTCAATTAGTACAATTAGCTATTATTCACCGAATTAACACCGAACACCTAGTACTTAGCCAATAGGTTTTTAATCATAGAATTTTTAAATCAATTTTTTCAATTATTTCATATTCAATTGTGATTTAAAATGTATAGTAATAGCATTGAATTTTAAAGAACGAGTAATATTTGAATATTAATGAATTCACACCGAACACCTAGTATTTAGCCAGTGCAATATGTTTATTTTAATTTTTTTATTATCAACAAATTTCAATATTCTTCGCGAATTTACAATGTAATTCACTTTATTTCTTAATCCATCATGAAATCCAATTTCAAGATTTCCAATATGTTTTACCAATGACAAAAAAATCAACCCTTCGGCATGCCATATTCGTAATAGTAATGGTTTTAATGATTAATTTTAATAGAATATTTTTAGAATGTTTCAGTTAAGAATTTCATGCTTATTAATTGAAATTAATGATAGTTGCCATTATAATTGTCATTTAATCACTTTTATTTGTATTTCAATGTTGATTGCCTAGACTGTTTTAATATATTATTGTATAATTGCTTTTATCATGTAGTATATACATTGTAAACTTTTGTAACCATTGCAATTCAGTCTTTGGACTGCGAGAATGGATAATTATCAATAAAATCCTTCAATCATTATTCGGGTAGCCTGGTTACCCCGCCACACTTTCATTCCGTAGTAGTCTGCTGCCATCACGTGGTCTGATAAGGGTCATCTTCCAACGTTGATACGTTATTGCTTGACGGCCAACCCACATATTACCGTCTCCGCTATGATTATGGAAACATAAGAATACCAGAAATAATATACATATAATGATGGTCTTATGAAAATAAGTACCTTTTAAATAAGCAATGCATTTTTGCAGTTGAATGTTTGATTCGATTTCATAGGATGTTTATTTACTCCATATACATCAACATATTAACATTTACAATCTTAAAATTTAGATATATGATAATGACATGGTATTTACAGAAAAGGGGTCGTCTTAAGCATAAGCTTCAAGTGACGTCCTCTTGAAAATGAAAATAAGAATTCATACAAGTCGAAGCGATGCAGGAAAATTAGGTTAGGAAGGAAGCAAGATTTTTGTTTAAATATCATAGAACGAGAAGGGACAGTGAGGAGCAGGGAGGGAGAGAAAGTTACATTCATGATAGTATTGGGAGGAGTACATATATATCGAGTCAAGTTGTGCATGTATAAATAATCACCTTTTGACAGCTACTATTCATGACAGTAGGGACGTTCTTAAAATAAATTATAAGTTGAAAAAATAATTTTAAAATAACTTATGAATAAGCTTCCAGAGATTGAAATTCATGACTAGGTCAGATATATAACAAGTATAAAATAGTTCACAATCATTTAATATTTAGAAAATATTTTTTTCCGTTTACATACAGCGATGGATTCATTCACATGTCTACATTCGAAGAAGAGAGAAATTGATGTAAAATGCTAGGATATCATTTAATAAACCCAAAATTAGATTTTAATTTGACTACATTTTGCAAGAAATTATATATTGATAAATAAGTTTATTCGAAATGGTACTAGAAGCATTCCATTTCAGACAGGGAGGAAATGAAATATATATATATTTATATATATATATATATATATGATGTCACTATCATGACCATGTAGCAGGGAGAGGAAGAGGAGACACATATATGCCCACACTCCGTACCTATCACACATCTTAGTGACATCATTTCTTCATGAAATTTTATTTGTTGTTGTTTTGATAACATAATTAAGAATATACAGGCAGTTTGATTGAAACACATGTCCTGAAAAAGCAGTGTGATTCCTGAGGAATTTCTTTCCAATTTACACTTATATATTCAAACTCATGGATATTGCAACATTTGAAGAAGCATGTTTTTTTTTTCTACTTTTCGCAACGGTTCTAAAGAGTTTTTCTTGCTGAGATGCATGCTACATGATCATTTGACACATTTCTATAAGTCGAGCAATAAATAAGATAAAGTATTTTTTTCTTCTTTTCATCAGATATGAAGGTATTATAAAAAAGTGGACGAAGTACAATGAGCGTTGTTGCCTTATACATCATCTACATGAAGGAAAAGTACTTTTTCACTAAAAATGTTCAGATGTGCAGAGTCTTTTTCTCGATATTTGTTATGTTTCAGTTTCCGGATATCATTACACAGATCTAGAACAAAATTATTGCTAGACGTGAACATTTTAATCAGGCCAGAATAAACACATTAAAGACATTATTGGTATTGGTTATTCTTGGGTTATCGATTGGGCGGATTTAAATAAGGATAATAAAAATAGCCTACTTTGAATCGATGGAATGCCAGAAAGAGGGAGAAGAATCAATCAAAGGGTGCACAATGTAATCTATTGTTATTATCTTACCCGGCTATGCTTCACGGTAACAGTCAGCTTGCCTTCACTGTTTACCTCGGAAATCAGTGGATCCAGATCCGCGTTGGTACCACAGATATACAAACTATATTAATAAAACAGTACATTTTGGGGACACAATACATTATCTTCTGAACTAACCTGGCGTACGATACTCTCTTTAAAGCCATCAGAGATGTATGCTTTATGGTGTGAGAATATATGACAATTTAATACACATCGGACCTTGCATAATTTTGCTCTGCATTTATATTGTATGACTGCAAACCATGGAATCATAACTGTGTATGTATGATACAGTAAGTTTATGAACATCATAATGAATAACATAAATAAAGGATTGAATTTTAATTTATCTTAAGAAAATTAAATCCTGAAGTGAAGAGATCATCAGATTATGTAAACTATTGTAAAATTCCCTAAACAGCAACCTATCATCTAATCTTTAAGACAACCAACTTTGAAATAATTCCAAACCTTAATGCGGCTACCCCTAACTAATTTAGCAGTAATAACGATTGGTGGCTTGTGTGGCACAGTGTTTTGCCCTAATCAATTTTCTTCGATAACGAAATTCAAATGTGTTAAATTAACGCTAGATTTCCTCTCATCATGTTTATAAAATCGAACATTTTTATAATTGAAATTATATTTGAAAGCTATGTATTATGGGTGTCCAGACATGGTGGAACGATTATCTGAGTTACATTGCAAATGCATGTATTTAGCCATCATAATTATATGGAAATATAAATTAAAATAATAACTTTCCATTTTAATACCCTGAATTGAAAACTAAATTAGCATATTATACATAGAGTACTGCTTCAACCCATCTTGAAATGTATTCATTCCGTCTAGTTTGACAATGCCAATACCCATTACATTATTTGAATTGAATAACTGGAATCTTATTATGTGGCGATAATGAAAAAAATATCAATTTTTATATCTCTCTGCAGGAAGCTTTTTTGCTTATTTTGCTAACATTATTCCTATTATTGATTCAAAAACATATCCACTTTTTTCATTGACTTTGAAAAAATTGCATTGAACACTTGATTTCTTCTAATTGGTTATTTAAAGGTACTATGTCCCATTTGCGGGCCAACAAAATGAAAAGGTTAAATTCCAACGGCATTTGAAATAATACTAATTTAGAACTTCCCTAAAAATAGGGGGCTTGAAAATTTATTTAAGTGGAAAAATAACGACTATTAGTTGTCAAATCGACTTAAGAGCTATAGAGCCAGTAAGTAATAGTCTGATTTTGTATACCATTGTACCGAATGGTCTTAGGTTTTATGCTGCGCAAAGATCTAATCAGTTTAATTTTGACCATTACAAGAAGTGGGTTATTGATGTAGACAATTAATGCTCATGTACCCTTTATAGCTCATTTTAAGTATGTTATTACCAAATAAGAAAAAAAGCCAGTCAGTCACGGGTTTCCTTGCATAATTTGAAAATTAGGACATACATGACATATTCATAATTCCTGCAAAGTTCTACAGAATTTTATGTTAGCTGCAAAAGGGACATAGTATCTTTAAACAATATTGAGATGAAAATTTGAATTTTTATCTCTTTTATGTTGTCTCTAAAAATGTCGCAATTGTGTTCAGTAGCCTTACACACATCATGTTAAGAGCTAAAACCCTATAAATTTAGTATTTAGATGCATATTTTCCAATACAATAATAATAAATGTTTCATAATTATTACGGAATTTTAACTGCTTTCCACTACTGAGATTATCGCAAAATTATAGTATGTTGTTTAGAGTATTATATGCTTTCTAAGTTCACTGAAATGGGATCAATTTGTGTGCAATATGTTTGGGTAAATTACTATTTTGACTGTACGTGAGGACAAAAAGGTAATATTAGTAAAGACAGATACAAATTAATTAAGAGAGTGGGACTGAGAGAGAGAGAGAGAGAAAGAGAGAGAAAGAGGTGAAGAAAATAAAGAGAAAACAATCACAGTAAAAGGTTACCCTGGTAAATCAAAATGAGACTCACTCTATGCTTGTCAGGTTTGGATGAGTCTTCATGCGTTGGATGATCTCAGCTGCATTATCGGTGTACAGGTCGATGCGGCTAATGGACAGCTTGGTGAGTCGGGGACATGATGTTTCAACCGCCTTGCAGAAAGACACGGGATCATCCAGTGTAGTGGGTCCATGAGAAAATGTATACATCAGGGTACCCTCGCTGTGAAGGTGAGTTAGATGATGGAATGGAGAGCAGGCCATTGTGATGGTATCTGATGAGACATTCCCCACGTTCGACCAGTCCAGTGTGAGAGTTTTTACTCGGGGACATGATGTATGAAGTCCAAGGTTCCACAGACTGGTCACATGATTTCCATCCACAGATAGCTCATCTACTGAGGCTATTTGACGAGTCTACAGGAAACAGTGATGCGTAGTGTCTCATTATTGTTTTAATATACATGGAGTACTTTTACTGTTCATATCATGTTTAGTTAATATTCCACAAAACTATACAATAATAAACCTATTAAAGGGTTTTCGTCAGATTAAGGTAAGAGGAAATAAACAAACACGTATTTTGGGGGAAAATGGGACTAAAAATACTAAATTTGATAATTTTGGATGCCGAGATTATAAATTACATAGAGGATTTTCAATTGATATGAGAGTCATATTCGATGCCGTTCCGGATGAACTATAACCGATTTCATTTTCCAAAATTTTTAAAATACCGCTCTGTTTTCCGCTTTAGTGATCCAGCAGATTATGTTTCATTGGGCCTAAACGGGTATTGCCCCCCTCCCCCACCCTTTAAAAAAAAGTTTTGAATATCATGAGACTCTAGAAAAACGTTTGCGGTATTTGGGATACAAAACAATTAGAGGGTTACCCCTTGTATGGCATAACACATCATGACCACATTGCCAATACAAGTTTCTCACATCATTATCATTATCGATGTTCACAATTTCTCAATGTCTTTTATTCTTTCTCGGCTTTTTCTGAGGCCTTCGGGGTCCTTCGTTAAAACGTTTCTTTATTTTTGTCTATTTCCACCAAGATGACCAAAGCCAACTTACTAATGAGGATTAATCCTTCTTTTCAGTGGAAGATGACGGGATTGTAGTATTCATTGTCATATATTTATTGTGATATTCGTTCAGCCAGACTAAACAAAAATCATTCAAACGATTTTACATTACTAAAAGTTAAAAGTTACACGTTACACGTTACACGTTTGATGATAAAAAAATAGATTTACCTAATAGCCCGTAGTATGTCGTGTTTACTTCATTTCAAGACAAAATACATTATCCTTTCGGCAATTCCTTTATCATTCATATTAAGTCAGTCTAGTTTTTCTGGACCCCTTCCTTTTGAGCTTGGAACAAAACAAGGATTTTGACTTCAATCTTGGAATAGTAAAGATACATACCAGTGTCTCTCTATCGTCTACGTCAACTCGTCTGATATCCGTCAAGGTGAGTGACTGGAGGCATGGTAGCGAGAGAATGGAGTGTAGTCGACATGGAGTTATGGAAAAGTCCTCCATACTCAGCGTCTGGATCTGTGCAAAGACAGTTTATCAAGCCACACCAAAGTAAATCCACGTTGCAATCCAATTATTATTTTTACTAACATAAACACCTTTTTAAATCACAGCTAATACCAGGTGAATCTGCATCTCAGTAACTTTATCATTCACTAAGTCTGATTGTTTCGTCTGTATTTCTGCTATAGTTCAAATGAATCAACATATTATAATTAAACAAAATAAGCATTTCCATATGCATGGCAAGATGTGTTTCAATAGAGGTACTTAAGGTATTGTATTGATGGGATGAAACTACATCAAAACGATATCTTCAAGATTGTATGTTATACTTTTCCCTTTTATTTTCAGTAGTCTTATTTCATCTGTTTCCATCAACATGGATTAATAGTATAGCATTTGATTAGTTATTATAAATTAACTAGATACAACAGGACACTCGCATGAATAAATATTGCTTCGGATATGTGATAGATATGTCACTGGACAGGCACGCGAGTTGGCATTGTGCGTGCCAAATTATTGATATCAGGTAAGTTGTACAAGAAAATTGTGAGAACAGTCTGAGGCGATAGTTGATACCTGAAGACTAGGTCATGTTGACTACGGTTAAAATCAGTTAAAATAATTAAGTTATCACATTAATCGGTTTTTAATGCGTTGTAAACAAAGCGAATTTTATAATCCAAATACATGTATTCATGATAACAGAAATGAATTATGTACTTTAACAAACTATTAGTTGAACAATACATTATAAATATTTTTCATTTGATTGTTGTTTTTGTTAATCATTTTTTATAGATTAATTACCTTTATCTATAAATCGAAGAACTAAACACCGAGGTATCAAGTTTGGTTATTCATATCAGGCCTATTAGAATCTAACATTTCTACATTACCCGATAGTAAAGGATGGCCATGTGTCTATAGTCAATAACGATAATAATAGCACAAGTTATGTAATACAAGTGGGTTACAGAAAAAATCCAAGTGACTTTTAAGGTTCATATATATTATCCATTCCATGTTTATATTTAGTAAAGAGGGGGTATCATTCTTCTTGAATGTGCACGTAATGGTTCTTACTTCGTAATGCTTTTTTAGAAAAGGCCAACATTCTAATATCTCTATCTGATGAGATTTAAGTATAAGAAATTTTCCACGGAAGCTCAAGAAGTGATAAATACAAGAAAATAGTCTACAAGAACGGCATTGACAGGGTCTAAGACATCGAAAGAGAGCGAGCTTGAGAGAGAATGAGAGAAAATAGACTTTACAGATGGGAGGACAAGATCAAACAGAAAAGGCTACATAGGAACAAAGTGGAGTTACAGAGAGACGCACTTCATCCTAATAAATACAAAGAAGTACTCTCATATTCCTCACTAACTTTAGGATTGATTACTTTTACTTGTACTTTTCTTTTATAATTAAATGACGTTAGTCTGTCCAAGCGCATCAAAGTACAAAGAGACGGAACTTTTTTTCAAAGAAGGGTATAATGTGAATTGTGTGGCGTAACTAAAAATTAATTGAGAAATAAATGATGTTTACCATAACAATTCATGCATTCATAATGTAATAACTTAATTTCAATTCAGCTGGAAAAAAAAAAGGTTGGAGCTAAGGAAGGCAATTTTTTCCTGATGGGGGCATTTTGGTCACACTAAAGGGCAGGGGCTGGCATCAAGCATTGCATACAAAAGACATAGTTGGTTTGCTTATACTTGTCGGGTAAATGGCGAAATGCAGAACGCAAACCAGACATACAGACGTACTGAAAAGTCTTTTTTTTCTGTTTCGGGTACTTTATATCTTTCTTTTTATATTGTGCATGTAAAATCTTATTGGGACAATACATAATCCACAAAAAACGCGGAATACTAAGCTATCTACAAGATATGTGCTTAAAACATGCGTTAAGATGCATCTATAACATTATGACACTTATTATATTATCATGATTTATTTCTCTTTGATATGAGCGTGCTTGTAACTAATGAAAATAAATGATTTATTTTTCTATGTGTCAAAAAACAGTTACCCCATATGTTGAATTTGAAGAATGCAACAATATTTGAAAACAAATCATTTCCAATAGAATCGTGTTTGGGTATACCTTTGATTTTGATGCCTCAGAGGCCATCGTTGAGTAGAACTCATCACTCAGCTCCACACGCTCCAGATATAGTGATTGAAGATTTGGCATGGAGCAGAGACCTCTCGCGTAATGCGAGGATGCAGCAGAACCCAGATCTGCCACCACGTGTGATAAATCCTCAATCTGGTGAAGTGACAGTACAGGTTGAATAAGAGTGAATAGTATTATCAAGTATAGACGACATGTTTAATTAAAATATGTTTCATTGTCATTTAAATTATGTACAATCGTTAACCTATACTTAGACGTTTAAAGCAAGGAAAAGAGAAGGGGAAAAGAGAGAGAGAGAGAGAGAGAGAGAGACCGGGACAGAGACAGAGACATGATGAGAGACTGACAGAGATAGAGAGAAGAAACCCGAAGGGAAATGGATGTGGTAAGAGAAAAGAACGACGAGATGAAGAAATACAAACAAGTGTGATTAATTATAGGTAGTTTGGAAAGAGAGAATGTGTCTGTTCAAGCAGAATTAAAGTGTTATATCCGTATATTTACAATGCACATGTAAAATTAATTTCTTGCGACTATTGACAAAATTAAGATAATTTATAAATATAGAAAGTTAAATATACTATGTGTATGATACATGCTTATAAAACACGCTTTTATAATTATAAAGGTAAGCCTATATCATTATGACACCAAAGTTTGTTCTTTTCAAATGTTTTGTTTCCTCGTCAGCATATCCAAACTATTTATAATATTGATATGAGACTACTCGTTACTAACGAAAATAAATGATTTCTTTTAAAAAGTGTGAAAAACCAGTTACCCCGAAAGTTGGTTTTGAAGAATGCAAAACTGGTTCCAAATCGTTTCAATAGAAAACGTGTTTGGGTATACCTTTGATTTTGATGCCTCAGAGGCCATCGTTGAGTAAAACTCATCACTCAGCTTCACGTGTTCCAGAAGCAGTACTTGTAGATTTTGCATGAAGCAGAGACCTCTGGCGTAATGAGAGGATGCAGCAGAACCTATATCTGCCGACGTGTTTTTTAGCCTCTCAATCTGGTGATGTGACAGGACAGGTTGAATAAAGTGAATAGTATTGTCAAGTATAGACGACATGTCTACTTTAAATATTCTTTCTGTCAAGAAATCAACATTATTAAGCTATACTTCGACTTTTAAAGCAAGGGAAACAGATGTGAGAGAGAGAGAGAGAGAGAGAGAGAGAGAAAGAGAGGGAGAGAGAGAGAGAAAAAAAAAGAGAGAGAGAGGGGGGAGAGAGAGACCGGGACGGAGACAGAGACATGATGAGAGACAGACAGAGATAGAGAGAAGAAATCCGAAGTGAAATGGATGTGGTAAGAGAAAAGAACGACGAGATAGAATGCTATATGTGGAGGATACGTGCTTTTAAAACACGCTTGTATATGAATCTGGGCCTATATCATTATGACACCAAGGTTTGTTCTATTCAGATGATTTGTTTCCTTGTCAGCATATCCAAACTTTTTATAATATTGATATGAGAGTACTCGTTACTAACGAAAATAAATGATTTCTTTTAAAAAGTGTGAAAAACCAGTTAACCCAAAAGTTTGGTTTGAAGAATGCAAAACTAATATCGAAACAAATCATTTCCAATAGAAACCGTGTTTGGGTATACCTTTGATTTTGATGCCTCAGAGGCCATCGTTGAGTAGAACTCATCACTCAGCTTCACACGCTCCAGATCTAGTGTTTGAAGATTGGGCATAGAGCAAAGACCTCTCGCGTAATTAGAGGATGCAGCAGAACCCAGATCCGCGTTCTTATGCGTCAGCTCCTCAATCTAGTGATGTGACGGGACAGGTTAAATAGAGTGAAAAGTATTATCAAGTATATATATATATATATATATATATATCAAATGTTCTTACTATCATTGCTGTAACATCTTTAACCTCTACTTAGACTCTTTAATAATGCAAGAGAAAGAGAAGGGGAGAGACCGGGACTGCAGAGACAGAGACATAATGGAGACAGAGAGAGAACAAAATTCCAAGCGAAATGGGTTTGGTAAGAGCCAAGAAAGATACAAAAAATACACAATTTCCACGCTTTTTTGGTTGGCTAATTACGCCACTGAGCGTATGTGTGTATCAACAATCGCGGCAGGGGAATTGTAAAAGTGTAGGGGCTCATTGGCGGCAAGGAAAAGCGTCAAGGGAACATTTCTTCCCATCCCGATTGCTAATAAAGTCTTCTATCCCTATGGAAAAAACATCAATAAAGATTAACCTATAAAATAAGCAAATCAGATTGAGAAGAAGAACAAGAAAAACAAGATAAAATTGAAAATGATTTCTTTTTATATTGGAAGGTGGCAAAGACTTTGACTGGGGGTAAGATTTTCCTTGATGTCCCAAGCGCCGCCACATAGAGACAAAGAGAAAAGCACAGAGTGAGATACATATCAATGATAAGTATAAAGGAAAACAAAGAGAAGCTTAGTGAAGCTGAATGAAGATCACAAGCCTTTCATGATGCTTAGACTTTTCAACTTTGTGAAAGGAATTGACCGAAATTATGAGTGTAAATAACCATTTTGTTTATGAATGTAACATTATAGTATTAATGACTGCTTTGAGAGAAATAGTTGTTTTATTACGCTCAAGGGAAGGTTAGAATTGTGCTATTACCCGAGGCGTGCCGAGGGCAATAGCCCAATTGTAACCTTCCCGAGAGCGTAATAAAACAACTATTTCTCGAATATTAAAGCAGTCATTAATACTTTTATATGCCGAAAAAAAATAGACTAAAAAATAAAAAATAAAAAATAAAAAAACTTTTGTCGAAGATGAGATTCGAACTCTTGCGTACAAAAGGTAATGTAACTAAAGTCAGCGCCTTAACCCGCTCGGCTATCGCGCTCTGTTAAATACATAGTAGTTTTTTCTTATATATACATTAAAATGGATTGAAAACGGTTTCGAGTGGAGGATGCTTCGCGGCTGCTCCATATAAACAGGCCCTTCTTTTACTTTTGCAATGCATATTGGCACGAATTTAGATCAAGATCTATCGGCAGATGTTGTTTTTTTGTTTTTGGAAGTTTATTTTCGTCTTCATGTCAACAATGCAAGATAAAATTGTCGGTAAGATCGATCGAGATTCAATTGTATTGAAATTGCCGACCAATTTTTCGCACACGTACGCGGTATCCTCGATCGCTCAGACCATTTTTCAACATGTAAACCTATGGGGTAACCATGGAGACTGAACTATTTTCCCAATAACCATGGTTATTGGGAATTCTACAGAAATAGTTGAAGTTTATGAATGCAATTCGACCAATCAGATGGCTGGATTTCTTAAGTGAGGTATATAATTGGTAGTAACCTTATTAAGCAACAAATATCATGCATCGATTAAGAAATAATGATAATCATGATTTAGGATTCATCAACATTAATATAATAATCAGAAACCATGGACTGTGGAGCTGCAGCAGACATTCCTGTGTAGAATTTGTCATCCAGATGCTCGGTTCTAATGTCCAACGCTCGTAAGTTCTGCAATGTGAAGAGTCCTACTGCTGCTGCTGCTGCTGCTACATCAGACGATGATGCGTTATCTTCGAAGGACTCGCTAACACCCACTCTTTTACGAATCGAGGAACTTCTTCTTACCTGTACAACAAATGAATGTTAGCATTCGATCTATAAATGATACCTTCAATAATTATAATCAAACATACCACGATAATGGTTTAATTTGTGCACACAAATCTTATAGCATGCATTCGTTTGTAAAACGAAAAAAAACACCAAGTTATTTGCCTTGATGTCTTCACCATTAGTCTAGATTCTGACAGCATGAATTATGCAAATATCATGGATACAAACACGCGCTCTTATCATCACAAATGATTGAACTAGGTGATATGAACAGGAGAAATCAAATTTAGACTTATAAATGTTAATTATATGTAATAAGTATACATTAGAAGTGAATAGCTGTTGAGGTAGTTATGGAGGGTATATTGAATATAGAATGACCTTTATTTTCTATAGTTCGTCTCGGTGGCTCAGCTTTTTATAGTTGTTTAATCTTTAAAGAGCCGTGCATTGTTATTCTCTTCCTTTCTTAGTAAGTCCTTTAAATTTATGTATGAGGAAGAGGCAAACGGTGACATGATTCTCGTTCTCATGTGAGACTGATTACACATAGAAATACAGCCCACTATAGTACGTATACCGTATAATGACAAGATGGCAGTTCTAAATGATAATGGCTCAGAAGGCTGGAAAAAAGTAACATGCGGTTTAATATGTAATTGTCCTTT
The DNA here is from genome assembly GCA_035222895.1 of Strongylocentrotus droebachiensis. Taxonomy (NCBI): domain Eukaryota; kingdom Metazoa; phylum Echinodermata; class Echinoidea; order Camarodonta; family Strongylocentrotidae; genus Strongylocentrotus; species Strongylocentrotus droebachiensis. Next base: position 114,269 of record JAVYIG010002864.1, read on the forward strand.
TGTTTTGAGCCAAAGTTCTAAATGATAATGGCTCAGAAGGCTGGAAAAAAGTAACAGGCGGTTTAATATGTAATTGTCCTATCGTTTTGAGTCAAATTTGCTTATGTTATTACTGAAAGCTCAACAGATGATCCCTCCATATAATGACATTTACAATTAGATGAATGAAAATGAGATACGTCTATATTTCTATTCACACAACTTACTACTTTCTTCCCTATTGTTTCCAGTGTGAAGAGAAATGCAGCGATTGAACGACTAGAAGGTAACGTAAGATCTGTTTTCGTATTCAACAGGTTCCTGACTGAATCAATGGCTTCTGAATCATGACATTCAAATGCACACTGAATGATGAACCCAAGGTCATCAACTTCCTTGCATAGGGCTTCCAAGACCGACTTTCCTACTTCACCTCCATGAGCTGCAGTGAAGTACAAGACATATCTGAATTCCTTATAGCCTTCTAAAAGAGTGTCTGCCAGGACTATGTTGAATTCTTGCCGATCTTCGTGAAACAGCGATGCAAGGTAGACACTCGCTATGTACTCCTGCAGTAACTTATGTGGGAAAGAGAATTCTCGGATGAATTGCTTTCGCTGACTTTCTCTGATTCGCAAGGGTGCTGGCCTTGTTTCCTTGCTAATAATCCCGACCTCGCATGCAGTCGTTGCAGCCTCTGTGCATGAGTCAAGTGCCGTTTCATCAAAGATGAGCTGTTTAACTAACAGACCTTGAAATGCGATACAACCAATATCTTTCATACTTTCACTAGCTCTCTTCATGCGGCTTTCATAGCCCTCTTCTAATTCATTTGGTTTGGAAAAGTATTGCTCTTGAAGTGAAAAGACAAGTCGCTTTAAGAGTTGCGAGAATGTTTCCATTTTCTGAATATCTTCCCGTCCACATGGCGTTTTCCACAGGCTACACAGCATACTGCAGAATATCGGGAAGGGTGCCATGTACTCAGAAACCACTTGGTTTGTATAAATGAAGTTAATGAGGGTCGAAGCAGAATCGGAATCATCTTTGAAATAGTTTTGAATATATATTGCCATGTTTTTCTTTGTGAAGCCCTTAACCTTACCAAACGTGTAGTGTTCATTAATCGTCATGATACTTTTGATCTGATCCGCTCCAAAAGGACGGGTTGTTATGACGACTGGGGTATCAATGAATCGTTCTCCTCTTACGATCGATACGATAGCGTCATTGCGATTTGGCTTTTTGATGTCGATTCGTGCTTCGTCCAGTCCGTCCAATAAGATAAGGACTTTTCTCTGATTTTTCCTGATATATTCATCAACCCGTTCCCCCTTTACTTCTGGAGCATTTGGAAAATGGCCCATGACAGTATCCCCGAAGAATGCGCTCTCTGTGATCTCTCGAAATGATTCAAGAAAAAGCAGATTGATTTCTTGAAGAATTTTACCCTCAGCCCAATGAAGAGCTATCTTAGCAAACAGCGTCGATTTTCCTACACCAGCTTCTCCAATGAAAGCTAATCGTGTTACAAAACCTTTTGGTGTGTCAGTTTTGATGAATTCAAACAAACCGTCATAATCTATTGGCTTCTCCTTTTCCCCTCCAAATCCCAACATCAAGACGAGACTGACATAGATGTGCTGAAGCCAAGTCCGTGACTCAGGGTTCACAGGCGATGTTTTGATTTGACCAAATTTCCTGCGATATCTACTTTTCAGTTGTTCTCTTAACTTCATTATGTCACTTGGCATCGCCTCATCGTCACCTGAGGAAAAAGTGAAGAGCATTATTGCAAAATAATAATGTAAGTAAGAAAATTAGATACAAACTTGGTCCAAAATCACTGCCGAGGAAGCTGAAAACGTAAAGGATAAACCCGGGATATGGACGCAGTTCCTTGCATTTGAACTCTCTCCGATTAAAATTAATGACATGACATTGGCAGTGGGTATGCCGGGCTGTCTTCGGCAGCCGTAGTTTTTGCGGTTTTTTCAGTCGGGATTCCTCCCTTGGTTTATCTATTATTGCTGGATATGCCACTGGCTTAGATTTATATGCGTATAAACCAATGAAACGCTATCTTTTTTTTTTTCTTTCTATATCGTCTCTCCAAAAGCAGCTGGACATACTTTGGCAACAACTTCAAACTTTTGATCAGCAAATAATTTTATCCTCCAAATTTCGCATTATGCATGCAAATAATTGAAGCACGAATGTTCAGAGGACCTGACTGATATTAATCATAATAAGTTGGATTTATTTAGCGCTTAATTCGAAATACCGTCTGTAAGCGCTTTACAGATATTATTACCTCGGTCATCGGATTCATTCAAAAGCACAATTACCCAGTTAAATAATCTCATATTGGATGCTGAATGTTGATTCGTTGTTTTTTAAAGAGTTCTGTCGCTTCTTGACAAGTGTGTTGACAATTGATTATTTGAAATGCATGAAATCGCTTTGTTTTATAGCTTAGTAATTTTCCATCACCACTATGTGGTTGTTTCCTTTATAAATTAACATATAAAGTATAATCTACGAACCTGCTTTGAAACGTACAGAGATAAAATTATCTGCCTTAGCTTGATAAAGATAATGTTGTCTACCCGGAGTTGACAATATTGTTTGCCTTAGCGGAAACTTGTGGTTTTCTCATAAAGCTTACGAGAGGAATAGAAAATTGTCTCATAAAGCTTGTGAGAGGAATAGAAAGTTGTGAATATGATTACCTGATGTGCTGCAAGGAGTGGACGGAAGGGACGGAGTGTCCAAGAGCGTTTCTTCGTCTGACGGGACAGGAATGTTAAACTTCTTTAATTCTGGAGACAAAAAGCAAGAATATTTGTAATGGTTTTAAAACAAAAAATGCTGATTTTTCTTTATCCAACTGTTATTTTTTTCTTTCGCACACCGCTTTTGCTTCTCTCTTTCTCTCTCTCTCTCTCTCTCTTTCCTTCTCTCTGAGTCTCTATCTCTTTTTCTATTTCCTCCATTTTTTCTTAGGGTACATGTACTTTTTCAAACATTGTGTTCACCCACTTTGAGTACGATTACAATAAAGTTTTTAAAATTATAATTTTTGAAACTGCATTGTCATCAGTGGGGTAGCTACCAGGGGAACGGGGGCATGTGCCCCCCCCCCTCCCCAACCTAATAGCACAACAAAATGTGAGAGCGAGGGGAGAGATGAAGGGAAAAGGAAAAGAAGAACAAGAAATAGATTGCTCAAAAATGTTCTTCAAGATATTACTACATGTATTATGAGAACGTGTAATGTGGGGAAAACATGATAAGTCTAAATCGACATCTATTGTAAGAGGTGCATTAAATGGTTGTCGAAAATGCTTTTGGATGATACGATCTGCATTCTTTATGTTTCGTACAGCAAAAAAAGATAAATAAATAATAAAGAAAAAAGAAAAAAGGAGACAGAGAGAGTAAAACTATGTGTGTCCGTTTCACTTTCAAATGCAAAATGTTCCCACTCTAAAGGGACAAGGGGTATATCCCCTCCCGGCATGGTCAATGTGCCCCCTCAATATGCCCCCGCAATGTCCACCATTTAGCACAGCGTTTTTTCAACCGGGGTGCTGCGGTGTGGTTCAGACTCCGTCCGTTGTTTATATAGTTGTATATTTCAATCATCTATGTCCTCCTCCCTTATTCGAAATGCATGATGGGCTTTGTTTTTTAGCTCAGTAATTTTGTATCATCCCTATGTGGTTGTTTCCGTTAAAAATTAACATATAAACAATAATCTACAAACCAGCTTTGATGACATCAGCATACTCCTTCATTCCATTCTCTAGAAATCTTTTTCTCAGATTCAGAGCACTGTCCCCCTTCCTTCCCTTTTTCATAACAAACTTGGACAAAAGAGTAAAGAATGCGCTTTGTGGATTCGAGATGACATTGGCCCCCATCGCTGCGTTAGCGCCATCGGCTGCGCTGAATCCAAGGTATAAGCTGAAGCTCACTGCGGGGACAGTCACAAGATTAATCCCGTTTGACAATCTCAGCAGAAATTCGTCATTCAAAATCTCCGCCATCACAAGTTGCGAAGTACTGACGCTGGAAAAAAAATATACATAATATTATTTGAAAAACAATAATAGAATACACCAACAAAACAACGCTGTGAGAATTATTTGCTAGAATATTATCTGACATATCAACAGCTATGTAATTTGAAATACGGTATTAAAAAAAAAAAAATTGAGCAAGAGCTTTAAGGCATGGTTATAATAATTATTGTTTGTTTATTTTTATTTCCGTATAAAATCATCACAACATAAATGAGATATACGGCGGATAGCCCAATTCAGGTGTATTAACGCCGGTTCTTCCATATTATCGTCTATTGTAAGATATGGTTGCGCAACCGCCCTCAGTTTTGCTGTATCCTAGAGTTATGCTTTATTCATCTGCGGGGTGCGATTTCACAGGAAACACTGTCAGATATTCGTTAGGGTTTGGAATCTGGATGATTCTCTGGGGCGGCGATTGCACAATCGGGGGAATTTTTTTAAATAAATGAATTCAGAGTCCGGATTGGAAGTGACTGACAAAATCAACGATCTTAACTTGATGCACCCTTTCTCGAGTGTATGCTCTTGCTCCAATCGCCACCAGCAAAGCTTAAGGGTGATGTGACCCATCCCCTGTGTCTGTCTGTCTGAATGTCTTTGTTCAAAACACTATTTTATTCCTCACCCAGCAACTTGGCGCAAGTAAGATCTGACAGTCTTGTAAAGAATGTCTGATGTTCAGTGGGTGGGCCTTGTCGGGAATGGAACGCTCATTTGTGTGCGTGTGCGTGTGCCTGTGCGTTTGTGTATGTATGTGTGTGTTTGTGCGTGTGTGTGTGTTTTTGTCTGTCTGACTGTCATTGTTCAATGCACTGTTTTATTCCTCACCCAAATTGGCACAAGTGAGATCTGGCAGTCTTGTAAAGATTGTCTGATATTCAGTCGTGCATACAGAGATGCAAAAGAACATGGTACCTATTATGTACTTGTAGGATAACTCTATCAAGACATATCATGAAACCCATGATTACATATTCATAATTCAAACAATACAAGTTTTAAAAAGTGGGACAAATAGTCAATTTTTTCATCAGTTTCTGACGTAATGTCCTCACTATTTATCATTTGCCTTATATATTTTAATCCCATTAATCCCTTTTCATTTCCCTTATGCCTTTGCCCAGGTTATATGATTTTTATCACATTGCGTGTATGCAGGGGCGTCGCTAGACCTTTTTCAGTGGGGGGTGTAGAGGCCAACGATTACCAACAAAACTAGCCACCAATTACCGACAAAATTAAATTTAACAAATTTTTACAAATTTAACCCTATAAACCCGGGGCCGAAGGCTAAATTTGTTTTCCTATGAACTATCTATAGTTAGTATTTGCGTATGCGCAGATGGTCATTTCCTCGACGACATAAATATACGAATATTTCGTCAACTTAGTCAGCATCATAGCTATATATTTTAATGTAGGCGCGTACCTAGGATCTTATTTTAGGGAGGGGCGGTAGTGAGCTAGCGAAACAGTTAAAGAGCGCGCTCCTTGGGGTGAGGGTGAAAGGCCTCCTGCGCGAAGCGCGGAAGCTTAGGCGTTTCATTAAATTATTAGAAAAAGAAGACGATTTGTTGTACCGTTCTCGACTCTTATTTCTTGTCTGAATTCAGTTTCCCATTCCGCGAGAAGCGCGGAAGCTTAGACTTTTCATTAAATTATTAATAGGGAAAGAAGACGATTTGTTGTACCGTTCTCTACTCTTAACCCTAATTGTCTGAATTCAGTTTCTCCCCAAGCTATGACGTTTCATTAAATTATGAGAAAAAGCTGACGATTCGTTGTACTGTTCTCGACTTTTAATCCTTATCTGAATGATGTTCTCCCCCTCCCGCGCGAAGCGCGGAAACGTAGACGTCTCATTAAATTATTAGAGAAAGAAGGCGATTCGTTTTACCGCTTTCGTCCCTAATCCTTGTCTGACATCTTTTTTTCCCCGCCCGCGCGAAGCGCGGGAGCTTTGACGTTTCATTTAATTATCATAGAAAGAAGACGATTCGCTGTACCGTTCTAAACCCTAATAAAATTGTCTGAATTCAGTTCCCCCCCTCCCCCGACCCTCCCGCGCGAAGCGCGGAAGCTTTGACATTTCCTTAAATTAATAGAGAAAGCAGACGATTCGTTGTACCGTTCTTGACTCTTAATCCTTGTCTGAATTCAGTTCCCCAACCCCTTCCGTGTGAAGCGCGGAAGCTTTGGCGTTTCATTTAATTATTATAGAAAGAAGGCGATTCGTTGTACCGTTTTTTACCCTAATCCTTTTCTGACTTCAGTTCCCCCCTCCTGCGCGAAGCGCGAAAGCTAAGATGTTTTTCTTAAATTATTTAAGAAAGAAGACTAATTTTGTTGTACCGTTTTTTACTCTTAATAAGCCCTAATTATCTTAATACAGTTTCCCTCTCTCGCGCGAAGCGCAGAAGCTTTGACGTTTCCTTAATTATTAGAGGACGAAGACGATTCGTTGTACCGTTCTCGACTCTTTATCCTTGTCAATGAAGTTTCCCCCTTCCGCGCGAAGCGCGGACGCTTAGGCGTTTCATCAAAATATTAGAGAAAGGAAGACGATTCGTTGCACTGTTGTTGACTCTTAATTCTTGTTTGAATTTAGTTTCCCCGACATTTTTAGCTGATATTATAGGAAAGCGAAACTTCGAGAAAATACAAATATTGTAGTTGTAATCACTTTCGAAGTCGTCACAGCGGATAAAAAAGTCACATGTCGTAGGGAAAAAAAACTTGTCGGCCGACCGACATTATACATCTCACCGACTTCAAACTTTTTCATTGATATAGTACACGAGGATCGAACAAGAATACCGACACAGCTGACCCGACACAGCTGACCCGACACAGCAACATATTTATGCGTTCTTTCTTGCTCCCTCGACGAGACAACTCCACCCAACACCCCCCCCCCCCCCCCTCTCCCTCTCTTTTACTCCCACTCGTCCTCTCTCAGGCTCTTACCATCCCCTCTCTCTCTCCTCTCTTTCGTCCCCCTTTCTTTTGTTTCATTTTTCTTTCTTTTCCTTTCTTTCCTCTCCTCCCTCTTTTTCATTTTTCTCTTTATTTCTTATGTTTTCTTTCCTTTTTTTCCTTTCTTTCCTCCCCTCCCTCTTTTTCTTTTTTCTCTTTTCTTTACCTTTTCCCCTTCTTTTCTTTTCCTTTTCTGTTTTTCTTTTCTTTCCCTTTCCCTCTCTTTTTCCTCCTCCCTTTTTCTCTTTTTTCCCGACGGCAGCGCAATTTTACCGACAAAATCCTGACAGGTGGGGGGATGTCGCCCCCCACACCCCCCCCCTTTAGAGACGCCCCCTGCGTGTATGATATTTCACCCAAAAAATATGAACTTTGAAGAATTGATACTATTTTCTGAATATTGTATTCATAATAATTGATTTTTATATAAATAGTTAATCAAAATTTACGTTTTTCATGGTTTAACTGAAAAAAATTAATCTATATTAGTTGCATCCACACAAAAACATATTACTATCAATCTAACTTTGATGTTGGTGTGAAGAAACAAGATTCTTAGAGAGAAAATAGGAAATTTATATTATCAATATGGAGGCGAGTTGGCTCAGTCGGTAAAGCGCCTGCCTGTCGAACCAAAGATCCCGGTTTCGAATCCCACCAGGCGGATGACTGAAGCCTGCGTTGTGTGTTAACGTGCCCCTCCCCTTGTTCATAGACGCAGGCTATGTTAAGTGGAAAACACTCCCTCCCTCGGATAGGACATTAAATGGAGGACCCGTGTAGAGAAAAGTCACTACCTTTGCACGTTAAGAACCCACTGCACTATTCGTATAAGAGTAGGGGAAACCCCGGTGAAGTGGTCACCCTGCACACACTCCCAGTATAGTACGACAATACTCTGTAAAGAGGTATGTACTCAAAATGGAAGAAGAAGAAAACAATAAGAGGATAGTGAGGCAATGACGTTACAGACTCATGAGTGAGTTGCCAGTTTGTCTTGTGATTTCCAAAGTTTTTCATGTCAACAAAAATTCATAACTTTCATATTAGTTATCAGATTTTGCTCAATTTTTTTTTTGATTGGTTTGTCTGATTTTTCTGCTTCTATATAATACAGATAAATAATGTAGGAAACCCCAAGTTCTGTATGGCGCCAAAAACATAGTGAAGAAAAGTGGCCCATCATATTCTCCGTTAGCGCAGATCATGTTATACAGTTCTCCTTTTAAGGTTTTATACGTGGTTCCTGTGACCTCTCATGTAAAAGTCGATTGCAAATGAATTTCAAGAAATCAACTCAAGGGTTGTCCTGCACTGCCCATAAAAACCATGACCAATAATATTAAAGGAAATTGGTGAGTCCTTGAAACAGTTATCCTTGGCTATTAATTTATGAAAGATTCGAATGAATCGAATTCTTAGAATTCATTGGTTAAGTTTCCCGTTAATATGAATTATTAATCCATTGCTTATGAGTTCATTTGACTGTTCCTCAATTTAAACTTAACCCTTTTAAGCGTAGGGCCAAGGTCAGAAAAGAGGGGTTTGCCTGCCACTACCACACAATCTTAGCACATCTTGTTCATTCAAAAAAAATTAACGCACAATATTTCAGAGGTTTTTTTTTTTTTTTTAACACCCCAACAAATATAATACGTCATTGTCTTGTTCACATATTTCAATAGGTGACGCATAAGGATATACAAATTGCCCCAAACAGGTTGATTTTTCGACGGTAGTTGCAATAGTGTTGAGAACCTCTCTGGTTAATAACACTGACAGATTGGGAGGGGAAGGCACTTCTTCTTCTTCTTGATTTGATTTTGTTTGGCAATCAGTCACAGTTGACTATTTTTGCCACACACTATTTTATTAATTATCTATATATATACATATGTACAATTTCATTTCATAAATGACTATTTTTAGGATTCTTTCTCTTTCTAGCCAATGCCTAGTCTAGTTCTGGACCCTTTTATTTATTTATTTTATTCGCCGACTATATGGGTAAAGCCGTGTGATGGCGCGATTCCGTGAACGGCGCTATCCCGAGAACCTGTTCGGAGAAGGGCATTTTTCCGTTTCGCTTATGCTACGGTCACAAAGGTTCGTACGAACGATAATTTCGTACGAATCTCCCTGTTTTCCATTGTCTTTCCGAATTTCCATTGTCTGAAAATCGTTCGTAGCAGTTCGTAATGGCATTTGTGATCGAGGCTTTTGATAAAAACATTCCTGGTGGGGGTAGTAGAGAAAGTGGTTAGAATTTACTGAATACATTCCGCCCCCCCCCCCCCGCCCCCAATCGATCATAATACATGAATTGGACATGTAATAAGTTAATCGAATTATGTTATTATGATGAAAAAGAATTATATTTTGAAGAATTATTTGTGTTGTTCAAATATTGAATGAATATAAACATTTAAAGTACGGAATGGCATTGTTTTTAATGTGTGGGTAGGTGCGTGTGTAGTTTATACGGGAAATAGTTGTTATGTTTACTGTTCCAAACATACCGATTAAACAATCAGCGAATCCAGACGTCCTTTTGACATTCTTTTTTAGATGTAAATTCCTGCAAGCCTCATTATTATATTTTAATCTGCCAATGACATTGTGGGCAATTACTTTCTTGACCTATAGCGGAAGAGTGAATCATCTTCAGATTTTGCTTAAAGGTAAAGACCAGTTTTGGAAACGCCCCCCCCCCCCCCTCTCAAAAAATGAAATTGAAGCTCTTATTAGCAATTATGTGAAAGAATATGTTTTGACTAATACGTGATCATACAAATTTTGCCGAGAAACCGCCTACTAATTGATATATTTGGTAAATTGTTATATCTATTTGGACCTGATATATATAACGCACGTGTCGCGTTGTCCCATATACATATTTCTGTGTACAGTGCTTGTACCTTTAACAAGACTGGGCCAAAATTCTTATCATTTTGATGATTCCAGAACCTTGCAGTACACACCATTACTTATATGCTAGATGATAAACCTTTTCTGATCGATTCCACAACGTTTCTTTCACAATGCACTCGCATGACCATAACTGGTCCTTATCTTTAAAGTAGATCATTGGTATGAACGACATGGTCTGATTAGCCATGTTTACATGCAAGATGGAATATTTTAATATTCTTTAAAATTACTATAGCCATTGAAATAATTATGTAAATATTACATCATGTGGGAAGGAGGCTTTCTATGTTAAGTTAAAAACAAAATCATCACCCGGCATTTCAAGATTCTACAAGATTCTACAATTTACCTTGCTCGCAACCTGACGAATTTTCCTCTGTAGATTTGAAAAAAAATTGTGTTAGGGAATGTATTATGTGTGTAGTGCCTTTTCTTTCTGCTTCTCCGTTTAGAGTATATAAAGGGTTTGGGTTTACTCATGAACCCTAACTTTTTCAACACAAAGGAAAGAGAAAGACAGTCAGACAGACAGAGACGGAAGAGTGACTTTGCGTGGAAACCACACAAATATTTGCCCAACGGCTGGGGTAAAAGAAAAAAGAAAAACGCATTTGAAAGGAATATTCTGAAACTGAAAGGAACCGTACCTTGATTGAAATCATTTGTAATAATATTCATGCTATATCATGCATACGGTGAAAAACACATGGATCTGTAATAATGTAATTCAAATGATCACATTAAATCATCACAGATATGTGTATACTCCCGCCTAAGCCATTGCCAATGCGGCATTTTTTGTATTCAGGAAACATCAAAATGTGTTTACTTTGAAACCATCAAGTTATAAAATATTTACTAAATATTGCGTTATATTACAAATATTTTCGATGAGTGCGAAAAAAGTGCACCACCCCCCCCCCCCACCCCCCCCCCCCCACCAAACAGGCTTGGTTCAAGCCTACGTACCAAGGGCAATCAGGGAATACTGATTGAAATAAGGCAAGGGAACCCTTCTAGCTCTATATGGATGTCATGATGCGCCTCGACCCTATTACTACTAATAGACTATTAAGTTGTATATTTGATCATAAACCCTATTTCTAAATTATCAGTACTAAGCATACTTGCGTACAAATGGAATTAACGCAAATAACACTGGCCGGCGAATGGCGCAGGATGTATTTGATTTTTAAAATTTCTCTCCATTCCACTTAGGCCTGTTTTTGTCATAAATTTAATAGTATATTACACTGCGTTATTCATCATGTAAAATACACAACATCGGGAATATTGACATTATATGGATCTCATAATTATTTCTTTTCTAAATTCTGTCAAAACATGTTCTCCAGCTTATTATTCCACAGGTTTCTTCCTCCAATGACAACATATTCCCGTTCTCATCCAAATATACTGACTTTATCAAAGTCTTTTTTTTTTGTTAGGGGGGGGGGGGGGGCTTTCACATTTGAATATTCCAACAAATTTCAAATTGATTCGAACACCTTTCAATGAGAAAAGGAAAATGACATTTCCCTGAAAGACTAGCCAATATAAACCTACGAATTTTTAGGGAGATGTTAGTTGGTCCAAGCAGTCATGTACGTGTTAAGGTCAACTCTTCGTCTTAGGCTATAAACTAACCCTCATCGGACCTAGGTTTGAAACTATGTCGGTTATAGATGAATAGGGACTTTTAGATTTGCGTGGACTGATACGTGTGACGTCCATTCAAGGCAGTGCATTAAAAGGACGTCGATCGTAGCAATCCACGTTGTCGGCCACGCACGGCCACACGCACCGATACAAAATGTCTGCTGCTAAAATGCTCAATACAGTAGGTGAATAAAACATTTTAATATACAGCTAGCTTCAGGGATTGAAATACATGTAATTCATCATAAAAGGAATGACACAAATTTCGATAATAATAATAGAAAAGACACTTGGAACTGAATCATTCGTGACGCTGGTCACGCACACCAGTTTAACACCCCCCCCCCCCCCCAAAAAAAAAAAAAAAAAAAAAAAAAAAAAAAACCTAGAGAGCATGGGTGTTATCGCGTTCAAAAACTGTTAGCGGAACAGATTACAAAGAGTAAAATTTCAATGGACATTATGGAAATGTGAAATCTTTGCATATCCAAATTTGGGCATATTTATCTGTTCTGCTTCGATGCTAACATGGCAGGGTTAACGAAAAGTAAACAAGAAGAATCCCACATTCCTTACAAAATTGAAAAGCGATTCTAATAACTAGTCTTCTGTTAATGACACTTTTAATGACAAAAGGAAGATGATATTCACGCTCCCCTATCCCAATGTACACAATTACAGATTACGATAATTTATTTCTTGATATAAAGAAGGGCCTATTTACCATAGTTTAAACACTAAAACATAAATACAGAACCACATGTAAGCGATGGAGTGATGTAACAGTACTCGAGCTGATTTCCATATAACAAAAAGCTCACGTTGACAACAGTAATAAAGGAATAAACTATTATGACGCTTGAACTATGTAGGGAATAAGAACTGTGTGGGGACTATAAAATCATAGCATGGTCGCCGACTTCTCACCAAAAAAAAAAGAAGCTGCGACCAACGACAACCACTTTGGAAGAATTTGCAGTGGGTGGTCAGTTGCCGAATGTCATACGAAAATTGTCAGAACGTCAAATATTTTCGTTTACTAATTTTAGACCGGTCGTAGAAATATGAGGAATGGTTGGCAGAAATTCGGCGATAGATCGGCAATAAAAAAAAGTCGATGTTCTTACGGCAGTCGGCAAGCTTTATAATGGGGGAGGGAAAAGATCATTGGCGCAAATATGCATAAGAAGATTAAATTTCTCGGTCAGTATTAGCAATTGTATTTGTTTAGGTGTAGTGTGACTTCATTCGTTTTTTTCTTCATATAATAGAGCCCAATATTTTGTTTAAAACATTATCTTTACATTTATTTGTTTGTTGAAAATTTATTTCAACCACATCTCGGAGGTATTTTAAGTGGATGGACTTTTTTTTAATAACAGAGAGTAACAAATGTAGCATGTTTATCAATGAACAGATAATACTTCCTAAATTAATTTCTGGCCTTACATTTGGTTATTTTACCAGGCTCCTGCAGCAGGAAAAAAGTTTATATTATGGAAGGAAATTAGATCCAAGAAACATTATACGCGACTAACTTTAATAGTGTTTTATTCTCTTTTCTTACTCCCGACCTGTGGATGTCGGGAATCAGCAACCGGTCGTAGCTTTAGTGTTACCTGTGCTCTACCGTGCCTTTTCGGGAAGGATTTTCAAATCGATTCGAACAAGGTGATGTTCGATACGTCGCCAGAGCCAGTGGCGTAGGTATGGGGACATGTGTCCCTCCCTTCCTCAATCGAATAAATAGAGGAGAGCGTGGGGGTAGATGAAGGAAATCGGAAATGAACATGAAATAACTTAAGGAGATAGATTGCTCGAAAACGCTCTCTAAAGATTACAATATTATTTGAATCAGCAACATAGGGAAAACATGATGAGTCTAAAATGAAATAATTTGTAAGAGGTGAATTAAACGACTATCGAAAAATGCTTTGGGGTGATTTGATCCATTTCCTTGATGTAGCGTACAGCAGAGAAGAAAACACATGTGAAAAGAGACAGAGAGAGCGTGTATGTGTGTCCGTTTACTTAACATTAAAACTGTTCCCAGGAGTATATCCCCTCCTGGCCTAGTCAATCTGCCCCCTCAAATTTTGACCATCAACCGGGGTGCCACGATAATATTTTAGTTACAACAAAAATGTATTTTTTAACAACATCAACTTCATAGAAACCGCAAGTTGCCTAAGCATATAACACTTTGGGTATTCTGGTGAGTAAATAACATTTTAGAATTTTTTTTTAATAACGTCAACTTCATAGAAACCGCAAGTTGCCTAAGTATATAACATTTGTGTATTCTGATGAGGAAATATTTTTTTTAGAGAAAATGACATGTATTTCTCATCGCTCGCTTCCATCGCTTGTAAAACTTTAAAAGAAAGGGATAGTTTCAGGCAGCGAGGTCCATGAATTCCCCCCTAATGATGATATGACGATGTTTACGCACCTGGCTGCCCGAATATCTTAGTTTGGGTAGTAATCCGACGAATTTATATCATCATTACTCGTATCTTTATATCGAAATAATAATAACGAAAATAATGATAACAATAATAATAATAGTAATAATAATAGTAATAATAATAATTATAATATATGAGATTTATAAGGCCACTCGAAATCAAATCGTCAAGGCGTACTTGTTAACAATATTTTTCTAAAGACATCACATGAAAGCATCTGCATTATAAACCAAGGAACATAAGTAAGATTAAACAAAAATGACAGAACGATAAATGATATGACGAATTAAACATATACGTTTTAAGATTGTTTTTCAACACTTTTACGAATCTCTCGAGGGCATGCATTCCACAGTAAAGGCCCTGGACGAGCAAAATTTCTTTCTCCACTTAGTATTAGGCTTAGGAAGTGTAAAGGGTTAGAATATGGACTGACTGTAATGATATATCAAAGTAATATTGTAATATTAGGGAGGCCAATGCCCGGGCGTAAGGCTTCTACGCCTACGATTTGTGCGCTCGTCGTCCAAGTCAGAAAATTACCAGAAGAAAATAAAAGGGGGAAAAAAAAAAAAAATATCTATGGAATAAAATGTATAACAAATACACAATTACACACTCCACAACATACCTATAATCACGGATCTGTAATGGTCTTTCACCATTTGTTGACGATCTTGCAGATTTTGATGTATTTTGATCCAATAATTGCGCTAGCAGACGAAAATAACGAACGCACGAGAGAAAATAGACGGGTCCTAGAGGGCGATGAGGTTAGCTCACTAAAATCCTTCTCAATGACTGAAGGTAGCGCCTAAAAATATGGAATCAATTTAATATCGAAGAACTTTTGATAGAGATTAACATATCAGTTGTGCACAAATGTCACTTTTAACAACTAGAAAATATAACGAAAAAGGATTATATCTTTTAAATTGCAGATTTTTACAAACTGCACAATCAAAGGTAGATAGAGTACGATGTTTTTGTCAATCTTGCGTTGGTTTGAGCAGGCGCGTACGCAGGATTTTTTCAAGGGGGGGGGGGGGGGGGGGGGGGTTTTAACATTTATAAATCGGGCCGAAAATTTCGCAACGACTCAGCCAGCCGCTGAATAAGCGGGGGGGGGGGGGGGGGAGGGGGGGGTAAGAGGACACTTTTTTTTTTTTTTGGTCCCAAAAAAATCGCAACGACTCAGCCGACCGCTGAATAAGCGGGGGGGGGTAAGAGGACACTTTTTTTTTTTTTTTTTTGGTCCCAAAAAAATCGCAACGACTCAGCCGACCGCTGAATAAGCGGGGGGGGGGGGGGGGGGGGGGGGGGGGGGGGGGGGGTAAGGGGACACTTTTTTTTTTTTTTTTGTCTCGAAATTTGAAAATTTGACATGTTGCTCCGTTGGGGGGGGGGGGGTGAGGTCACTTGTTTAGGTCATCCATGGGAATTTTTTTTTTTTTTTTTTTTAAATAATAATTAAAAAAAAAAAAAAAAAAAAAACCCAAAGGGGGGGGTTTTAGGGTTTTTTTAGGGGGGGTTTATACACATAAAAATACCAAAGGGGGGGGGTTTAACCCCCCAAACCCCCCCCTGCGTACGCGCCTGGGTTTGAGCCCCATAGCTAGAGCCATCTCAAATTGGGGAGCAAAACTGTGACAAAGACGTCATTGTTCCAGCCCAAAATAGAAGTCTTGCGACATCATAATATGAATATGTATGAGGTCCGGTCTCATCGCGCGCAAAACAAATTTGACGTAGTCTCACACATAGTACCTTTTTCTCAGCACTAGACACCAGTGTCGTGCAGTAATGTATGAGAAGTGTAAAAAAAGACATTTCAGTAAAAAAAAAAAAAGTCTACGTGAGCAGTCTATACTCCAATTGAGAAGTGTAATGAATGCCATGATTTGAACGTGTGTGTTTTAGTGTATGATATCATCATGGTTAGTGAGAGAGAGAGAGAGAGAGGGAGAGAAATATCTCCGTCAGTACACGTCTATCAATGCGTGCAGTCCTATTGACTATGTTTGATTCCGTATTGTGTTCGCTGCAACTGTTGGATTTATCGATCGTATTGTGTTCCCTGCAACTGTTGGATTTTGCAGTGTCAGATTGATCTTTACTCATGAGGAAATAATTGGAATACATATCAAAACTAAGGTAGGCCTATTTATTTATTTCAATCATTTTCTTAATTTACAATGAGTGGTTTTCGAGCTTTCTCTCATTATGGCATGGCTAGCATGGCTCGATTGCGGCTTGCATGCAATTACCGTACGTGGACGGCCTGTAGTACTGTGTCGGTGTGTGCGACTAATTCAAGGCTAGCCGGTGATGATGAATGCACTTTCGCGCGAAGTTTTGAACTTGTTGTCCGGGCAATGACCATGATGACACGCCCATTCCCTCGGGCCTGTCTAATTCTCGACGTAATTTTTGGGACCATGAAATTGATTGTTTCAAGGCTCTTGCGTACGGCCAAGCGTAGAAGGAAGGGAGTGCTTAAAAGCTGGATATCTCCTATTTTATGGAACTTCTGGAGTCGGCAGATGGGTGAGTTTTCTTAGTGAAAGTAAATGCTTTCTTTTAATCTTTGTTTTATTTTAAACAAATTCGTAATTAAAAAGTTAGATTTGGGCATTGGCCTCCCTAGTAATATGGTGCAGAGCCATGGACACAACGAAATAAAATCAAAATAATACTAAAATGAAATTTATCCAGCACCAAAGTTCGCTTTAATTCACGAAAAAATGATACATCAGGATGATTTCCAATAACGAGGTGACCGAATACTTCATTTACGTAGTGTATATTGATGACTAAATAACATAATGCCGTAATAAAAGCGATTTATTTTAGATCCGGATAGTATATTTTTGGGAAAGAGGTCCTTACGCGAAAATGTGCCCGTACGTCTATGTAAACGAGGGATGGAAAACAAATCCTCTATGAAGAATTTGGATTGGGATGACGCGAAACTTTTTAATTTCTAAAAGGGTGTCGTGACTTGAAGAAAAGGTTTAAACAAACGCTGATCTAGTAGACTAAAGACTGTTGCCCGCCCACCGCCCCCCCCCCCCCCCCCCCCGAATGTCCGAGCCCATGCCTCGCCGCTGACTCAAGTTAAATGACTTCTCACAGCCAATTTATAGATTTAAGTACCTTAAAACATTCTAATGTGGCTATAGGCCATGTTGTCATCGTTCTCACAATGCTAACAACATTTATTTAAATTTATATAATAGTTATTATAAGGGTTTCTGTAGTGCATGGAGTGTATGTCGTTCTATTACGATTTACTTATATTAGATGGCTACTGCTGGGATCAACAAATAAAAAGTAACGAGTAAAAATATCATTTATACTCACTGTTTGCTTAGATCCTGCTTTTTGCCAAATAAGTCGTGAAATGAGGCCACGAGTCCTCTCCTCAAAAATATTAGGGACTTTTAGATTTGCGTGGACTGATACGTGTGACGTCCATTCAAGGCAGTGCATTAAAAAGACGTCGATCGTAGCAATCCACGTTGTCGTTGTGCAAATCTATAGGTCCCAATTTATCCAATGGTAGCCGAGCTAAAAGGATTCTAATAACATCTTGCACAGGTCGAATAAAAGTAACAGGCAACAAGTAACAAGACAGATCTATTCTGGAAGTTTCATTTACAAAATAGGCGTTTACTGTATACCTTTCGCAGGGTAAAATGATCTAGAAATCAGTCCTTTGTACAAAATATGTCCTTCGTTCCATCAGAATATCATGTAGAAGTGACGGATAATAGGCTGCGTGAGTCTGAATTTCACAGTCGTGTGGCATTGAGCAGTTACCTGGTGCACGTCAGTCGAGTGTTATGTGGTAAAACGAAGTCAAACGAAACCAGAGGGAATTACACATAACAAGAGCTAACCTAACAAACAAAGTTATTCATATCTCTCGCTCAGTGAGTGGGTATTGTGATGCAAATCAAATCACGTGAAATAGTGGTCTGGGCATTCCGCCCAGCAAGTGGAAACCTTAGTCTTCTCCCCAGGCAGAACAGAAAATGGGGGGGGGGGGGGGGGCGGCTCCAATATATATCAACCGATATCGCCTTTGAGTACTATTCCCACAATTCAGTAATTAAAATCTGGTATACTAACGAATCTAGATCATTCCAAATCTTTGGTTTGCGAATGTAAACATGTTATTTTCTGTTTTGTTAAGGTAGGCCTATAGGTCATGCTTTGGTTTCCCAATCAGTATTTTATTATGTTTTGAATTTGAACATACGATTTTCGATTCATTTTAATTTGTATACATGTGTTGATTTATTTTCATTTAAATCTAAGGAAATGTATACTTAAGTTAGGAACTACAACTCAACGATAATTGCCCCACAATGTTTGCGGAAACATTCATGAAATTCGAATGAAGCAGAATGTCCCCACCCAGGGTGACTCAGAGTGTGCGTGTGGGTGTGTATGGGTGTGTGTGTGTACACCCATGTGTGTAATTGTTATTAATATACACAGTTCAGCATACTCCCACTACAGTTACGAATTCCAACCTTCTCGAAACTATTCTCCTACGCCTAAATGATATTAAGCCACAGTCATGAACATATACAATATAATTCACATTCAAGAACAACTTCTTTACAATAATCAATCAATAATATCAAACTATATAGCAAGTTCACTGCAAATTTGTGACTTCCTCACTTAAGTATATATATATATACATAAAAACTCTGTGCACACACAAAGTGCACTGACTGCTGGATACACAGAGATGTAACTTTTGCAATATTGAAACTTGTATCCATTTTGGGCTTACATAATTATGTTACAAACTTCAAAGTGTGAAGACTGGTAATACGTGTATTCAATAATATTTCAACTCACCAACTGTACGACTTCCTGGTTTCCACAACTTTCAGTAACTTTTCGATCCAAATGTGAAAGTGAAACTTCGATCCAAAAGCGAAACTGTCTTCTTCCTTCCTGGTGCAAGCTAGCCTTTAAACAAGGCCACATGTCTGATAGAAGCCGAATAAAAATGTGTAGAACAGGTGAATATGCATGTGACACCTGTTCTACACATTTCTACATAATAGCAGTGAAGGGATGTTCCTTTGTCTACCACAGCAATTGTTGAGGGTAGAATGAGGAACTGTATATTTTGTCCGCTTTCTTTGTCCGTCATGTTCATAGTGCGTATTTCGATACTTCAGTTGTTGACACTTGAACTGATCGCTTTAGATTCCTCTGTCCCCGCTACAAATTATTACAGAGTAGAGTTACTTATTAATCTATTTTTATGAAATTAATTTTGACGATGGCATATTCTAAAATAATATACCAACTACATTCAACTTTATGTAACATATTTATACTCTAAGTTATACGTATACTTATACTCTATTGGCCAATTTTGTATTATAGTCGATGATGTCGCGAATTTGGTGTAGGTTGGTGTAGAAAACAAGAAAATGCGTTTACTTTGAAACATCAAATTATTAAAAAATCACTAGATATTGCTCTATATTTCAAATATTTTCAATAATATCGGAAAAGTTGATAAGTACCAGGTTTGTTTTGTTGATTCGTTTGCTAGATGGGTACTGAAGTAAATTCAGCTTGGTTGCCAGCTTGGCAACCTTGGGCAACTTTTTTATAGCCTAATTATCATAATCATCTAATCGTCGTATGTGCAATATGTAATAATGTTGCTAATCTCAATCCAGGAAGCTTGAAAACAAAGATAATACGACTTTTCAAGGGTTTTCTTTTTATATTTAAGTAATTCAATTATCTTAAATAGCATAATTAGCCTAATGAGCTAATTCGTATATGTTTAATATATGGACTTCATTGTCATTGTTTATCTATAAGCCTGAAAATGTTGCAATGCAACATTATAAATCACTTTTGAAAGACTACACATAAATTCATGAGAAGACATCCATGTAGATGTAGTATAATTAGCATACTTAGCATGATAATCTAATTAGCATGTACATGTATGTACCAATAATGCTGCTAATCTTAATCCAGGAAGCCTGAAAACATGGATAATGTGACTTTTCCAGGGTTGTCCATGACGAGGGATTCAGTTATGACACCAGTATTTATTTTAAAGTAAAGCAATGGACGTTATATGTAATTATTGTACTAATAAGCCTAATAAGCATATTTGTAGAATATCAATTATCAACCTAATTCAAGGAAGCCTAAACAAAGCCTGTAACTGTTCTACTGGCCTTCATGGCGAGGCGTTCATTCCTCGACCAAGGACGATGATGCAGTAAGTTAATAATCTAATTTGCGTACATATCTAATTTAACATACTTTTAATTTACATTTGTAGAGAGGTTACTTTGAATTAACTTAGTAAAGAAGGCTAAATTAAATATCCAGGCGATTTTGGCTTTTTTACACAAATTTATACTAATAAAAGAACTCCAAGGACTGGCCCAAAAGCACATGGAACTTCTGCCACTTTATTCTTTACTCATCACTCAGCACAAACAAGAATTATTCATTAACTTAAAAACCAATCATAGATCAACATAAGAGACCAATCAACAATCGAAGTTATAAGAAGTGTACACATTAATGAATATCCCTTTAAAAGCACCCCCTCGTTCGTTCGTACAAAAAGTATCAAGGAGTACATCATAATAGGAAGATCCTTATTTAGCCAACTGATTGTCTCATCATCAAGCTCTTGAAGTCCAGAAGCGCCGTGAGGGGATTTGTAGATAGGACAAGCATCAATGACAATCATGATCCATAGTTTGGGTCTCTCCGCAAGCACAGTTTGGCAATGGATCAGCTGTGTGTACGGCCAACTCTAGTTCTGATATGGTTGACGGTGACCCATGCTTTGTTGAGAGGTCCCTGCCACTTGGTTTAGCACAGTGCTGTGGGATGAACTCCTTCAAGTTGGTAGTAGACGAATTCCACTGGTCTGACCAGCGTTTCGCTATCCAAGTGGGTAAGGTGGAGGGGGGGGGGGGGGGGGCTTCTCAAGCGGCAGCTCAGCAGGCTGTGTTGGAAAGTGCCTTCTAACTAGGGAGACGCTGATCAAAACATTTATCTCTGCCATGCTTTTGGGTAAGCTTAGTGTGCAGCGCATCTCGTCTGAGCTGAGCTAGTGGTATGCCAGACCACATGGTAGGAAAACATCAACCTTGTGTACATGCATTGCTGTGGCTCCATGCAGGTGCTTCTTTAGGAGAGACTCTCTGGCTTGGGTCCTTTTAGCTGTGGCTTGGGCATGCTCGTGGAAGGTGATGCTTCGATCAAAAGTGACACCTAGGTACTTAGGTGTGGGGTCGAGATTCAGCTTAGGGTGCGTTCAATCGAATTTTCGAAGCTAGAATCACAAACATGAATCACAATTCAAAACGCCGTTACAAAAAGCAAGGTCACTGCGGTTTGCGTTCAAGCGATTTTTCATCAACGCTGATTCTAGCTCATTGCGAGCCAAACCACTGCGCATCACACTGCGCAGTATGGCCCAGGAACTTCGGCGCGCGCTTTCTGGAATTGTTTACGGCCGACTGTCGACTGCTGTTTTGAGCATAGATCGCAATAATAAGACAAAGAATGAGAAGGTGGTAGAAGGAAGAAACAAAGAATAACATAAGGAAAGACAGAAAGATAAAGTCGATAGAATGATTAAAACAAAGAATAACATAAGAGAAGGTGAAAGAAGAAAGAATCGAAGAATAACATAAGGAAAGACAGAAAGAGAGAGTGATAGAATGCTTAAAACAAAGAATTACATAAAAGGTGATAGAAGGAAAAAACAAAGCATAACATAAGAATAGAAGGAAGAAACAAAGAATAACAAAAGAGAAGGTAATAGAAGGAAAAAACAACGAATAACATAAAAATAGAAGGAAGAAACAAAGAATAACAAAAGAGAAGGTAATAGAAGGAAAAAACAAAGCATAACATAAGAATAGAAGGAAGAAACAAAGAATAACAAAAGAGAAGGTAATAGAAGGAAAAAACAAAGAATAACATCAAAATAGAAGGAAGAAACAAAGAATAACATAAGGAAGAACAGAAAGAGAAAGTGATAGAATGATTAAAACAAAGAATAACATAAGAGAAGGTGAAAGAAGGAAGAATCAAAGAATAACATAAGGAAAGATAGAAAGAGAAAGTAACAGAATGATTAAAACAAAGAATAACATAAGAGAAAGTGATAGAATTATAAAAACAAAGAATAACATAAGAGAAGATGATAGAAGGAAGAAACAAAGAATAACATAAGGAAAGACAGAAAGAGAAATTGATAGAATGCTTAAAACAAAGAATTACATAAGAAAAGATGATAGAAGGAAAAAACAAAGAATAACATAAGTAGATCTATAGAAGGAAGAAACAAAGAATAACATAAGGAAAGACAGAAGGAGCAAATGATAGAATGATAAAAACAAAGAATAACATAAGAAAAGGTGATAGAAGGAAAAAAAACAAAGAATAACATAAGGAAAGACAGAAAGAGCAAATGATAGAATGATAAAACAAAGAATAACATAAGAAAAGGTGATAGAAGGAAAAAAACAAAGAATAACATAAGAATAGAAGAAAGAAACAAAGAATAACATAAGGAAAGACAGAAAGAGAAAATGATAGAAGGAAAAACAAGGAATAACATAACGGAACAGGCCACGATGGTATAGTGAACGCAAATTGCATGCAAACCGGAAGAGGCTTCGTCATACAATCATGATTGAGAACTCCGTCCGTTCAATCGAATTTTAGCGACCGTGATTCTTTTGAATCATGATACAAAACGCATCTTTTTCAGCGTTTCATGTTTGTGTTTTCAAAGACGTTTATTTTTACGACCGACGAAAAATCGCTTGAACGCAATTGCGTTTTAAACTAAACGTCTTTAGAAACCGTGATTCTAGGGTGAAAAAGTGTCGATTAAACGCACCCTTAGACCCATTCGGTATCATCATCTTGATATGCCATCTGTTGAAGAACTCAGCTAGCAGGCTCAGGTCTTTCTCCTCGAAGGAGTGGTTGTCGAACCCCAATGCAGTGTCGTCTGCCTAAGAATACTGCATGCATTCTCCCTTGGGCATATCAGAGACATAGAGCGCGTTTATCTAGGCTTGCCACTAGATATGTACATATCGTACCCCACTATCGAACCCCACTATCATACCCCACTATACGATCGTGATTTGCGAGATGTCGCGTTTATCTACTCTTCACGATTCAAAATAAAGGCCTTGTGTCTGCCCAGCTGTTTTGACCCGGGAAGCAGACAGTTTCTCGGAGGTCAAATTCACACACATGCTTGTACACAACACCTGTGTGGTCCTATTTGTATGTGACGTTCAAAACAGCTTTGCGTTTATCGACCTCTCAGAAACGTGATTCTGGCTGTATGTCACATACAAAACGCACCTTTTTGCGTCTTTTGATATGCCCATATCTAAAGACGTTTGAAAAAGGCTTTGCGTTTATCTACTTCTAAATTTGCCTGAAAGACGTTTGAGAAACCTGATTCTAGCCAAAAATTTCCTAGATAAACGCAACCATAGATGTTGAAAAGTATCGGAGCGAGGACAGAGCCTTGCGGCACACCATTGCGGAGTTTCCTCTTCCTACTGCATTCACCGTTCGATGTTTCAAGAACAAATGACCGGTCTTGTACAAACAGCATGATACATTTCACAATTCTTACATCTGGAATGGTCTGCAAGGTCTTGAGGTATTTAGCTTTTCAAATATAAATGATAATGAAGTCCATTAGGTTAAACATATGCTAATGAGCTTATTAGGCTAATTATGATTTTTAAGACAATGACATTACTTGAAAATAAAAACTGGTGTCATAAATTAAATCCTCAGCGCCATGGAAAACCCTGGAAAAGTCATATAATCCATGTTTTCAGGCTTTCTGAATTACGATTAGCAGAATTATTAGGCCTACAAATTGCACATATATGCTAATTAGATTGTTATGCTAATTTGGCAAATTATGCTACACCGAAATGAAATCAATGTGTCGTCTTTCAAAAGCGATCTACAATGATGCATTGCACCATTTTCAGGCTTTATAGATAAATAATGACAATGAAGTCCATATATTGAACATATCCTTATAAGCTCATTATGCTAATTATGATTTTTAAGACGATGACATTACTTAAAAATAAAAAGTTGTGTCATTAATGAATTCCTCGTCATTACCCATGTGTTCAGGCTTCCTTGATTGAGATTAGCAACATTATTACATATTGCACATATGATAATTAGATGATTATGCTAATTAGGCTATACAAAAAGTTGCCCAAGGATGCCAAGCTGGCAACCAAGCTAAATTTACTTCAATACCCATCTAGAACACGAAACAACAAAAAAACGTTGTACTTAACAACTTTGTCAGGTCTGAAAAACTTCTACAGGACTAATGGCGCTGTTTCTTTTTTCTCTTGCTCAAATATTGAGTCATTTCTGTGTTTCATTTTTCTTCCATTTCACAGTTCCCATGCATTTCAATAGATGGTTTTGACAATAATATAGGTGTCGACCGTGAACAGGGTGCGATAGGGTGCGATTGGCAGTAGAGTTGTTTAATATTCTATATTTTCTTTTATCCCTGAAAGATTTTTGAAGAAAAATGATGTATATGAAATTATAGCCCCAGAGCCAGAACGGGATGGTACACTAAACATAGGAGCACGTTCGAACGCACTAAGAACGAAATGAGAACGAGCAGAACTGTTTCTAAACGGGGGTCGGGGGAGGGGTCACAAACTAGTTAGAACAAGTTGTATTGTCCTATTGTTTTTTATGATGATTTTCGGAAATAATTATTTAAAAAATAAATAGAAAAAAACTCCGTCTAATTGCAGGACGGGGAAACTTTGAACAGGCTCAAAACTCTAGAGCACCCTCCCGTCCTAGCCAGTCAGAGCCCGTCTACGTAGTTCTTAAACACATCGTAAACAGTCGCTACTACATTAAACTCCGTTCGCACACAGTTTGAACCCGTTTGTCAACATTTTCCAGAACGTAGTGAGAACTAGTTTGGTGTGATGGGGGCTTTAGGTCCACCACCCAACAACTTCTGCAAGTATCACGACAGAGAACAAAGACGTACGGTGAAAGGCCTTTTGCTTACAACGGCCCAGCCCTTTGGAACTCTCTACCAAGTGCTCTTCATTCTCAGAATAACCCTGAACTCTTCAAGAAACAACTCAAAACCTATCTTTTCAATGAATTATATTAAATCATGCTTCGTAGATTAATTATCAGATAATTATTTGTGCTGTTTAATATTGTCTTGTATCTTAAGTGTAGAATAAGGTGTTGATATTGTTTTGTATTTTAAGTGTAGAATGAGGTATTATCTTGGATGTACATGTAAAGCGCATGAAGAGTTCTGTCAGTTCTGAAATGCGCTATACAAAAATGTATTATTATTATAAATACTCAGACACGCGGCCTCACACAACGCACACACACACATAAGCTATTCTTACCGGGGTATGAGTAACCCTAAATTGATGAATATCACCTTGACTACTTATTTTAGATGAATTCAAAAACATGGTCTCCATCAATATAATGTCATTTCCCTTCAGAATTTGGATTGATCATTTCGTTGTAAATTTAATAAAAAAAGAATATCACACATTCGTTCATCGCTCATCGAACATCTGGGACACATTGATCCGTACTCTGCTGATTCAGTTCAGCTCGACCCTGGGTCCAAACCTTGAACTCAGACCAACCTCCTGCATTAAACCCGATTTGAAGGGAAAAACCATACTTAAGCTCGGCGTTGAATAGGGGCCATTGACTTCTATAACTAAAAGAAATGTAGGACTGGACCACAATGCAACATCTCGGATGTTAATCATACGATGTTTATAATAGCTTGATAATTTCACTGAACATCCAGAAACGTACATTTCCTTTAAATCTAAACAAAAATGTTAAAAAGCGGACATCACTCATTATGGGTTAATGTTTAAAAATAGTCACATCTTCTCACGCGAAATAACACATTCATCCTGACTCACACGTAGAGTTTATTAACATTCATTCGCAAGCTTGGTAGTGCGTGTTTCTCCCAGCACAGCGCAGTGTCACTATCGATTTCCGTCTCCCTGCTTTCAATTCAGTCCCAGGACCTGGTATCCGAGTACAGTGTCATTATGTGTCAAAATCGTGCGCTTCGTGTTACCCCCAAATCTTTAAATTGCCATTTTCTTAAAGGTGCACATGCAAGGTAATTGCACGACACATGTGCCAATTGATCCGCGGCCAATAACCTAAACTAAACCGATCACCTAACTTCAACCCTAGACCAAACACTATTGTACTACACCCTAATAATGATAATAATAATAATAGCTCGTTCTTATATAGCGCTTCTCAGGACCGAAGGCCCTCTCAAAGCGCTTTACAGGCTTACCCGCACACAATTTATGTACATTCTCCACTCCCTGGGGAGCATTCCAGCCAGGCGTCATTTTTACAAGCGCACACTTGCTAATCTAGGCACATTAACTTTCGCATCCTACCGGGTAATCTTAAACCTGTCCTAAAAGCCAGTTGCAACCCTAACGTCATACACCTATCTCTACAATTTTATTTCCGTAAATATTAGTGCCCTAATCCTATACCTTTGACAAAATGAAGCTGGGAACAATGATTGTAGTCAGGGAAAATGTCGGATTACCCTGCAGATGATAATTGTGGTCCACTTGAGCAGTGTTCTATTAAAAAAATCAATGATAATAATGTAGAGGGAAACAAATTCTCAACATTTGTAAAAGCGTCGACCTTCCTTGGACAGTATAAAGTTTGGATCAATCGGAGAGCGAGAAAAATCCATCCCGCAATCGAAATCTGTCATCCAACATCTATCAAATAATCATTTTAAAGATAAAAATTAAGGTCTGGTTTTGTCATGCGATTGTATTGTGAAAGAAACTCTGAGGAAGAGAGTGGAAAAGTGTGATCATGTTACACAATATTAAAGCCCCTCTAAAGTGTTGGAAGCCCCAAACATTTGTTGGAAATATTTTAATTTTGTATCATATTTGTCAAAGAGGATTTAATCTAAGACACATTTCTGCAAGGATTTTCACAAACAAATGTGTTTGAAGTCGAATATTGATGAAAGAATAAAAATTCGGGTTTCCGCTTACAGCAGAAAACCCAAATTTGTATTCTTTTATCAATATTTGTCTTCATACACATTTTTCGGGGGAAATCATTGCAGGAGTGAGTCTTAAAGATATAGACCGGTAGTGGTGAATTGCTGTTCACGGATTTTGGCTGCAAAATATCCATTCAATATTGTTTAAATAATGCCTTCAGAGGTTTAGATGGCAATACTTCAACCTAAATTCGCAAAAATCAGAAATATAAGCCCAAATGTCCAATGTTGAAGTGCATTCGCGATATTTATCCAGGCCGGATCGATATGATAATTAGTAGGCGGTTTCCCGGCAAAATTTGTATCATCACGTATTATTCAAAACATATTCTTTCACAGGATTGCTAATAAGAGCTTCCATATCATTTTTCGAGAGGGGGCGTTTCCAAAACTGGTCTTTTGCCTTTAAATGACATCCTCTTTCACATTATGATACAATATTATCAAATTTTACGCGAATCCATGAAATTCATCGAAATTTTTGACAATGACTACTGGCATGTAATCCCAAAGGGGCGAAGTGTAATCGTGTTTATGACACGATCGTGAGGAACACCATCAAAGGTTTTGGAGAAATTCATTAAGAGCAACTGCTGTTTATATTATTGCTCAAGACTGCGTCGTCACACATCCCCTCCCCCGTCTTTCTTTCTCTTTCATCTTTCCGTCCCTTTCTCTCTCTCTCTTATATCTTTCTCTCTCATATCCCTCCCTCATCTCTTTCTCCCCTCTCTCTCTCTCTCTCTCTCTTATATCTTTCTCTCTCATAATCCCTCCCTCATCTCTTTCTCCCCTCTCTCTCTCTCTCTCTCTCTCTTATATCTTTCTCTCATATCCCTCCCTCATCTCTTTCTTCCCCTCCCCTCCCTCCCTCTCTCGCTCTCTCTCTCTCTCTCTTATTTCCCTCCCTCATCTCTTTCTCCCCCTCTCTCTCTACCTCTCTCCTATCTCTCCCCATCGTCTCTTTCTTACTAATCTCTCCCTCCCTCACTCTCTACAATTCTTTAAAAATACAATGATTCATTTAGAGGGACTTAGTAACATTGTTCAGATGAGAGAAAATGGTACTTAGGTAGTGACTCCAATGGTAAATGTACAATTAAAGATAATCTGAAAGTTTGAGTGAAAACGGACCCTTATTAGTGATAACAAATTGGGGAAACTGATCTGATCGCTTCGTTAATTCTCCCAACTATATTATTACAATTTAATTTAATTTTCGGTGAATGTAAATCATCACAATTCAAAGAATTGGCTTTATATACCATTCCAGACATTTAAGTGTTGACAGATTTTTAAGAGCCTGTTTTATGTCTTAGATTCATGGAAAAACGGTTGGGAAAATTCAAAAATGGTTGGGAGAATTTACTGTAAATCACTGTTAGAGGGTGCTGCACAGTGACGCCTTTAAAGAAAAACCATAAATATCTTTGTCGTTGAGAATTTTCTCAGGATTTTTTGCCTGTTAGTAGGTAAGTACAATAGAAGGAAAATTATATTAACATTTCATAGTAAAATTACACATTTTTTAAATGAACCTTCAACAATGTTACCGAGTCACTTTAATATGAGAGGAGTGGTAAAAGCACACTACGCTGATTAGAGAAGTTAGACGATTCAGATGGTTTTTTTTTTTTTTAATATACACTGTCGCTCATAAAGTTGGAATATTTTGGTTTACCCAAATTTACGGAATTATTTTAAAAATAATTTAAAAATAATAGATCTAGATAATAGTATACATTATCAGATTTAATTGAATAATAATATGCCAATGTGTGTTTTCCGTGACTGCTAAAGCATGTGTATGCTTATCAACTAGGGGACCTACTCCCTTAAGTCATAAATGACAGTAATGAGGATTAATGCCCCACAAAAGGGCACTAATATAGTACATCGACACGGTTTTGATCCTGGGGCCTCTCAGTTACGAGGCCATTGCTTTGTCACTGAACCATGACTGTACGCAGCGGGGGCTAGGGTAGGGGGCAGTCTTCATAAATTAAAAAAAACTCAGAAAATGCAATAAATTTTCAATAATTTATTGCATATTACCCCGGTCCCCAACATACAAAAATCCTTTGGACGGCCATGCATTATAGCTCAAGGCATGGGCACACAGAGGATTTGTTTATGTTGGAAACCGGGGTAAAATGCAATACATTATTGAAAATGTATTGCATTTTCTGTTTTTTTTTTATTTATGGAAACTGCCCCCTACCCTAGCCCCCGCTGCGTACAGTCATGGTTCAGTGACAAAGCAATGGCCTCGTAACTGAGAGGTCCCAGGATCGAAACCGTGTCGATGTGCTATATTAGTGCCCTTTTGTGGGGAATTAATCCTTATTACTGTCATTTATGACTTAAGGGCGTAGGTCCCCTAGTTGATAAGCATAGTAGCATACACATGCTTTAGCAGTCACGGAAAACTATTATTATTCAATTAAATCTGAGAATGTATACTATTATCTTGATCTATTATTTTTAAATTATTTTTAAAATAATTCTGTAAATTGGGGTAAAACAAAAATATTCCAACTTTATGAGCGACAGTGTAACAAAAGCCACATTATTTCCAAGGGAAGCATTATAACATTTTTTTGGTAATCCCATCCAGATATTAGACTTATTCAAAAATTTAAGAGAAAGGTAAAGGAAGAAAGAGATAGAGAGAGAGGGAGGAGGGGAGGATGAGAGCGGGGAGGGATAGGGTGGCAAACAAAGAGTCGGGATGAATGAGAAATTCATTGAGAAATATTAATGTATAATGTTAGAAGTAGAGAAAGAAAGAAGGAACAGGACAAAGAGAGAGACACAAAGACAGAGAGAGAAGGAGAGGGGAGACAAAGATGGGATGGGAGTCAGAGCGACGGGAAGAATGGGAAATTCAGTATCATAAAAAACGACCGCAACCACTTTAGAAAATATCATTCTAAGGGCAATTTCAATCCACTTTTGTATATCCTCA
Source organism: Strongylocentrotus droebachiensis (assembly GCA_035222895.1). Taxonomy (NCBI): domain Eukaryota; kingdom Metazoa; phylum Echinodermata; class Echinoidea; order Camarodonta; family Strongylocentrotidae; genus Strongylocentrotus; species Strongylocentrotus droebachiensis. The sequence continues at coordinate 144,527 of JAVYIG010002864.1, forward strand.
TAATCCTCTAAGATATATTTTTCGGATTACGTAATACGTTAATGTTAATAGTTCACTCCAAAAATAATTTGCTTTTTATAGATGCAGAAATGAAGAGAAACAGAGCAACAACAACATTGCGTAAAATCGGATTAATAATAAGGGACGGACCGTCACATTGCAAAGGTACTGATTCAAATTCTAACCAGGGTCTGTCCATCAGGGTCAATTTGTAAGAGAAGGGAAAGAGCTGACTATTAGACCGACTCACACGATTCCAAAGGACGTTTATGCTCAGTTTTGAAGGCAGAATGAGCGATTTGTAACGCTCATCGTAAACGCTCGTCGTAATCGCAGTTCCACATTGTACTGTTTATGCTCACTTCTCTGGCTCCTCCAGGAAATTCTGGCTGGGTGGCCTTGCAGCTGGATTCGCAAACCTGCACTGCGCATGCTTCGTAGACCCACTAGAGGTCAGTGCGTTGACCCCATTTAAACGCGTTTACAAATGATTGTGCGTTTATGCTTCCCCAGAATCGCCGATCGTAAACGCACCTTTTTTTGAGATTACGATCGGCGATTACGATCGCCGTTTTTCGGTGATTCTACAAAAATGAGAAAAGACGCAACCGTGTTTTGAACTTAACGCGTAACAGATGCCTCATTCTGGCCAGAAAAAGCTGAGCATAAACGTACCCTTAGAGAGATCATGGAAACCTAAAGAGACATTGCTCAAATCATATTATAGGGATCGTCCTACATTTGCTCCGACGACATTTTCTCTAGCCTCTTTTTCGCCAAAAGTAGAAAGAGCAAGGGAAAGGGCTGCCATTTAGGCTTTACAGGTTTAAGGTTAGGATAATGGTTTTAAGTATGATTCAGGATTAGGAATTTTAGGATAAGGGTTTTAAGTAAGAAATTAGAGTTAGGATTGAGGTGTCAGTTGTGTTTTAGGTAAGGCTCAAGGTTAGGATAGTAATCGGGTTGTTGGTTAAGTTAACGGTTAGGATAGCAATTTGATTTTAGGTTAGGTTTACGGTTAGGATAGCAATCGAATATTTGGTTAGGTTCACGGTTAGGCTAGCAATCGGGTTGTTGTTTAGGTGTAAAGTTAGAATAGTATTAGTAATCGAATTTTTGCTAAGGCTCACGGTTAGGAATTAGGATAGCAATCGGGTTGTTGTTTAGGTTTACGGTTAGGATAGCAATCGAATCGTACATGAAGTGCCTCAAAAAAGTAACAATCTTGGTTGAAGTTAATAACTTGGTATTGTAGGAAATCGACGCCAAGCAATAATTGTCGAAGGAAAAAGTGCTGCGTTTTTATTAGGTCGAAATGGCGTGACAGTTGAAACAAGTTTGGAAAACATGAAACACTTTCCTTGGTGATTTGGTAACAATTGAAACACTTAATGTGAACAACCCCTAGACTCCCGTTTCAACGACCTTGGACGATGCGGACGAGCCTTACATGGTCCATGCTGACACAAAGTCTAGTCTAACTGATCTTTACAAGTACTTTACAAGAACTGTTGAAGATGATGGTGATGATGATGATGATGATGACGATGGTGATGATGATGATGATGATGACGATGATGATGACAATAATAACAGTAATAATTATAATAGAATTACAAAATAAAGCACGGAGCACCAGGCGTATCGGGAGGCTATACTTAACATGCCGTATGTGAACGGTTCCTGCCTAACTTTAATGCGAAAGGTCCCAGCTTAAATTAGAGTGTGAACGGTCCCTGGACCGTGAAAATGAAATATCCCAGGTCTGACAAACTTCGTGAACGGCTATTGTGTTGTCGGTCTCATTGATGAAACTAGGGCATAAACGCGCGCGTTGTGGATTCTTACTCACGGTCAGCGACACCCGCAACACTGGCAAAGTCATGGAATATGACACTATTTACAACTCAGCAGACACCCTTTTATCAATGACTAGAAGTAACACGGGAATCTTGATTGCTGAGGGTTTTCGAGATTAATCCAGGCCTTGCGAACTGGCAGAAGAGGTTGCATTGCTTTTCAAACCGAATAAAAGGTAGGCCTATGTTGCTTTGTTTTCTACCATGTTGGGCTATCCTATTACAAAGGTAGACAGAAATCATTTACGAATGTAAGTTTGTTATATTCAATAAAAAAAGAAAATATTCCTATTCGTTGAGGGGGTTTTGCTTGGTGGATAAGACACTGGGATGGTTGGCAATTTAGAGTCCCAATCAATGATAATAGAGTTTTAAGTTTAAAACCTTTTCCAGTGCATTGAAATTTGTTATACAGTGCGTCCCAGAAAAAACGAAACCGAGAAGTATCGATGTTCTTTCATAACTTAATCACAACTATAATTAATGAATGATACATATTTGGAAAGCTTAGAGTCTCCTCTTTCATGTGATGCTACTCAGATGATGCATATTTCACGCATGAGTGATTAAAAGCTATTTGAAGGAAGGAAACCAAAAAGACATTTGGCGGGCGGTATCTAAATTTTTAAGAAAAAATCACATTTCTAGAAAGTTGAGTTTCTGCCCTTTCATATGACACCTCAATCAGGAAAAATGAGCGAGGAATGACAAAGTTCTGTTTGTTTGAAGTAGTGCTTGCATTTCCATAATTTTATTATACGAATTCGTTTTCACTGGCTGCCTGCCGTATCAATAAACGAAATTAACAAAGGACTTAACTCCGTTTCGTTGACAATCAGCCGTAGACGAGAGTCTTCATGCATGGCTGATTGTCAACGAAACGGAGTTAAGTCTTTTGTCAAATCTGCTTTTTGCTACGGCAGGCACCCAGTGAAAACGAATTCGTTTGTTGAAATTATGAAAATGTAAGGGCTACTTTAAACAAACAGAACTTTGTTATTCCTCGCTCATTTTTCCTGATTGAGGTGTCATATGAAAGGGCAGAAACTCAACTTTCTAGAAATGTGAATTTTTTCTTCGAAATTCAGATACCGCCCGCCAAATGTCTTTTTGGTTTCCTTCCTTCAAATAGCTTTTAATCACTCATGCGTGAAATATGCATCATCTGAGTAGCATCACATGAAAGAGGAGACTCCAAGCTTTCCAAATATGTATCATTCATTAATTATGGTTGTGATTAAGTTATGATAAAACATCGATACTTCTCGGTTTCGTTTTTTCTGGGACGCACTGTATATGAAATAAAAGTTCTACAAAGTGTTTTCATTCTGGTGTGTTGAAAAGGCCTTCTATGTCATTTTTCAGTTGCAGTTAGTGGTTTCGACCGTCTACATACTCATTGAATTGCATTCTATTCTGGTTGCTTCGAGCATCAACATTCCATTATCAAATAGATCAAGGGTTTTTCCTTCGTTTTACCATACCTTTTTTCATCATTTCGGAAAGTACCATCGATATTGTTTTGTTTGTTTGGGGTGGGATTGGGTTAGCATGATAGACATATGCGCTGTAATTATTATAGGAACCCAACAACATTATTATCATCATGATCATTATCATCCTTCTGCATCATCAGCATCACCATCATCACTTTCATCATCTTCATCATCATCATCATCACCATCGCAATCACCATCATCATCCTCACCATCATCATCATCACCCTCACCATTACCATATCATCATCATCATCATCATCATCATCGTCATCATCACAATGAAGACAAATAAGAATAAAAGTGCACTGTAATAACATTGACATATTAACAAGAAGTGTGATAACGATGATATGATATGATGATATTCGTAATAATACCCTTTTGCCAGTTGCACGTGAATAGCATCAACATGATGAGACAACAGACAAGGCAAAAAGCAAAAAAAGGTCATAAATACACCAGTTTAATACGAAATGAAATAAAATAGTTTTTCAAAAGAGGTCGTCGAACCCGCCCCAACCCCTCTTCTCTTTAGCTCTCTATCTCTCTTTATATGCCCTTGATCTTGGTAATTATTCTTCTTGGTAATAATTACGGGCATACCATCAGGTCCATCAGTATCCTGGGCATATCCTTGTATTTTGAGTCGAATGATATGACATTTACCAACCCGCACTAACAAGTAATATCGGTAATAAAATGAAGTGCCAGCATTTAAATGATGTTAAGTGAAACCTACGTGACGGATATATCTTGATGAACACTCGATAATCTATTAAACATGATTACTGCCACTCCAAGATGCAAATTGCATTGTCCTCTCAGTTATAATGTTTTTATTTGTAGCCAATATATAACTATAGTGCGCCAGTAATTTTAAGAATAAATTCAAATTTATTGTTCGAAGTTAAATTGTAATGAGTAAAGTTCTTAGAGATTCCATAGTGGGTAATGAAACTCTTGCGATAGAAAGATTTATTTGGGGCATATTTTAGACCTCTGCTTTGTTGTTGTCAGGAAATTTAGAAATCTACATTATGTAAGAACATTTGTTTTCCTCTACCGTTTGCTTTGAATTTTTGTTCCAGCATCCCCTCCCTACTGAAAACAGTCAAATATATTGCTCCTTATCTCGCTGAAATTGTAATGACCTAGACCTACTTTATTCTAATCTAGTTGCTAGAATAGATCGCGTTTAAACACACTAGAGAAGGACAGTGTGTGCTGAAGTGTCCCGTCACATCCACCAAAGATAGCGACAACGACGATGACGACGACGACGGAAGCAATCGTTTCTAAGGCCATGGAAGTAGCAACGGAAGTGCTAGCAACTATTTCCGGGTCAAACTCGACCGGAAGTGACTGTGATCACCATGGAGACGGAGACGTTGGAACAGGAGGAGGGGGTCACAAGAATATTGAAGAGTTGAAGCTTGCCAATCAGTGTGTGCTGGGAGTTACCCTGGGACTTACAATGGTTGCCATGGGAGCAGCCATTGACTTGAGAGATTTCAAGATAGTGGTAAGTCAACATTGATAACCGTCGTATTCAAGAAAGTGAACATAATATATTATCCAATATTGGGTATTAATGTACTATGCACGTTTGTTGGATAACGCTTTAAATCATAGCCTGCCATAAGGCTGCATGCACGCTACCGTTATAGTGCTTTGTACATGCGAGCTAGCCATTGCTTCGCTGCCTTGTGAATGCTTGCATGTATTCGTAAAAGCAGTAATTGTTATGCTCATTGTACTGTGCTGTGTGAAAAAAGCACGCGCTATCCATAGAACCATCGCGTTAATCAGATTATCTCAAAATAAACGTCGAGAGTTGGTTTCGTAAAGCACCATTCTAATAACATGTAGTTTTTAAGCTTCAACCAACCTTAAATTTGTTATACAAGCTTTCATCCACTCCTGTGGACTTTCTCAAGCTAAATTATAATATTCAGATCTTTTGTACAAACTATGATTGGTTATCTTAGATTCGTCGGCCGATTGGTGTATTGGTTGGATTGATCTGTCAGGTAGTTCTGATGCCCTTGATTGGATTCATCATGGCTCTTGTCCTCAAGTTTGAAGCACCATATGCCCTGGGAGCACTCATTGTGGCTTCATGCCCCGGCGGCACTACCTCCAATCTATATACCTTCTGGTCAGATGGAGATATTTGCTTGAGGTAAATGGTAGTGATATACTCTACTCCGTTCCACTGACACTTTCTCCCTCCCTCTCTCCCTCCTGCCCTCCCTCCATCCCTCCCTCTCTCTCTCTCTCTCTCTCTCTCTTTGCGTGTTTCTGTCTATAACTCTCACCTTGTTTCTCCGTGTTCATTTCCTCTCTATTCTCTGATCTAATTCGTCTCTGCACTGTACACCCTCCCCGCCTGTCTCCCTCTCTCTCTCTCTCTCTCTCTCTCGCTCTCTATCTTTCTCATTGGCATAATCTCACAATGCAGTGCTCTTTGTCATTCAGTGTAAACAAAAACAAAAAACAAAACTTTTTACTTGCGGTGATTTTCATTCTGAAAAAAACAAAACCATATTAAATCAAATTCAATCAAATCAACGAGCACCATTGACGTATCCCACCTTACGTCCACCCGCACAGTGTGATCATGACGACGATCTCGACCATCGTCGCCATGGGATCGATGCCGCTCAACCTCTACATCTACAGCCGGCGATGGGTCAGTGGTGCGAGCGTCATCCCTTACAAGAACATCATCATCACTCTGATCACCATCATCGGACCCGTTGCTCTTGGTATGCTGCTCAGATGGAAATCGAAGAAGTGGGCAACCAAGATCGCCAAGGTAGGCTGTTTCTCTAGTACACTTTTACTCTGTCTCTCTCTCTCTCCCTGTCTTCTCCCTTTCTCTCTCTCTCTCTCTCTCTCTCCCACTCTCTCGTTCTCCCTCTTTCCATCTACAACACTTTTTTCTTACTTTTCTTTCTAACTATCTCTATTCCTTTTCGTTGTCAGCTTTGACAATCTGTAAAGCCTCCACTGCACTACTTATAGCTACTTGCGCCCTCTATATAGCAAACAATGCCTAATCGGTGATCATTGGTCCCCCATGATCCTCTTTTTCTTATGTTAAGTGAGAGCTGATTTGATGAGATAACCACCTGTCAGTAACCTTGCAGGGTGGTCTAATCCCTTCTGTAAACTAGTACAGATGGGCTTTAAACAGTACCAACAAAGAGAATGGAAACTGAACAGTCATTGTAGATGTATAAGCGTTTGCTGTCATTCACAAAATTACAAAATTGGATTCTACTTTCATTTCTGTCTTTTCAGCCTTTCGGTTCTATCGGGATGCTTGGTGTCATTGTGAGTATCTTCATCACCAGTTACATCAACCCTAAGATATGGACCTCTTCTTGGAAGCTCTACGTAGCCAGCATGGCTCACATGTGGATCGGCTGGGGGCTGGGATACGCCATCGCACGTCTTCTCCGACAGCCTCACCGTCAGTGTCGGACCATCGCCTTCGAGACCGGTGCGCAACATGTCGGCCTCGCTCTCACTCTCATCGCGTTCTCGTACAAGAATGATATCCAGTTGTTCCTTCAGATCATCATCTACCCGATGCTCTTTGGACCTTTCAGCATAATCAGCTTCAGTGCGTGGGTCGGGCTATACAAAATCTACCGGTGAGTGTGTGTAGCTACGGGGAAGAGAGGGGTTGGGTAGCGCTTCTCCATTATCTAAGGGCTAAGAAAAAGGAGAGATAGGGAAACGTGAGAAAGAGATGCTACCACACCCTCCCATATTGTTATCCTCGTGGGGCTTGAACGTAACATACGGGTATTTTCAATATATCGGCGTTATTTTGAATTGAATTGAATTGAATATGAAGGAAGTCCCTTCGTTTATTGACCATTTAAAACAACAAAATATACAAAACAACAATACAATAGAAGAATGATATCAAATAACAACAACAAACAAAAGTAATAAGGGGCGGTTAATCTCTTATGATCACTGGCTGCATTTAGTCCAAACTTTAGCTAGTAGAGTTACGACAGTTACCACACCGGACGTCAAATTCGTGGATTTGGGGAAGTACTTCCTTTAAAACAAATTGTTTTGATTAAAGCGATTATTTCGTCATTGTTTTCCCATCAGACACTACAGACCAGAGGAGACGGATAAACCGGAGGTGGCTGAAGGAGGAGGAAAGGAAGAAGTGTTGGAAGAGAGAAAAGAGAGATTGAATGCCATAGAGATGACGAATGGAGGAGATATCGAGAAGGGGGAGAAGAAAGAAAACATCAGAGCACCGTGAATCAGCGGAGTGTAATAACCCAGTCACACCAACGAGACCGACACCAGACCGACACCAGACCGACACCAGACTGATACCAGACTGATACCAGACTGATACCAGACTGATACAAGACTGACACCAGTCTGACACCAGACCGACATCAGACCGACACCAGACCGACACCAGACCGACACCAGACTGATACCAGACTGATACCAGGCTGATACCAGGCTGACACCAGACTGACACCAGACTGTCACCAGACCGACACCAGACCGACGCCAGACCGAGACCAGACCGACATAAGACTGACACCAGACTGACACCAGACTGACACCAGACCGACACCAGACCGACATCAGACTGAACATATATAACATTACCCCCGAAAAGCAAAGAATCGGTCGGTTTGGAGTCAGTTTGGCGTATACACATATCCCACCCGCCGTTTAATAAATTATCACTTGGAAAATCCTTTAATATAATCATTCTAGCCCAAAGGCAAGTAAGGTATCATAGACCCAGGACCCGTTTCACAAAGCCTTTATTCTATAACAAATGACAAAAATCAGTGACAAGAATTTCAATGGCTTATCACAAAAACTGTCATTTGTCACTGATGACAAGTTTTGTGAAATGGGGCCCGGATGTCTGGAACTCCTTACTAAATTCACTAAAAAATTTCACCTCTCTTTTCTTTTAAAGAATATCTTCAAAAAAGCTCTTATTTCAAATATCAATATAACTGACTTCAACACGCAATCGGCAATTTAACAGGAATCAATACATTGGGATGTCGCCCGAACTTTAACGTGCACAGGAAGTGACTCTCCTCTACACGGGGAGTGTTGTGTTTTCCACTGTTACATAACCTGTGTCTATGAAACTGGGGAGGGGCACGTCCACACACAACGCAATTATGATAATACTTTAAATTCATGATACTATATTATAGAAATATGTAGTTCGTTGTCATCTGTAATTATTAATATGTAAATCACAGTTTGACATGAAGTTATTATCGTTTGCATATATTTGTATTATACAATACACGTTTACATGTTCTTATTTGGTTATTGTATTTGGACAAAAATGAAGAAATCAAATCAAATCAAATGTGACCGAGGTGTACAGTTGTCATGACGTGGTTAGACGCCTCGAAGAATAACAATACATGGGCCGGCTGGTTGTGCGTAATATAACCAACACGAAAATGCCAACAAAAAAGCCAACATCGGCATTGGCTGAAATACGACGTAAAAGGCAGTAGGCCTATTACGTTTTTTCAACGACTTTTTCAATTTATCTAATATTTGTGGTGGTTCACAAATATTAAAAATCGTTATATTTATGGATATTTCAGCCGTCTCTGAATCGATTTTGATCAAACAAAGATGATTTTGTCATTTTAATTGTATGTTCTTTCAAATTTGACACTCAGTTTTTCATTATCTCACAAAAAAATATTATGTGTAGCGCCCAACAGCACTCAACTATCCCTTTAACAAAACAAAAAGAAATAGTGCATCGACAACAACAAAATCGATGTGCCATAAAGAAAAAATATCTACATTATTGTCCATGTGTATATAAGAATAAAATTTTCGACGAAATTGAGCTTGGAGCAAATTTTGCCGGATCAAATGGCTTGTCACCATTTTAACAGGCTTCAGACATTATGGTAAAGTACGCAGATGAAGTCTTTTAGTTTGGCAGTTCCTTGCAAAAATGTGTCCCGTTTTTCCACTTTATTTCACCTAAAATGAAAGGTACACTTTAGTATGACAAGATTGTAAGTAAATATATCAACCCGAATCATCAATCTCTTTTTTTTTCTTTTTTTCATTTTGATGAAACGAGTGGGTAAAAAACGTGTGTCATTTTGGACGAATTTCACAGATGAATCGACCGAATTACTATAAAGTTATTCGGATCAGCCCTACTGCCTCAACTGCTTGACAACACACCAATTATCAAAATCGATCATGAAAGACAGGTGAAGGAAAATAAGAAAATTGCTATATAAAATGGCACAGAGGGTAACAAACGGGATGAAAAGATCGAAAGTTAGCGAATAGATGGATAGAAAGATAGATAGATAGATATATAGATTGACAGATAGATGGATAGGGAAGGAAAGTGAGAGAGAGAGAGAGAGAGAGAGAGAGAAAGAGAGAAATAAAGAGAGGGGGATGGGGGGGGGGTAGGAAAGAGAAAATTTAGGGGGAGAAACAGAGAGACATATAAAGACAGGTATAAGTCTGTGTGTAGGTGTGATTACGTGTTTTCTTTGTGACATAGAGGAGAGAGAGAGAGAGAGAGAGAGAGAGAAAGGCTTTGGAGATGAAAGACGTACATGCATTTAAAAAAAGAATCATAAGTGGGGTGGAGTTGCAAATATGTAAGTTTCATCAAAATGTATTCCGTGGCAGATGATGAAATCATAACTTATCACGTTCTAGTAGACTGAGATGTCGAAAATATCTAAATTACCATGGAAATATAACACTGCGTAAACGCTGCATACAAAAAGCGCAGCTGTTTTCGTGCACAATTAACCTGAAGCAGGCCCCGCGACAACGGAAAAGAGGAACTTATTACAAAAAGGAAAAAGGGTAATAATTAGGAGGAGAATGACACTAATTAGAAAGAAAAAGGGGCCATTGTCAAAATAAAAGGGACACTAATCAGAGTTGAAAAGGGGCACTTATTTACAGAGTTAAAGGGGGCACCTCTCAAATTTAAATAATGGCACTCATCGGAGATGAAAAGGGGCACTTATCAGAATGAAAAGAGGGCATACAAAGGAAAAGAGGCACTCGTCAAAATATAAGGGACACCTCTCAGATTTGAAAAAAGGCAATTATAAGAGGTGAAGGGGCACTTCTTGTACATGTAAAGGGACACTCTCCTGAGATGAATAGGGGCACTCGTCAGAATTGAAAGGGCACGTTTTACAAAGGAAAACGGGATTCTATGAGATTTTAATAGAGGCATCTATCAGAAGTGTCAGAAGTGACATTTATGAGAAGGGGAAGTGGCTATTATTAAAGGGGCATTTATCAACAAAAAAGACACTTGATAGAGAGACGCAAGGGGTACATGTCAAAATAAAAATGGGCACTTATCAGAGGTGAGAATTGGCACTTATTTCACAAGAATAGGGCATTTGTTGAAGTAAAATGAGCACCTCTCAGATTTGAAATGATTAAAAAATACAATTCAAGCGAGTACCGTATCATCTGTTCCTTTCACATGCTTGACGATGCCTTCGTATTTTTACTTCTCGCATTTGCTATTTTTTCGCGTTTGTTTGCTGAAGTAGGTTAGCTAAATCGCGCTCTTAAGTTGTGTGTGTGTGTGTGTGTGTGTGTGTATTTGGGTTTTTACAGACGTGTATCAATCAGATATGATTATTTACGTCTGGGGACCGACCTTTAAACGTCACCATCCGAAAGACGTGACTCAGTTTCGAACCTGCGTCCTCGGCTGAATCAGTTTGTAACTTCCACTTTTTAGCTGGATTACAGGCGCACGCCACAACACCTAGTTATTGTGGTCAAGCATTTAGCAGTGGGCCTCGGTTGGTTTCTTTCATTTTTTCTTTAACTTACTTTTTCAAACAAGTGGGGGGGGGGGGGCTCGAGCCCCCGAGCCCCGTCGTAGCGCGAGCCTTGATGCGGACAACATTATTATAAGCTTCTATAAATCATGTTCGTAACTGTCACATTGCAGTTTCACTATACTTTATCATGAGCATGACCTTACTCTTCATCTAAAATTGACAGCTCCATGGTTATTTTAAATAAAGTGATCCACATCATTTCCTATTAATTCGAGTTTTGGATTCCACGATTTCTAGTCTGTCAAATTGTAACAATCCCGGACAAGAACCCTCATTAAATGCTGTACATTGAAGTAAAATAGTGCAAAGCACCTGTTCTGTCAACGATTTGCTTCTATCACTTTTCTAATATCGCAAAGGAGGAGTATTCGACAGAACATCATTAAAAAACGACGACTACCGTTCGATATGATGTCGTTTACTCACAGTTACCCTCACTAGGGGGCGCACAACCAGATTTCCACCTGTGCTACATTAATTTAATATAGTGAGTAAATACGCGTCAGTTATAGTACCTCGGGTAGAATCTGCCATTATTTATTAAAGTTGATAGTTTGCGTTACTGTTGCAAGACAGAAGGGAAAACCCCTTGTATTAAAGATGACGTAATCGTTACATTGGTTCAGTATCAAGGAACACGAGTGGGACTCTTTGGAATTTTAAGGCACATCAGGAAACATGTTCAAAAATGTGTTTAGTTAAGCAGCTTTGTTACAAATGAACGCTTCCGTCAGCTTTTCAAAAGCTTGAGAGCAAAGACATCCATGCATATAGTAATAAAAATATTAATGATAAAAACGATAATCACATAGTTGTAACGCTATTTCTAAGCGCTTGACTTTGTAATGGATATTCCCTGGCCATTGGCCTCAATATACCAGTTCGTAGTTAGCACATGGGTCATAATGACCCCAAATATCCACATATCTTTTAAACATAGATAAATCTAACGTTGTGCCTTTTGGGATAATCACAGCTAAAGTCATGGAGGTGATTCTTTGTTTGCCCTCTTGAAAGGAATACTTCCACCTGTGTTCAATAGAATGCATCATAGGTGCATGCACGAAAAATGATTACTTAACTTTCGTGAGCATGTATCCAGTATTAGTCTCAGTGGGTTTTACAATAGGGACTTTTAGATTTTCGTGGACTGATACGTACATACGTGCAGTGCATTAAAAGGACGTCGATCGTATTAATCCCCATTGTCTTCGTGCGAATCTAAAAGTCCCTAATTTTGCTCAAGTGACCTTTATCTGCGCATGCGCAGATCAATCCGCAAAATATGTTAGTGCAGATCATAGAGATATATATTAATAGCTCTATGGTGCAGATTCTCCGCTCCCCGGCGCCATTTTACAAGCGCACACATTCCAATCTAACCCCATCAACGTTCGCATCCTACCGGCTAGGTATTTATAGTAGGCAAAAATTAAGATACCAAAAAGATACCAAATTAATACGAATGGTGCCAGTATTGTGACTAAGTTTCACGATTACTTGATATCCAAATTTCAACGCATGCTCGTGAAAGATGAAGAAACAACTTTAGTGGTGTGTATTGCTGTAGCTGTGGCAACAGGACGAGGAAAGGCGATATCTCGGCTCCTGCTCCGCCGTTCCATGTTGCTGTGTAGTGTACGTGTCACTCGTTATGACCGTTGCCCACGATGCGTCATGCCGGCTGCGTTGTTCCTTACGCTAATAAAATCTACAAGGAAATTAACGCATGGTCCGGTAGATTAAACGCAATGTTAGCACTTTCCACTTCCATTCACTTTTCGTACGTTGTGAACTTCAAATGGCCCGTCAGAAACCTTGAAAAGGGATTTTTATTTAAATGACGTGCAACGAACTTGATAAAATAATATCTTATTTTTACTGCGTTATTACCAATGAATATGAAGTGTACAAGCACATACATTTAGCACATGCGCCAGTAATGCCAAAGCAATGTCTACACTTTCCATTATGTATTCACCTTAGAATACCACGTCACAATCAGATAACAGCTGCGTCGGTCTAGATTTAGTATATATCCAATACGATTGAATATTTAAATCATAGAGAAGTTAATTAAGTTCTATGTACATCTGCTAATAAAGATTTTCAAGGAGTAGTCCAAAGCGACGTATGTTTTCCACAGTCAATAAAAATATATGGAGATCATGTTATTTTACAGGATATTGCAGTCTTTCATTACCCCAATAATCATAAGCGTAAATTCAATAGAAGGAATTTGTTTGTTGATAATTACCCATCCAGCTCAATCTACTTTAATTTACCCCTTCCACCCCAGTTTCTTCCAGACCGAACCTTTAAATTAGCTCACTCGTTTCCTTTCTATAGGACAGTTTCACACCACACATATTCCGTGTGATGGCTTTTGTGTTAGGCTCCTCAATTTCTTTATATCTTTCGTTTTGTCATTTCTAGATATAAATTTCATTTTGCATGTAATGAAAAGCGAATGTGTTTCAATGAACCCTGATCTAAGATGTCTCGAATGACGCACACGAAACTAATTGCAATGGCAACGCAGAGAGAACGAGGCAATAGGTTATATAAGAAAGACGATATCAAACGTGAACTTGTGAGTGATGAGTAGTCATGGCAACTCTCCTAGGGATGTTTATTTTATAAACATCGAAAGATACGAGGTTTCTTTTTAAACGAATAAATAAATATAATATTTGTTGTTCTCTTGAATTATCGAATTTCGACCGAAGTGGGTTAATTCCAGTCTCAAATTAACAGTGGTACATCCATTCAACTAGAGTAAAGAATGGCGGGTGGAATAGAATTTCTTGATATCCCTTCTCCTTTATTTGTGATTATCTATAGATATCGGATAAGAAAACAAACAAATCAGTTGAATTAAGGCAGAAGCTCACTATCCAGTGACTGCCCACACCGCAAATAGTATCCATGGAGATTACGGGAATGAAAATAGTCAATTACGTACAAACTTCTGTATTGTGGAAATTATTGATTGACATACCGCATTATCGTATTCGAAGGGGAAAGGGGGGGGGGGGGGGCAAGGGGCATTTGTTCCTCCTGACAAACCAAAGAAAAAAATGCAGTGACTTTAAATACATTAACACATTCTTTTATCATTGAAAGTTTTAGGGAAAGTCCGGCCAATTTGCAAGTTAAATTGAATAAATAAATAAAATGAAAACAAAGCAGTGAAAGATTTATACAAATCAAATAAAAAAATACGGAGTTGTATATGTTCGCATAATTTCATGAAACAGTAATATGTTTCACATAGGCGGTATACAAATTCCAAAACTTTCCCTAATTTTACGTCCGGTTTTTATGTAGCATTTTTTATTGTTTATTTATTTAATTTTTTCTGTGTATTCGATTCAAATTGCAAATGGGTTGGACTTGACCTTTAATAATGGAAATGTTCAGAATATAGACATATTCTAAGAGACTTAACGTTTTTCCTCCAAATATGTCATTTTCGGCGATGCCCCCACCGAAATATTAAAGATAAAGTTGAGTTCTGGTCATGTGATTGCATTGTGAAAGAAACGGTGTGGAATCTATCAGAAAAGGTTGATCATCTACTATATAAGTATTCGTATGAATTGCAAGGTTCTGGAATCATCAAAATGATAAGAAATTTGGCCAAATCTTGGCAAAGTAACAAGCACTGTACACAGAATAATGTATATGGGACTACACGAGCACATGGCGAAAAAACCTACTCCCCGATTTTTACGACGTTCCATGTCATATTTAGAATATGAAGGAATTTGAAGAGCCATGCTTTTCAGGGAACATGTTTAATCTGATGTTCTTTCACCCTTGCATAATAACAATGATAACGCTCACAAATTATTTTTTACCTCTTCCCAGAACTCAACCTTCTCTTTAAATCCGGGGTCCTCAAAAACCTGATCCCTTGGCTTACTGAAAGTATATGGACCACATTTAGCTGAGATGCTGTGCCCCTCCTGAGGTCAACGTCTGCATACACCACTGCTAATATACGGTCCGCTTTCGCGCGCCTTTAATTTCTGCAAACTCTTTATTTTGTTCACCCTACGTTTACTCTATTTTCTATTTAAACTGAGCTCTATCGATTTTCATGAAAAAAAATCACAACCGTATATCATATCCAATAGTAAGCCTTTTGTTCAAAGCCTGGTGTAGTTGGTTATTGAAAATATGGGAGCTTGTATTCAATTGTCCTCTTGACCTTTTACCAAATTTTTTTTTTTTACATCTCAAGGAGATAGGCCTATTAACAATTTATATAAAAAACAAATGAATAGTGCCCTTTTGTTTTTTTCACATGAGCTTCTCGCGTAGGCGTGGAAACTGATTCCACACTCGAAATGCGTGTGAGATTGATCAAATAATTTGTAAAGTACTTGAATCCTGATTTTGCTAATATTCCTTCAGATCACTTTTAAGATCACGTCATTAAGTTTTATACGAATATTATTTACACTCGTTGGTAATCAAATCGTGAAGAAAAAAAGATCATATAGGCCTACAATTTCTTTGCTAAGACAAGGTATTAATTCAATTCAAATGTACAGTGCACACTTGTTAGAATACTGGAAAACTGGATTTATTTGATGATAGGGATACCCGTAAAGGAAATAAACTCAGAACCTTTAGACAATTTAAAAACGCAATCAAGCAAGAAAAGTATTTATCTCATATACCAAATATAAATTTAAGAAAAAATATCACCAAACTACGTCTAAGCGCGCACAACTTACCCATAGAAACGGGAAGGTATAAAAGAACAGAAAAAACGCCCCTGAATCTACGATTCTGTGAAGACTGTAATATGAATCTTGTAGGAGATGAATTCCATATAATTATGAAATGTGACAAGTATAAAGATTTACGAGTAGATTTTATAGAAAAAATTAGTAATCTGGAAGAAAATTTTTGTAATTTGGATAGTCAAGAAAAATTCATATTTATAATGAGATTAGATAATGAAGTTGTAATAGATAGTTTTTCTTTGTTCACCAAAAACATAATTGCAATGTGGGGTAATTTTTAGATACTATATGTTATAACAAAGTAGAAGTGTACAATTTTATGCTTTTGGTTTAGTTCTGCAGTATAGGTCGCAGTTATGTATAAATACTCTTACGTCATTTATTTTAGGCATTCCATGTACCTCATTTACCTATTTTGTATTGCATGACTTATAATTTGTTTAAAAAAGTGCTGTATTATGTTTTATATATCTAAATCTTCGGGTGTGTTATGGTACATTATATTACTATATGCATTATGTCATGTTATTACTAAAAGAAAAAAGAGTGTTTCTGCTGAATATAATTTTCCTTTTGTTTTGCTATAAACACTGCATTGTAAATTGATTTATACGGTATATATGTTTACAGAATATTGATATGTTACATTACATTGTAAATTGACTTATATGATGTATATGTTCCCAAACAGAATATTGATTGTTACATTACATTGTAAAATGATTATAATTATGTTTATAAACAGAATATTGATGTACATCAATGAAGTTTAATAAATACAATTAAATACAATACATGTACTACACATGGCAGGAGACAGTCAATATTAAAGTTTAAAAAGAAGAATTATTAACAAGTTTGTCTGTTTTGACTAATTAGACAGATTGCATTATGCTTGCGTGAACATTCTTCGTCTACTTCTTTGAATACTTCTTCTCCTCCTCCTCGTCCCTCTTTTTCTTCTTTTCTTCCACTTCTTTTTCTTCTTCGTCTTCTTCTTCATATTCTCCTTTTTCTGCTTTTTCTATTACTCCTTCTTCTTCTTCTTCTTCTTCTTCTTCCTCATTTTCTTCTTGTTGTTCTAATTTGTCTCGTTCTACCTGTTTTTCTTGTTCTTCTCGTACTTCTTCTTCTATATGTTCCCTTTCATAATCTACTTGTTTGTTTTTTCTTCTTTAAAAAATGCTTTTTCTCCTTCTTTCCTTGAAAAAAATCTTTCGGAAAAGCGCCACCCCCTTTACAAAATCTCTCTTATTGTTCGTCCGATTCTTCTTCTTTATTGTTGTTGTTGTTGTTGCTTATCCTCCTTTTTTCCTTCTTCTTTTCTTTTTCTTCTTCTTCTTCATGTTCTTCTCCTCCTTCTAACTCTTCTTACCATGTTTTTTCTTCTTTTTGCCTTCTCATCTTTCTTTTCTTTTCTCTTTCCTCTTCCTTGACAGTAATTATTTTCGGAACTGTGCAGCCCCCCTTCTTACCCCTCTTTTACAGTACCCTGTATCCGCCCTTGAAAGGGGTTCGGGTCAAAGTTATCATTTAGCAAAGCTGATGCAACCAAGGTGTTCTATTAATACCGATTTGATTATGAATGTCTGAAAATCAAATAAATGATACATCGCTGTAAAATCAAACAGCAAACAAAGACCTCGTTAAAATACAATATCATTTTCTCGAAGTATTTTCTCGATTTTCCAAACTCAATATTGCGCACTTTCAGAGATGAAGAGAGAGAAAAGGCAATTTGAAGACATTTTCTTTTTTGCCGGAGCGAGGTGAATTTAAGTTGATTCACCAATTCCAAAAAAATAGGTCGTATGGAAAGCCTGACAGTGCGTCCCAGAAAAAACGAAACCGAGAATTATCGATGTTTTATCATAACTTAATCACATTTATAATTAATAAATGACACATATTTGGAAAGCTTAGATCCTCCTCTTTTATTTGATGCAACTTATTATGATGCATATTTCACGCATGAGTGATTAAAATCAATTTGAAGAGAGGGAACCGAAAAGTCGTTTGGCGGGCAGTATCTGAATTTCAAAGAGAAAATTACATTTCTAGAAAGTTGAGTTTCTGCCCTTTCATTATGACACCTCAATCAGGAAAAATGAGCAAGGAATGACAAAGTTCTGTTTGTTTAAAGTAGCCCTTACATTTTCATAATTTTAGCAAACAAATTCGTTTTCACTGGCTGCCTGCCGTAGCAACAAGCAGAATTGACAAGAGACTTAACTCCGTTTCGTTGACAATCAGCCATGCATGAAGTCTTCGTATACGAAAGGGCAGAAACTCAACTTTCTAGAAATGTGATGATCTCTTTGAAATTCAGATACCGACCGCCAAACGACTTTTCGGTTTCCTCTCTTCAAATTGATTGTAATCACTCATGCGTGAAATATGCATTATTATGAGTTGCATCAAATTTTGGTTTTCATGATTGAGGTGTCATATGAAAGGGCAGAAACTCAACTTTTTAGAAATGTGATTTTCTCTTTGAAACTCAGATACCGTCCGCCAAATGATTTTATGGTTTCCTCTCTTCGGCTGCTATCGACTCAAGCTTCCTTGCTTATGATAGTTGGCCTCTGCATTTATCTTGATTATTTTTACTTACCTCCATACTTTCAAGCTTTCAATTATGCATTTTTTTTTAAAAATTATTTTGTGTGTATTAAGTTGTCACTCTTTATGTAAATCAATTATATTATATACTATTATTGTTATTTGAATGTTTTATATTTGATTTATCAATAAATGCAGAAACATCTGCTAAAAAAAAATATTAATTTTAATCACTGAATGAAATATGCATCATATGAGCTGCATCAAATGAAAGAGGAGGATCTAAGCTTTCCAAATATGTGTCATATTAACTGTCTACAGTGCTCCTTCCTATGCGCGCCAAAACTTGACCTGCCCACCCGGGGTCAACGTAGCATGCGAATCCAGACAGGCCGACAGAGAAGGGAGAATAAACAGTACACCGTGGAACTGCCTTTACGATGAGAGTTTCAAATCGCTCATTCTGCCTTCAAAATTGAGCATAAATACCCTTAGGCACATGTCGAACCAACTCATTGGAAATGTAATCTGTAAGTATAAATTTAAGTTTCATGATATTTCTTTTTTCTTTCTCTCTCTCTCTCTCTCTCTCTCGTTCTACTTTTCCTCCACCCTCTATCTTGTTCTCTTTTACATTTTCTCATTTTCCCTTCCGTCGTTCCGTGCAAAATTTAAGTTTCAGGTTCTCTTTTTTTTCCATTTCCATTTTTTAGGCTGCCTAAAAAGGAGGGCCGCGGTTGATTCGCCGCCGCCCCTCCCCCGATCAGCCAGTGATTTATACGCTGATGCAAGCAATACAAATAACCTGCGGTGGGATTTGGTTTCCACCCTATCATATACTCTCTCTCTCTCTCTCTCTCTCTCTCTCTCTCTCTTTCTCTCTGGTTCTTCTTCGTCTCTTTCTGCCGTTTTCTCTCTTTCCCTGATTGTTACTCTCTCACCCTTATGCTCTTTATTTACCATCGTACACCTAGTAATCATTGCTTTCAAGTAGGTTCGTTTTTTATTTCTTGTAACTAAATAATTTTGCATTACAAGACTAAAAATAACAATGTCAAAGATATTTCAATGCTAATTTTCTGTTATACCATTATGTTTATTATTTTGATTATCTTGTCATTGTTTATATTATGTGGAAAATGAAATAAATTTGCTCTGCAAAGAGCGACTTCTACTCTTACTACTACTACTCGAATCGATTGGAATTTCGGTTAGGAGCGCCCCTATACGATGCGTCTCGGTGTTGTGTCCTTTGGAAAGACATTGATCTACATTTGCCACTCTCCACCCAGGTGTTAAATGGGAACCCGCTAGGATGCGAAATTCAATGTAGTATGCTTAGCAATTTGAGCCTGGTAGCTCTTGCTGGAATGCTCCCCAGGGAGTGGAGAAAGTGCATACATTGTGTGCTGGCAGGAAAGCCAGAATCCGATGACCGGGGTAATAACATATCTGTAAAGCGCTCAGAAGCTCGGGCATTGCCGATGTATTATGCGCTATTTAAGCAGAAATATTATTATTATTATTATTGTTATTATTATTATTATTATTATTATTATTATTATTATTATTATTATTATTATCATTTTAGTGTATCTGTGTTTCTGACTGGTCTAGGTACCGTGCGTAACACTTAGCGAATTCAGGCCTAATAAAGGAGGGGGTATTTGAGTCAAATCAGTGAACAGTGCAGATAACTGGAACAAAAATTTATTTGTAGTACTAATTTCCACCCAGTCCTTAAAAAGTAAGTGTGGATTTAATAGTTAGCCTACCGGCAATGGATTCCGACCGCACCTTGCACCCCCCCCCCCCCCCCCCCCCCGCCAAAACCACTGACAGCATGAGATCTTTGGTCGTCTAAATAAATAATGTGTAGAGGTGTCGTGGACGAGTGGATACGTCGCCGGACTGTCGATCTCAAGGTCCGCGGTTCGAATCCCAGCGCGGCACTAATGTCCTTTGGAAAGACATTGATCTACATTTGCCACACTCCACCCAGGTGAAGTAAATGAAGTAAATGGGGACCGGTATGAAGTAATTCCTTGAATGCTATGAGCACCGACATCGGTAGCCTAGCAGAGTCGGGGTAATATTGGAGCGCTTTAAGCACCCTGCAGGGTGGATATGTGCGCTATATAAATATCCAATATTATTATTATTATTATTATTACTATCTATCAGGCTATAGTTCATCCAGACGTTGGACAAAGCCTCATAACATTTCCATTCTCTTCTGTCTCTAGCTATCCTAATCCAAGCGGCCGTTCCCATGTATGATGTTAGGTCATCTCTCCATCTTCTCTTCTGCCTTCCTCTTCTTCTCTTTCCCATAAACGATTTGTCCATCTATTGTTCTGAAGTCTTGCTACATGCCCAGCCCATCTCTATGGTGGCTCTTTAAAGGGTTGTTTTTATTAACTTAATCTCTGTGGCGCAATGGATTAGCGCATTAGACTTCTAATTCAAAGGTTCCGGGTTCGAGTCCCGGCAGAGATGATAATTTATGTGTAAAATTACGTGAGACACTTGAAAGAAAATGTAATTTCTCTTTAGTTTTATCTTCAAAAGTGAAATCAAACACTTTGGCCCGAATTCACAAAGGAGGTTTGTGTGCGTCACGCGTTTTGACGCGTTTTTACAAACCTAGGTTAGTAAAAACGCGTAAAAACGCGTCATATCACGCACATAAACCTAGCTTTGTCGACAAATCTCCTTTGTGAGTTCGGGCATTTGCATTCATTCAGTCGGCCCAATATAGTATCACCGAAAGAATTTGGATCATACCATAATCTAAAATTCTGGGCCATAATAGTGCCGTTCTCTTGAATTGACGATTGAAAGATAAGCCTATATACGAGCATGACGTTGAACGGTATACAAAAAGGAAGGAATTTCTGCTCAAGTATTCAATGACAATAATTTTGAGTCAAGGGATAGGTGAGTGTCGTATTTGAAAGAACATACAATTTAAATGACAAAACCGGTTCAGAGACGGCTGAAATATCCATAAAAATAACGATTTCTAATATTTTTGGTGCCCAACAAAATTATTTAAACCAGTTGTTAGAGAAACGAGAAAGCGCCTTATACGTTTTTATTCCAATGTCGATGTTAGCTTTTTCGTGTTGATTATAATACGCACAGCCAGGGGCGGCGATTTCTTTTCATGACCGGAGGGGGGGGGGGGGGGACGAAATGCGAGGGGCGAGGGAGCAGTGGCGTAATGAGCAAAAACGATGGGTGGGGGGTGCAGAAAAAAGTCCGCATCAACACCGCTCTTACATGTTACATGCAGGGCTGCCCCGCCGAACTTTTGTTCAAAGTGGGAGGGGAATACAAAGTATTTACGATTAGGTAGAGCAAGGCGAGCGAATTAAGTGGAGCGTAAATTAGCGTAGGGTCCAGAGGCGAAGCCCCGACGGGGTCAAGGGGCGTAGCCACATGAAACTCAGGGGTTTTAGGCATTTAATAACGGTCAGATGAGCGACCGGAGGCCGCCTTAGGGCACCTTTTAGGGTCCAGGGGGCGGAGCCCCCGGGAGCTCAGGGGTTTTAGGCATTTAATTACGATCGGATGAGCATATTTTGATACCTTATTTGTGGCACTGGCAGGCGCGTCACCAATTGGAGTGGGGTAAAGGGGGCATTTAAGGCATTAAATGACGATCAGATGAGTATCCAGGGCTGCCTTACGGCCCTTGGTGGGGTCTAGTGGGCAGAACCCCCCTTGAAGTTCAGGTCTTTTAAGGCATTTAATAACGGTCAAATGAGCATCCACGGGCCCGCCTTAGGGCCCTTGTGGGGTCCATGGGGCGGAGCCCCCGAGCCCCCGGAAACTCAGGGTTTTTAGACATTTAATTACGGTCAGATGAGCAACCATGGGCCCGCCTTAGGGCCCTTGGTGGTGTCCAGGGGGCAGATCTCCCGGAAGCTCCGGGAAAACCGTGCCATTTCAGCATCAATCATTTGTAAATCACTGGTATGGGAATCAGAAAAAACAACGTTTGAATTGTATTTGGGGGGCACCTGCCCCCTGAGCCCCTCCCCCCAACCATTACGCCAGTGCGAGGGAGAATAGTGAACGAGGGGGTGAGAGTGACGGAAGTGACTACCCCTCACATGTTTTGAAGTTTTGTTGTTTAGTAAAAAAAAAAAACAAGCAATATACTTTTTACACACTTCATTTTTCTACACTATTTACTTGTACGATCTGAAGGATATTATGCGAGGGAGCATGCATAGCTCCTGAGCGAGAAGATTTTTGCATTTTATTCGTCTAAACGCGGCACTCTTGGGCCCTCCAAAGGCTAAAGTTTTTTGCAGTTTTTAGTAAGTATTTGCTATACATTTTGTGTTTGCACTTTTTCAAATTCCCGGGGTCCCCCCTAAAAAAGTTGAGGCGGGGGACGTGTCCCCTCCGTCCATCCCCCCGGGATCGCCGCCCCTGTGCATAACCAGTCGGCCCGTGTAGTGTTATTATTAATTGATTAATTAATTGATGGTCACCGTATTTTTTTGAAAGTGGAGGTGAATTGGTATGATCGTACTTGCTAAATTTCACACATTTTGGGGTCTAGAATTACCTTCATAGCAATATTAGGTTGTACAAGAGCACTAGAAATGTCATAAATAAGAATAAGAGCAATAACCATGCACTGTGTAGGCATTTGCGGTCTGAAACAAAAACTCAACTATCCCTTCAACTTCTCAATTTTCCTAAATCTGTTAAGAATAGATCTAAATACTGAATAGGCCTATTTACTTTTCGCCTCGGTCACAAATACTATTACGAACTGCTACGAACACCGTACGTACGATTTTCAGACCATTTCGTAAGATCTTCTAAAGGAGGCCGTACGAAACCAGCGTTCGGAGACCATTCGTTAGTTCGCAGACTGGTCGATGGTCTTGTCCAAGATTTTGTTCAAATTTGTCCGAAACCCTCTCTTAGTAGGGCGGCCGTAAAAATATCATAATAACATCGTGAGAACCACGCAAGATTTCCGTACATTTTGTAAATGTTTGAGAGACAGTTCTAGAAGCCATTCTTACCATGATCGTAAGAACGTCTTAAGTTATTCATAGAGGGCTCTTACGGCGTTCGTTAGAACACCTTACTAACGAAGATAAGTATGGTCTTCGTACGAACGACTCCTGGCGTTCGTAAGGCGTACGTAAGGTGCTCGTAAGGTGTACAAACACAATTTATGCAGCGCTACACAAAATCGTGAGATATTCTTACGAAAGATTTGAGAATGCCGTCAGTTACACGTACGACCATCTTGCGAGAACAAAAACTCATAAGATGGCCATGTCTGACCTAAAAAGAACTCAAGGCATTCTTACGAGAAAAAAAATTAAACGGCGTTCGTACGAACTCCGTAAGAAGGACGTAATAAACTATCCCCATCTACGCATCTATACGAACTCTGGAATTCGTATCAATAGGGAGATTAGTACGACCGCATCGTTCGTACGAACCTTTTTGACCGTAGCTTAAGTTGTTCATAGAGGGCTCTTACGGCGTTCGTAAGAACGCTTTACGAACGGAGAATCGTATGGCCTTCGTACGAACGACTCCTGGCGTTCGTAAAGGCATTCGTGGCCGTACGATGGCCGTACGGTGTACGTTCACAATTAATGCAATTTATATCGCGTTTTTTTTTTGTTGCAACCCGACAAAATATGGTCGTACGTGTACGTGTACGTCAGTTACACGTACGACCATCTTGCGAGAACAAAAAAATCGTAGAATGGCCGTAAGTCTGACGTAAGAAGGACCTGAGGCATTATTACGAGGAAAAAAAATCAAACGGCTTTCGTAAGAAGGACGTAAGAAACTGTGCCTCATCTACGAATCTATACGAACTCGGAAGTTCGTACGAACTTGGAGATTCGTACGAACGCATCGTTTGTATAAACCTTTGTGACCATAGCTTAACTTTGAATGCGCGTTATGTCCATACCTCACGAATCATAAAATTATGTAGGGCAATATCCATCTTTGTATACTTCATATTATAATTTTTAGTTTGGCCTGACCCTTTCACTCGTTATTGTACTGTGAAATGTACTATATCTATTGCATATCAGAAGTTTATACTCCGTAGAATATAGAAGGCGCTATAGTGGTAGCATGACGTGTCTGGAATTTTATAAATAGATTCAAGATTTTTGTGGGTTTCTTGTCTTTGTTTGTTTTGTGTGTTGTTGTATTTTGGTTTTGCATAATCATGTAACTAAATGTTTAAATATATTGTACTGTTCTCGTGCTTTCGAGCACTTTCAACCTTTTTTTGTAGTAAGGGGAATATCTTGACAAGACCACCTTAGTCGTTTATGGTACCCTTGATTCCAGGTATAATGATTTGTATCTGTTCTGTTTTTTTGATTTGTAAGTGTATACGCTGTTATTGGAATTACATAAAATTAAACTTGAAAAAGAAAAATCTGTCGTATATGATTTATTTACGTTCAAGTGATTAATGGTATTAATAATCGAAATATGAGAGAAATAATTATGATGATAATATTTAAGTCTAAAAATTTAAAAACTGGGATAGAGAGGAAAAGAAGGAGAAAGAGAATATCGAGAAAGAGGAGAGAGAGAAATAAAGAGAAGGAGGTTGAGGCAATGACTGCTACGTCACTTTTAACACGTTGCCTTTTTTTTTTAAAGCTGATGATTGGTATTTTTCTCGCGAAATAATCGTTCTTTACAAAAAATGCTCATTTTGATCTTACATTATTCTCATTAGCGCCCTCATGGGGGTAGAAATTATCAGTAAAACTTTGAACAACAGGGACTTATAGATTTGCACGTCAACATACTGGACTGCTACGTGTGACGTCCTTTTAAGGCAATGGCAGTGCATTATACCCAACGTGATTTTTCTGAAGATAATGTGAATCTTTTCAAAGAAGAGTTAGGAAATGTGGACTGGTCCGGAATGTACAGTACAAACAATGTCAATGATGCATTTGATTTTTTCATGAATCTTTTGTCATCTAAAATGAATAGTTGTTTTCCTGTAAAACAAACGGAACGGTCCAACTACAAAACGATTCCAAGGTGCCCTTGGATCACCCCGGGTATTTTGCGCTCCATAAACAGGAAGAATAATCTTTATATAAAAGCAATTGAAAACCATGTGAAAAAAATATAAAAAAGTAATTACAAAAACATACTTACAGGTATACTAAGAAGATCTATAAAAAAAAAGTGTATTTTTGTAAGCAGTTTGACTTATACACAAAAAAAAAGATGTAAAGAATACTTGGAAAGTTATTAAGAACGTTTACAAGGTAACGCTCAAAAAAGCACCGTTTCAAAAATTAACGTAGATGGAGAAATAATTGAAAATCCACAAAATCTAGCAAATGCGTTCAATGAATATTTTGTCGGTATTGGCCCAAATCTTGCCAGTATCATTCCCGACGCTTCTAAACATTTTACAGATTTTCTCAATGATCCTAACCCAAATTCAATTTGTATGACACCTACAGATGAAACAGAAGTTGCAGGCATAATACGTGAATTGAAGAATAAACAAAGTTCAGGGCATGATAATATAAGTAACGTATTGCTAAAAAAAAAAATGAATGTAATTGTGAATCCTCTGACTTATATTTGCAATTTATTTATCTCTATTTCAAGAAATATTGGCATTATAAACAAGGTCAAATTTTACTTTCCAATTCGTATATTATTAAACCTGTATTCAACGTTGATCCTCCCACACTTAAACTATGGTATTATAGCCTGGGGCAATTGTGCTGACTATCTTTTAAATAGAGTTTTATTACTCCAGAAAAAAGCTCTGCATGTTATAGGTCATTCTGATTTTTGAGCGCACACTGATGCACTTTTTCACACATAGTATCCTAAAGATAACAGATTAATACAATTATAATCTGGAAATATTCATGTATAATTTAAATAGAAATGAACTGCCAAATGTTTTGTGTTCAATGTTTTCAAAGAGTGTCAATATTCATCATTATCCTACTCGGTCTGCCGAGCTTTTTCATCTACCAAAAACAAGAACTTTGCTCTCAAATAAATCATCTGTATTTTCAGGTCCAAAACTCTCTTTCAGATCCAGTTAGAAATAAACCCACATATTATAGTTTTAGTACAGTGTTCAAAAAGAATTTAATACAAAAATACATGTCTCCTACAGGTTAAACTTCTCACATCTCCCCTGATTCACTCTCTCTCTCTCTCTCTCTCTCTCTCTCTCTCTCTCTCTCTATCTGTCTCCCTCTCTCTCCCTCTCTCTCTCTCCCTCTTCTTCTAACTTATGTTGTGTGCAGCTTTGTTTTTGTCTTGTTTTGTCCTATCATTGTCATGTCCTTTTGTGTGTCTTGTCCCATCCTGTCTTGTTTATCTTGTCCTGTTATGACTTGTTTTGTCATTCTTTTCTTTTTGCATTTTTGTTTTGATTATTTAGATACTTTAAAATGGTTTACGAAAATATGTTATTATATTTTATTTATTTTACTGTGATTATTAAGACACTTTAAAATGATTTATGATAATAATGTTCATATTATTTTTATTCTTGGGAACCTACAAAAACAAGCTATGCTTTTCAGTAGGTTCCTGTTTCATTTCATAATTTTGATCTTACTTTGTCAACTATATTATTTATTTTGCAAACAATTGTTATATGAAATTAATACAAAAATCAATCAATCAATCAATTATGTCGACGTGCAGATCTAAAAGCCCCTATTATTGTGTAAATAAACGCAAATGACAATCTCAATATTGTTACATTTAAAGATAATGTTGTAGAGAAACCATGCCATGAGTATTTATCACCCTCAGGTACAGGTACTTCGGAGTAAACAACTTTTTTTGATTAGCGCCCTCAAGCACAGGTATATTTCAGAAGTTGTAATGGTAGATAAATGCAAACAGCAGTCTAATAGTGTCACATGAAAGATACAATGTTGATAACAGGTCTTGCAAGAGTTATAATTCTCATTTGCGCCCTCAGGGGCATACAGCAATTAGATTTGAACAATAATGGCAGACCATACCAAATGATATTCTAAAACGTGTTCCGTCCAATCGGAATAGTCTACCTGCGTTTCCGGGACACTTCCGGGATAGGTTCCCGAATATCGCATCTGACCTCCTTGTTCGTAAATGAAATGCGTATAACATATTAAAGTAACTCGGTAACATTGTTGAAGGTTGATGAAAAAAATTGCTTAGTTTTTGTATAAAATGTTACTTACTATATTCCTTCTACTGTACTAACCCTCTGACATGCAAAAAATCCTGAAAAAATTCTCAAACCACGAAGATATCTATGGTTTTCTTTGAAGGCGTCGATGTACGACACCCTCTAACAGTGATTAACAGTAAATTCTCCCAACCATTTTTGAATTTTCCCAACGGTTTTTCCATAACAAAAAAAGAAATAAAACAGGCTATAAAAAATCTGTCAACACTTAAATGTCTGGAATGGAATGTAGAGCCATTTTATTGCTTTGTGAGATTTCCATTCACCTAAAATGTAATTAAATTGTAATAATATAGTTGGGAGAAATAAAGAATGGATCAGATCAGTTTTTCCCAAATTTGTACCATGAATAATGGTCCGTTTCACTCAAATTTTCAGATTATCTTTAATTATCTAGCATTGAAGTCACTACCTAAGCACCACTATCTCTCATCTGAACAATGTTACCAAGTCCCTTTAAGCATGTGGTCTGCAGGCTGGGTAAACCTTCAAAATCAATTTGTGAGATTCATAGGATTTGTGCTAAAGCCTTTCACGGATGCAAAGTATTTTTCATCATAAAAGAAAATAGTCAAAAAAAGAGATAAGCAATATTCTGTACCACCTGACAGCTTTGTTGTTGTCCTAATTCTCTCTTACTTCATGACCTTACCTAATCCTGTCGATCGGTATACACCTGCCCGGTGTTTAAATCCAGCTTGTGTAGTAGTATTCCGATTGTAAAGCCAGATTTCTAGTTTAAAAAATTAAAGAATTATGTTAGAATATGATAATGATATGTTACCTTCAGCTTTTGATTTTAAGTTTGGTTTTGAATCAATCAGCTCATAATTACCCAACTAGACAGTCCAATGAATTTCATTTGCCCCTTTTAATAACTCTTTTAGCTCAGAACACGTTTATTTATGATGGTCCAAATTTTGTGAGCCCTCTTTATATAGGCATTAGAAAAAAATAATTTTCATCCAATTCTTTTAAAAGAAAACTTAAATTAATTATACTGCAACGTTATGAGAATAACGGTCATCGCAAGATTAAAAGGTCATCGCAAGATTAATCGCAATTGGTGCTAATTAAAATTACGCGCTTAGCCTATATAGCTCTCTCATCATACTTCCTATTTTGTATATACACTGTCCATCAGTCATGCGGTCAACACCCACTCACCCCTTTTTGGGGGTATTTTGTTGCCATGTAGTTTGTAATTATACTATTGTGCTTCCACGTGTTATACGTTGATACAGTAGTCTCCGTAGACACAACCCCTTGTTTTGTATATTTCTTGTGTTAATAATAATAATAATAATCATCGTTTAAGTCCACTCCAAATTCTATTAAACCGAAACGATTTTTTTTTTGCCCAATTGATCGTGAGCCCGGCAGCCACTGAGCAGCGCCAGATCGACGTTGCTCTATCCCTTATTGTTTAACGCCAAACAAGGTAGCAGCAACTCCCATTTTTTAACGTCTGTTGGTATGACGCGGCCGGGTATCGAACCCACGACCTCCCGGTTGTGAGGCGGACGCTCTACTGACTGAGCCAACACTCCGGTTATAACATAACATTATGTGTTGATAGCTCCACACTCTACAAGCCATGCTCTTTTAGTGGATCCCTCCATTCTCACTTGACATATAAATATACAGCAACATTTTTATTTATCTTCTTAATTTCGATTGTATGATGTTGCTATCTTATAATTCCCAAAATGACTCGGTAACATTGTTGAAGGTTGATGAACAAACTGGGTAATTTTTGTATGAAATGGTACTTATTATATTCATTCAACTGAACTTACCCTCTAACATTAAAAAAATGCTAGAAAAGTTCTCAAACCACAAAGATATTATTATAGTTTTGTTTGAGGCGTCACTGTGCGACACCCTGTAACAGTAAATTCTCCCAACTATTTATGAATTTTCCCAACCGTTTTTCCATGAAAATAAGACATAAAACAGGCTTTTTTTAATCTGTCAACAAAAATGAAATGTCGAAAATGGTATAAAGAGTCCATTCATTGCTTTGTGATGATTTTCAATCACCTAAAATTGTTATAATATAGTTGGGAGAATGAAGGAATCGATCAGATCAGTTTTTCCCAATTTTTATCATTAATAGTTTATTTCACTCAAACTTTCAGATTATCTCTAATTATACATCTAGCATTAAACTCACTACATTTTCTCTCATTTGAACATTGTTACCAAGCCCCTAATATAAATAATTTAAAATATGTTTGTCAATTTGTTGCAAATGAAAATCAATAAAATCCATGTGGAGGGAAAAGTATGAAGGAAAAAAAAGAATAATATAAGTAACGTTGTTTTGTTATGCGAAGAAAAATAACATGATCACTTGTATAGTTTCTTTTGTATACATTGTAAAATGTGGTTTTGTAATTTATTTATTGCACATAATTTGTACTTTTCTTGTTGAAAATGGAAATAAAACTTGAAGCTTGAAACTGGAAAGGCGAAGTCGAATATTGGTCATGCCTTGTGTTGTGGATTAATGTTGTCACGTTTTTTTTTTTTTTGTAATTGGTTATGATTTTAACAGAAACATTACTATAAGATTACAAATGAAACTATTGTAGTGAAAATTACTTAGGGAATGGCCTCTATTATTTCTTCCATCAAATGTATAGCACTTATACAGCTGGTTTTCAATTGAGCTAATGAATCGGGTTTTAATGAAGGCAATCTTGATTGAAAAGCCTGACCGATCGGACTGACCCCATCATTAACGATTTCTGAAGACGAAATGCCAAAAAATCATTAAGGCGTTGGAAATAATTCCAATAATTGGGGCGAATTCTCGTATTAAGAAAACATATCTGCTATACAACAAAATCCCGCCAATACCTATAATACATGCGCATGCGCATGCGTGCTAATTTAGGACAATATTCCGCATATAAAACAGTGAAATAAAGAGATGTACCTGTATTTGTAAAATCTCACAGATTCTGCAAGGCTCTTGATTTGTATCAGACGTTGGAAATCGATTTTCATTTGTCGCGTCAATGATTTTCTTGCTGTCTTTTGAAGAATTACACGCACCTGACTGTGGTATGTTCGATATTTTTATTTCATTCTTGTTTCCGTAAAGCTTATTTGATAGTATGTTGTTTCTGGATTTATGCATTTATTATTTCTTAATTTCTTCAAGTATCCATATATTTTATAAAATATCGTATGCTCGAGTAATACAGCGAAAATAATTTACAGGTGACAATTTCTCTAAAAGCAAATGCTTGAGGTGAGAGTGCCGTAAATAAATATAAAACCTTGTCAAAAACAATGAATAACAGCAAGTGTTGAAAAGAACTAGGATATTTTTTTTTCTCAATAGTTTTGTTTTATTGATTCCAAACAACACAAATTAATTTTAGAAATAAAATACAGTTGTTTTTCCTTGACATAAATTAAAAACATACTGGATATACTATCACACACACACGCACACACACACAAAGGACAGGCAACGACACAAAACAAGAAGAAGTGACGAAAAGAAGAACCCATTTTTAGTACACATACAGATGAGAATTAATTCTCCATCCGCATCTATCCGATCAGACTTTAGGATCAGTACGCCTC
This sequence comes from Strongylocentrotus droebachiensis, assembly GCA_035222895.1. Classification (NCBI taxonomy): domain Eukaryota; kingdom Metazoa; phylum Echinodermata; class Echinoidea; order Camarodonta; family Strongylocentrotidae; genus Strongylocentrotus; species Strongylocentrotus droebachiensis. Next base: position 175,973 of record JAVYIG010002864.1, read on the forward strand.
TAGTATTCCAGTTTCAATATGCTGGCATCCGTGTTTGAATGATCATATATTATTTTTAAAAGATCAAGACCGATTTACCTGTCACAACAGCTGCAATCACGTTTTCATTTCATTTCAGCACCCCCGTAATTAAAGTAATTAGAATAATAATTGAAGATAGAGGTAGCTCGAGATGTACAGCACTAAAATTATATATTTAGATTGTCTCTGCAGATGACTAATCTTGAAGCTTTATTCTTGAGCGCAGTACACCACAATTTAGTTAGTAAGTTCACATACAAATGTTTTGGACCACAGGATAATTCAGAATATCTGACATAAGATATAATAGGGAGAAATTACTGTACAAACTCAAACTAAAATCATTTCTGTTAATACCTCCAGTTTCACTTATTGGGGAAGAAAACGAAGAAAAGTGAAACTCGCAGTTTCTCCATTAAACACCTTTTACGATAACTTTGATTTCCTATTTCAAGTATTTATGCATAGGTCAATCACTTTCATTGTTGTTACGTTCCGAGAAAAAAAACATAAGTAATCTATAAATTCAACAGGAGATTGTTTGCTAAATCGGTGATTGATTATTAGCGTTAGGCAATAGATATTGCTATTGGTATCCCAGCCCGAGAACACTAGAAGGAAAAGTAAGTGAAAGGGATTGCTATCTTTCTTTTGTTCATGTTTTATATTTTTTTAAAGAAAGAATGGACTTATCCATGTCAGAGAAAGATTCGTTTAATATTGCTGATGCAAAGATGCGTTGATTGAAGCTCAATATTGGATAGAAAACCGTTGGCGTAGCCAGGCGCGGATCCACGGGCCTAATTCTTCCGGCCCGGCTATGGCAACCCCTTTGTGTAAAAACTAGATAAACTCAGTTTATCAGAAAAACTGTGTTTATCAATGATAAACTCAGTTTATCAACTGATGAACTGAGTTTTTCTGATAAACTCTGTTTATCTGATAAACTCTGTTTATCTGTTGATAAACTGAGTTTATCATTGATAAACTGAGTTTTTCTTGATAAACTGGGTTTATCAACTGATAAACTGAGTTTTTCTGATAAACTGTGTTTATCTGTTGATAAACTGAGTTTATCTGAGAAAAACAGAGTTTATCTGAGAAAAACAGAGTTTATCTGAGAAAAACAGAGTTTATCTGAGAAAAACAGAGTTTATCTGAGAAAAACAGAGTTTATCTAGTTTTTACACAAAGGGCTTGCCATAACCGGGCCGGAAGAATTAGGCCCGTGGATCCGCGCCTGGGCGTAGCCCTAGGGAGGAGAAACGGTTTCCCTAGGATACCAAGGGTCAAGGGATCTTCTCGCCACGTTTCATTTTTCATCCGGAAACTCGAGCCAATCATTTACGTCTGGTTTGTCTGCTCATTTGCCTGATCTGGGATAAACTCCCAGTGGCGTTTCACGAAATTGGAGGGAAAAAAGGTGGAATCTTTTTTGGACGGGGGCTGGGAACCCTCTTTTTGGGTGGGGCGTGATGTATTTGAGCGACCCCAAATGCTCACCTATTGGAAGTTGAACTGTCTTCTCAATGGGCCTTCAAACCGCGGGGGGGGGGTGCCCCTAGCTATAATAAATAATTTGTTATAAATGTTTGTTATCAAACTCCTTTTGATAGAAAAGCGAGATAGCGCGAATTCAATTTCCTCGGAAAAAAATCTTTCTTTGATTCTCTTTGATTTTTGTAATTCCTTTCCTTTCGAGTTTAAAGATATTGAGATATCCCAAAGGGAGCCCCCCATCTGCACCCGAGAAACTTAGGAAATCTTCGTACAAAACACGAGCAGGTTTGTCATGACGGTATCGATATATAATCGACAGGACTCGGTAACTTGATACTATTTCATCTTTAAACAAAAAATATAATTTTTTTTTGAATAACTACAAAAAACAAGAAAGAAGTCAGCTGCTTTATTACATAATATGATAACAACAGAAAATTGGTGGTGAAAATAGTCAAAAATTGACCGATTGCCACAAAACACTAATCAACAACAACCGTGTTAGAGTACCTTTTTAATAGGTTCCTCACATTCTACTTAATCTATTATATGAATTGAGAATCATTGAGACGTGCTCATTTATACTACATGTATTTTATAATTATTTATTTTATATGTATGTCTATATTTGTTGTAAAATGTGGAACAGTAAAAACTTGAACTTGAAACTTGAACCTTTCACCCTTTTCACGTAAACTGTGCACCCCCCCCCCCTCCCCAACACACAACAAAACAAATCTATCAGGACGAGACAAAGTATCTCAAATGAAGACAATTTTCAAGGACTTTATGAATAATTTAATTTCGCAAGAATTATTGAATCGTTGACAGAAATTTATGCAATTTCTCACATCCTAAGACCGTGAAGGTTAACAACATGATACGCATATAATTGTATGCCTATCTATGAAATCAATTGCAAAATAAAGCACTAGAACATGAAAAACATGTAAGGATGCTCGAAATGGTAAGTAAAATCAAAGCAGATTTGATGTAATATGGTAAATATTGAGCATTGATTCACATGCTCATCCCTCCATGAAATCGATTCAGGCAGAAGCGTTTATTTCGGTCGAAAAATCGAAAAATCGTTGACCAAAAAAATGTAAGGAGTATTTTTGTCCTAGCCATGCTCTTCTGAATATTTTAGAAGTCTTAGGACCGTTCTCTCTATTTTTACCTGCTTCTAACATTTTGCCGCAAAAAACGTGTATGGTGTTTGAAATGTACCCCTTAAAGATACTATGTCCCTTTTGCAGCCGACCTCAAATGCTGTAGAACTTTGCAGGAATTATGAATATGTCATGTATGTCCTATCTGTGAAATGTAAACATTAGCAGTGTCCGAATATTCAAATTATGCAAGGAAACCCGTTTACTTGCTAGACGTCACTGTCAGACACTATTGAGTGACTGACTGGCTTTTTTTCCTTCTTTGGTAATAACATACATAAAATGAGCTGTAAAGGGTACATGAGCATTTGTCTACATCAATAACCCACTTCTTGTAATGGCCAGAATTAAACTGATTGAATCTTTGCGCAGCATAAAACGTACAACCATGCGGTAAAATGGTCTGAAAATCAAGACTATTACTTATTGGCTCTATAGCTCTTAAGTCAATTTGACAACTAATAGTCGTTATTTTCCAACTTAAAGACATTTTCAAGCCCCCCTTTTTTTAAGGAGAGTTCTAAATTAGTATTATCTTTCAAATGCCGTTGGATTTAACCTTTTCATTTTTTGGGCCTGCAAATGGGACATAGTACCTTTAAGGCAAGTTGACCTGAGCTCTCAAAATCTGTTTGTTCTTTCAGTTTCTGGTGGAAGATAAATTTCAACATGTTCAGCATGGAATCAGTCATCAAGAGGCCAGTATTTATTCTTTTGATAACCGCCTTCTCTTTCATCACCGCCGAAGATATCTCGCTCAACGTCACCGAGCTCATGCTGTCGACATCATTCGAAGACGTGGTCGAATCCGACATCGCGCCCGATGTCGATGACGAAACATCTGGATGGGCCTGGTATCCTCTGAAGTGGACATGGTGGATCATCATCCGAGTCATCTTCGCCGTCATTGGCATCATTGGTAATGGCATCGTGATGGTGATCATCTACCAGCGCTTCACTGCCATCAGGTCAACGGACGTCTTCATCGGAGCCCTTGCCGTCGCCGATTTCATGACGTCTGTGTTCCTTATCCCAATCCCCTACGCAAAGGAGGTGCCTCCGACGATCTTGGGGCGCATATACTGCAAGGTTATGTACACATCTCTATTCTTTTGGCTCTGCATCGTTGCCTCGACCTACATTCTCATGATGATGTGTATTGAACGGTACATCGCAGTGGTTTTCCCACTGTACTTCAACCGTATTGCTAGCAAGCAGAAAGCCAGTTTATGTGTCCTCTGCGTCTGGTTGGTCAGTATCCTGCAAGTTCTCTACACGTTGTTCGTATATATCTATGATGACCGCACCGGGTACTGCTCCTCTACAGTAACAACCTACATCGGTAAGACTGCCCGAGGGTATTACGCCTTCCTCACACGTCTGGTTATCCCTGTTCTCATCATGTTGATCACCCAGATCCTGATCGCAGGGTCTCTCCATCGTCAATCCAAGCGGTTTCAGGGGATGGTCGGCAGCAAAGGTGACGGCAAGGGCAGTCCGAAACTGTCCTTTCACCTGGTAGCGCGGAATCGAGTCATCAAGATGATGTTGATAGTCGTCCTGGTGTATCTCTTCACCTGGACACCTAACCAGATCGCCTACTTCTGCTTTAACCTCGGCTACATCAGCGCCTCCTATCGAGGAAGCTCCCTTCAGAACATCCTAACCGTCCTGGGGTTCATCAACTCCTGCGCCAACCCTTTCATTTACGCCGCCAGGAACCCGGCGTTCCGCATTGCTGTCAGGGGACTCTTTAGTTGTACACACACTGAAGTGGGGTCTCTGTTTAGCGGGGCAAAGGAAACAGAAGAATCTAGATATTGCACCGACCAGTCGAATAAAACATCTATGGGAGAAATCCCAAGCAAGGTGTAGGACTGTAGCTTATTTGAACTGTTTTCTTTACTGATTACCTACAATTAGAGTCTATATTCTTTATATTCATTCATACGACAAACGTTACCGACTAATAAACAGAAGTGTACTTGGTGACTGTACATGTATAAGTTGTATCACAGAAACATATTTTAAAAATCGCTCAAACATTAGACGGTATTTAGTTTTACGTATAAACTTTTTTTGGGGTTAACAACCCACCTTAAACTGACTGAGAGAAAGACAGCAAAAAAAAAAAAAAAAAACTTAAGCTATGGTCACAACACCAAAAAGTAGCCTGCTCGGCGGCCGGGCGGCGAGTTTCGAGCCAATTTCGCCCGGGCACCGCTTGTTTTGAGGGCATCGCTCGGTCGCTGGTGAAGGTTAAAATTCGGGCGGCGCCTGCTCACTTTCACTCGCCGCCCAAAGTACGCTCGGTGCCAGGGCGGTCACCGCCGGGGCACCGATCTAATCGAGCGTTCGCCGTCGAGCGATTTAGTTCAAAAATCGAAGACGCTAGATCAAAGGATGCCGAGCAGTCGCCGCCTGGTCGCCGGCCGGTCGCCGCGGGGAGATCAGTCGGTCACTGGACGGCGAGTCCAAAATCGGTCGGCAGCCTTTGACCTAGCGGCTTCGATTTTTGACCTGAATCGCTCGACGGCGAACGCTCGATAGGTCGGTGCCCGGGCGGCGAACGCCGGACACCGGCGTATTTTGGCGCCCCGCCGATCACCGGCTGGCCGCCGGGCAATTTCTTTAAAATTAGCCGGTGGCCGGTGGGAGACCGCTCGGGAATCGGTGGGTCATCTCTCGTTCACTGCCGGTACGCCGCCCGGAGAAGCTCTCCGATTTCGCCCAGTTTTTACCTAAAATCGACCGGCAACCGACGGGAATCCGACAGGGCACCGCCCAGGCATCGCTGGGGCTCTACAGCCTGCTCGACTTCTCAAAAAAAATCGTTGGGCGATGCCTAAATTCCAGCGGCGACCGAGCAGGCTACTAATCGGTCGGACGTCGTTCTGAGTTGTGACCATAGCTTAATTGGGGGAACTTCTTACAATTCTTTCTGGGACTCGTGTGGATCTCAGGGGTCGTCGCTATCGTGGACCATCAGAAAGACCCTCATATATGTGGTCAGTAAATTTGCGAAACCGTTATTGTCGGCCTCATGGGTCGTTGATGTCCTTGAACAATGCATCTCGTAGGCATTCGGTCTATTGAGCTGTGGGATAGTTCCTGTGATATCCCCTATTGAAGATAGCCCGAGAGAATGCCATGCTTGTCTCGTGGACCTTTTTACATCATTCGGAGAGGTCACGAACTGACGCTACCGGTCTCGCGGACCTTTTTTACATCATTCTGAGGGGTCACGAACCGACACTACCGGTCTCGCGGACCTTTTGACAGCATTCTGAGAGTTCACGAACCGACACTTCCGATCTCGCGGACCTTTTAACATCATTCCCAGGGGTCTCGAACCGACACTACCGGTCTCGCGTACCTTTTGACAGCATCCTGAGGGGTCACGAACCGACACTACCGGTCTCGCGGACCTTTTGATAGCTTTCTGAGGGGTCACGAATCGACACTACCGGTCTCGCGAACCGTCGGCCTCGTGGATTGCCAGTTATCGGGACCGTCTGTGAGCTGAGATGTTCATGTTATTGACTTTAATAGGTAAACTATTATACGCGAGCTAAAAATAACTTGTTGTAATGATTATGAAACACGAATTAGAGTGTGAGTATCCAAGTGATGATTATAATAGCTTTTATTGTTTCACGAAAATGTGTATATAAATGTAAATTGTTATTATATTTCTCTATAATCTGATAACATGAAATCGAATAATTATATATATAGATATAACACGGATGTAGTGAATTATCATCAATATTTCGAAATGTGCCAATAGGTACGGTCAAACTGTCCACAATGATTCGATGAAATTTATTTCCGATTGAATTGAATTGGTTTGGTTTATTGAGAAATCACATCAAACAAGCAGCTCGCAGGCTGAAAATGTTCAATTTACAAACAAGTTAAAAATATAGAGAGATATAAACATATACAAAACTTGAATACATATTGTAAGTCATTGTAAGATGAAATCGAAATTGCAAAACAAAGTTATACGTGTAATGTAATAATATACTTTCATGTTGAAAGACCAAGACGGTGGGAAGGAGAGAATGGAGAAGAAAAAAGGATTTTTTTTTGAGCGAAAGAGTTGAGAAAGTATTTAACAGTTGCTAAACAAACATTTCTATTACAAAAATTGAAATTAAGCATTAAAAAAAACCTATTGGATGAGATGAAATTAAACCGTAAAAGTCAAAATGACAGTTTCTATTCCGTTTTCCTATTTAATATAAATGTAATGACAGCATTCATCTAGATCGAGAAAGTTGTTCAAATAAAATTAGAATGAGTATTTAAATGCCATAGTTTACCAGTGCATTTGTAAAGCATCATGAAAATACCCTTGAAAGTTAGATTTTAACTTAATTTGTTAAGTTAATTTGTAACGGGAATTTATAAATCAACTACCCCCTAGGGCAACCACCATCCAAGACGACTACCCCCGGGACAACTACCCCCGGACAACTACCCCCAGACAACTACCCCCTAGGACAACTACCCCTAGGACAACTACCCCCGGACAACTACCCCCCAGACAACTAACCCCTAGGATAGTTTTCGGGGGTAGGTGTCCTAGAGGATGGTTGTCGTAGGGGATAGTTGTCTGGGGGTAGTTGTCCGGGTAGTAGTTGTCCGGGGGTAGTTGTCCTAGGGGGTAGTTGTCCGGGGTAGTTGTACGGGGGTAGTTTTCCCGGGGGTAGTTGTCCTAGGGGGTAGTTGCCCTAGGGGTGGTTATCCGGGTGGTGGATGTCCAGGGGGTAGGTGTCCAAGAACCAGAGAGATCAATACTTTGAAGAAATGCTTTTAATGCCAACTTTGTGGTTCTATTTCCAAATTTTCGGGGGGCTGCCCCTTCCTCAGTGGATGAATATGTGTACAAGACAAAAAATTGTCGTGGATGAATTAATTTTTACAGTTAACAACTGAATTATTCATACAATTACCAAGTTTTGAATTGTTTAAGTACGTATGTGGAAAATTGATTTGTCCCGATTTATGTTTCTTGAACATGTGACATGACATTCTAAAATTACTTGTATTCAACAAAGGGCCTAATTTCAACCAGTTTACCCGGATTTCGTTAACATTTGGGGCTCATTAAAAAAAAATAAGGGGGACATTTGGTTAATTGGGTAATCAAGCTCTGTCTGTTGGGTTTCTAAAGTTGTGCATCCCACCCCCCCCCCCCCCCCACCTCCAGATCCGCCACTGTATGTGTATGTGTATAAGTGTATGTGATTTTACGCAAGTTACCGAATTTTCCCATTGCACGAAGTCTTAATAAATATGAATAAGTAGACCATTTTGTCTTGAATTGCATTTTTATTTGTATGAGAACTCAAAACGCATTTTTAAGAAATAGCGATATATCATTAGATTGTGCTGATACCTGGAAGTAACGGAATCATAGGATTAATGAATGTTATCAGGAATTAAGGCTGGTATAATCAGTCACATTAACCCCGCCTGGCCTTCCCTCCTCATAAAAACCTTTAACATTTTAAAGGAAATGAAAAAGAAGGATTATAGAGAAGGGGAAGAAAAGCGGAGGAGAGTGCTGCTCATCAAGTTCATAGCTCATCAGATTGAATGATAGACACGTTTTGATGCATGAAGATAGTAATGCCATGTAGTAGGTCCATGGTAATGCTGCCTAAATGTATATCCTATTGACAATTGCCTAATACATTATGACGCGGAGACAGAAGTATAAGCCAGAATGTAAGATTTTATTATTCAATGGTTCAATGGTTCAAATTTATTTCCACTTTCTTATATTACATATAAAAATAAAAAATAAACAAAACAAAGTAGTGCATTACCACACAGCATTGTGCTGATACCTGGAAGTAACGGAATCATAGGATTAATGAATGTTATCAGGAATTAAGGCTGGTATAATCAGTCACATTAACCCCGCCTGGCCTTCCCTCCTCATAAAAACCTTTAACATTTTAAAGGAAATGAAAAAGAAGGATTATAGAGAAGGGGAAGAAAAGCGGAGGAGAGTGCTGCTCATCAAGATCATAGCTCATCAGATTGAATGATACACTCTAAAAATAGAGTGCAAAATTTTGCTGTGCGAAATCGCTGTTTAAAAAAGTTGGGTAAAGTATTACCCAACCTCGTGCCAAACACCAAGTCCCTTCGAAATTTCATTACACTTGACATAGTGTCATATCAAAATTCGACTGTGCGCCTTTTTTCGGGGTAAGAAAGTAAGGATGCAGATTAATATTTGAACCACGCGTTGGGTAAACATTGGTAACGTTGGTATTATGACACAACTGATGTTAAAAACTATGATTGAAGCGCTAGCGTGGTCGGTCGTTCCGAATTAGCTGTTCATCGAATTAATCGTGTTCAAGATCGACAGAGGATGGACGACTTTGTTCGAAATAGACTACGATCATGCACTTGTGTCTTTCCGCAGCATTTATTTGCATGAATGCGTGTAAATCTTCTCAATATGGACATGAAATTCCTCATAATTCTGGACATTATTCGTATGGAGAATGTCATCCGCGATGCAGTCGCCTACTGCGAGCACGCCAAGCGAAAGACTGTCAAGCCAAGAGAGAGAGAGAGAGGTCTGCTACTTATACACTACACTACATAGCATGTACTTTTCCAGCCAACTCCTCGGACAAATTTTCTTTTTTACCCAAATCTGTGTAAAAATAAAAAATCATACATAAGGTTGGGTTAAAATTTTACCCAACTTTTGGGTAAAAAATTACACAAGAACAAAGTAAACGAGTACCCAGGATGAGTTGGGTAAAAATGACCCAATGTTGTGTCAAAAAGGGAACATGGTTGTCGTTGGGTAACATTTTACCTTTTACATTGGGTCAAATATATTATTGCACATCAGTTGGGTCAAACATTAAACATTTGCTGGGTAAATTTTTACCCAACCACCCCTGTGTCAAATTTTACCCAACAAACATGCATGTTCCCTTTTTACCCTCGTAAAGTGTAAAATTTTACCCAATATTGGGTATCTTTTTTTTAGAGTGTAGACACGTTTTGATGCATGAAGATAGTAATGCCATGTAGTAGGTCCATGGTAATGCTGCCTAAATGTATATCCTATTGACAATTGCCTAATACATTATGACGCGGAGACAGAAGTATAAGCCAGAATGTAAGATTTTATTATTCAATGGTTCAATGGTTCAAATTTATTTCCACTTTCTTATATTACATATAAAAATAAAAAATAAACAAAACAAAGTAGTGCATTACCACACAGCATTGTGCTGATCCCTGGAAGTAACGGAATCATAGGATTAATGAATGTTATCAGGAATTAAGGCTGGTATAATCAGTCACATTAACCCCGCCTGGCCTTCCCTCCTCATAAAAACCTTTAACATTTTAAAGGAAATGAAAAAGAAGGATTATAGAGAAGGGGAAGAAAAGCGGAGGAGAGTGCTGCTCATCAAGTTCATAGCTCATCAGATTGAATGATAGACACGTTTTGATGCATGAAGATAGTAATGCCATGTAGTAGGTCCATGGTAATGCTGCCTAAATGTATATCCTATTGACAATTGCCTAATACATTATGACGCGGAGACAGAAGTATAAGCCAGAATGTAAGATTTTATTATTCAATGGTTCAATGGTTCAAATTTATTTCCACTTTCTTATATTACATATAAAAATAAAAAATAAACAAAACAAAGTAGTGCATTACCAAAATCGGTACAATGATAATGTTGCAATTATTAAATGATGATAGTATATACTTCATAAGTGAATAGTAGAAAATATAATCATTCTTAATTACATCTTGATTTGAGATAAAGTGGAGGAGAAGCAGAGCTTGTAAAGCTTTAGGTCCCATTTTAGGAAAAAAATCATACTTGTATTCAAGAATGAAAAAAAGGGGAAATAACGAGTTTAGTGAGAGGACAGAGAGGGAAAAGGGAAGAGAATATGATAGACAATGATGAAGGAGAAGGAGAAAAGGTGAAAGAACGGGAAGAAGGAGGGAGAAGAGAGAGAAAGAAAGAGAGAGCGAGCAAGAGGGGAGAAGGAAGACAATAGGGTCTACAAGGAAGAAGGAGAAAAAAGTTTAAAGAACAGGAAGGAGGGGGAAGAGAAAGAAAAAAGAGAGATAGAGAGAGAGAAAGAAAGAGAGAGAGAGAGAGAGAGAGAGAGAGGTTTATTTATGATCAGTCACCAGTCACGGTAGCAGCCTGAAACGTTAGTTTTGTATATTCTGGGCAGGAGAGTGTCATATAAGATAGGATTTCCAGCCGTTTGCCGTACATCTATCTACTTTGTAATATTTGTATATTATGTATATCCATAAAACAAGAACGTTCATTTTGAGAGACAGAACGGATGCGAGGAAATAATATTAAGTCACTAATACTCCTTTTGCTGTATATACGTAAGTCGGTTTGAGATTTTGAGCGGAAACTTTATTGCTATCAATATAGCAACTATAAACTTGTGCTCGTGTTAATTGCTTCGTAATCTCATACCAATCTACCCTGTGTACTTGTATTATCCATACCCTATTCTATCGTTTCCATAGCTTGTTTAATGGAAGAATTTCCTTTTTTTTATGTAATCTCGATAGCAATGACGCCTTAGCTCCTTGCCCTTGAGACTTATTCAGATATGAGGCGGTCAACCTACCTGTATTCACTGAGGTCTGTGTTTTGAATACAGAGATATATGATGCGCATTACACTTTACGTCATCATAAAGAAAACCCGCTGCGGTTTTGCTGCGTCATGCCTGGAAATTACTAAACTAAAGAAGGATAAATGACTTGCTAGCTACTGTGTAAGGAGGTTACATCTATTTCCCGGTTGGTCTCCCCTGTGTAATGAATAGAGAGTTAAGATGTAGGTTTAATTCTAGAGATGCCTTACTTAAGCATCAGGGTCAGGGTTATTCTTAGTTACCATTTGTACCATTTCGTGTTTGTTCATTTTGAGCAGGGAGTTGAAATTGGAGGGTCCACGTATATATTAGGCTACGACGCAAAAACATTGGCAAAACTAAGCAAGAATGTGATTACATCTAGTACGTCTTTGGTCTAAACTCTTTCACTGCTCCTTGAGTAGAGACAGAGAAGTTTTGGTAGAAAGAAATGTAAAGAAAGGTGAAACGGATAAAGATGAAGAATGAAAAGATTTGAAATAGGAATTATACAGAACAAGCGAAGTAGGGTTAGATTGAAGATGTATATGTATAAAAGAAAACAAAAGAAAAATAATGGATAGAAAAGAATGATTGAAAAGAAAGCTTTTATGTTAAGAAGAATATCAAGATGGAGAAAACCGAAAACCGAGGTAAAAGAAGAGAGAATGATAGAGGGGGTGAGAGAGGAGGTGAGAGGGAGAGAGAGAGATAGAGAGGGGAAGAGGGTGAGAGTGAGAGACAGAGAGAGGGGTCTCGGGTCTGTTAAGAGTAGCGCCTTTAAAAGGTCAGAGAGAGTAGAGATATGAATAAGAAGAGAAAGGGGGTGAAGGCTGTTGAGATAATGAATTAAATAAAAGAAACAGTATTTGGGTGGAGAAAGAGACAGGGTGAAAAAATGAATTACTAAAGGTAAAGTTAAAGGGGCTGTAGCATGGGAAATACTGGTTGACGCCATCTACGTCTTATTTTGGACAACTGCACGTAAACGAATGGACTTGATTAACTGGGTCAGCGCGCGCTAGCGTTAGCGAAACAGACCGAAGTTCTCCTCACGCTTCGGTTTCGCGTATGTTGCACGCACGTGAATACTGCGGGCGCGTCGTCTGTAGTCGTATTATACCCGATTTTCCCCGAGTGGGCCTCGTCATGCTACAGCCCCTTTAAGAAAAGGTGTAAAAATAGATGGTATATAAAGAAAGGACGCGTGCCTTCTTTAAAGAAAGAACAGAGTTAGGTAATGGAGAAAAAACGGCAGACGAAATTTTAAAACTTCCTACTCTATTACTTTATTCTTTTCCTATTTTTTTTTTCTTCAAAGTTTCTTTCCCTCTCACTACCCGGCATGTAGGTCTATGTAGGTATTTTCATTCGATTTGTCTTACTTTCACTTAACACCTTTTTGTTACGAGATTTAAAAAAAAATTGAAATCAATACATTGATGCTTTCAGATTCGATTTTGGAAAGAGAAATTGACATCTCACGTTTTTTTTTATTAGATTATAAATCTCAAATATAATTCAATGTACACTCGGAGCTCGTGTGAAAATAGCTTTACAGCATAGTCATGTGTCGTATATGTCAACACGGACTACTTTTAAGGTTTCTTTGCAACACAAATGTTTCGATCACCATAGCAATGGGTAAAGTTATCCGACGGAAAATTGAACTACATAACATCCATTGACGTATCGAAAAGAAGAAGATAAACATGAGGCGAGGACAAAATTTGGTTGCACGTCGTTATTATGAAGGTTCATACATTAGTAAGGTTTGTTATTCCGAAGGTTCGTAATTCTGAAATAGAAAAACCGCTCATAATACGGGTTTGTAATTCCGAAAAAGAAATACCGCTCATAATAGGTTCATAATTCCGAGAATGACATAGAGCCCTGTATCGTTTTAGGAAATTACGAACCTTGAGAATAGTAAACCCTATTTCCCTGTCGGAAATGTGAACCTTCGGAAAAACGTGTGCCTCCCCCAAATTTACCTCGGTAGCTTTACTTACTGCATTAGGGGATATGGAAACATACTTTTGGCCACTACTTGTGACAAGATTATTTAAAACATTTTACGAAATAATACTGCACTGCTACAGATGTACTTTAAACAAAAATTATATTGATATTCTTTGGGGCCCCCAAATCCGCATTGGGGAGGGGGGGGGGCTTTAAACAGTTTATTCCTTTGCGTTTCACGTCACTCACACATCAAGGCACTTTTTCGGTTTTAACATTTCTAGCTCACTTGTTTGTATATTATCAGTAAAAGTGCGTCAGCATGTATACATTCGCATCAAATGTCTCTTCGCAAATATCATTTTGTTAGGAAATAAATATGAACAAGTTTTCAGTTTGCATGACGAAATTAGAAAGGGAAATTGAATGACATCCTATCATACGTTCTTATGATTAAATTTTATGTTATAATTTGACACATTGTTCATTGCTCAATACCCATTTCCGCCTCTCCTAAAGTTGTTTGAAGTCCTTCATGAATATAATATAAACCAAGCATCATTTCACATCAAAGCTTTAATGTCCTACGTCCTTCATAATCAAAATATAAGCTCTGATATATTTGAAGATTTGTATTTCATTTTAATCCACCACAACCTTTTTAATCAAAACATCAGTTGTGATATACTTATTAATAAATTGTGTAGATTTGTATTTCTCATTGTGATAAAATGTAATTCATATTTGTTTGCTTAGTTTTATTTTCTGTTTAATTATATACAAACTAATTATCAAAAATATGGCTGGAATACTCTATTCAGAACCATTGCTATTAAATTAGGAACTACACTGGATAGAAGGACATGCAGGAATATAATAACATACACACTGTCATTATAGGCAAATTAATAACTTTAGAAACAAATTATGATAAAGAGTACTTGATAATAAAGTCATTGCTATTCAATACTGGTTTAACGATTTTAGTTCATCATCCTTTCGAGTGACAACACAACTACTTCCCAATATCTAGCAAAGGGAAGAGCCACGTCGATTTTAGTTTCTTACTTTTTACAAATTAATAACGATCTTGAATTTCAAACTTGTATAACCTCCTGCTTGAACTTGAACTTGAACTTTACTTTCCAAATATAAACACAAAACAGAAGGTATATAACAACAAAAATGTTAATTTTAAAAAAGTGATGATGATCTTAAAGGTACAATGTCCCATTTGCAGGTCAAAAAAATGAAAAGGTTAAATTCCAACGGCATTTGGTAGACAATACTTATTTAGAACTGCCCTCAAAACAAAAGGGTTTGGAAATGGCTTTTGTTGAGAAAATAACGACCATTTGTTGTCGAATCGACATAAGTGATTTTGCAATCACCTAAGTAATAGTCTGATTTTCAGACCCTTGTAACGAATGGTCGTACGTTTTGTGCTGCACAAAGATTCACAGTTTAATGTTGGCTATTACCAGTATAGTGGGTTATTGATGTAGACAAATGCTCATGTATATGTACCTGTTACAGCTCATTTTATGTATGTTATTACCAAAGAAAAAAAGATGTCTGTCAGTCACTAAATGGTGTCTGACAGGGAACTCTAGAAAGTAAACGGGTTTCCTTGCATAATTTGAATTCTAGGACACTGCTAACGTTTAAATTTCACAGATAGGACATACGTGACATATTCATAATTCCTGCAAAGTTCTACAGAATTTGATGTGGCTGCAAAAGGGACATTGTATCTATATAAGATGTACATAATTAAGACTAGGTAACTTTTGTTAATATTAAAAGGGACTGACAAAGTGGCGCATTTCAAACGATTCATAATTATTCATATTGCCATAAATACTTGCCTCATTCATAATGGTGCGTCATTGAAATAACAATTTTTTTCTGTGACGTGTGAAAAGGAAAATAACACTAGTACGGAATATGGGGAATATTGGTTCCTCATTAAATAGAAATCGTTTTCATATTGCTTGTTCGTATTTCTTGTTCATATTTCTTGTTCATATTTCTTGTTCATAATTCTTGTTCATATTCCTTGTTCGTAAGTCAATCATGTTGACGAGTGTCAACGAGTGGAAATAGGAATCTAAAGAAAAGCTAAGACGAATTAACCCACTTTAAAGTTTGTTCAAGGAGAAAGAAACAACTGAAGGAATATATTGACGCTGATGGAGACAGATTGAAAGAATGACCTTTCTTACCTAAATATGAGTTTTACTTACCAACATCACACTCGGAAAAGATGATGAAAAGCACAACGTTACATTGTTTGTATTGTACACCTAGAGTACGTCACGGAAAATAAAAGGGAGTCAATATTGCAAAAACAACAATAAAAGTTAGGAACTGCTCAACGTGAGCGTCATTGTGTGTCCGACTATCTTTCTCGTTCTGTGTTTGTCGATGTGGCGGAATACTATATTAGAGATGTTCCCTGAAGAGTACTACTCACAAACTGGCCTCATATTCAAACTATGACGAGAAATAGATGAACATTTTGGATCAAACTTACATGCCAAACGTGACTGTACGTAGTCCCACCTATCCACTTTCTGTGCAGTGCTTGATATGTTCAGCAAGATTGATTCAAATCGATCATTCCAAAAACCCACGTAATTGAGTGTCACGTGATCCGTTTTAGCCAATAGGATACTCTCTAACAAACATCCTACTTTAGATAGATGCTCTCATATATCAGTGTGGGATAATAAGGGGACTAATGTCGAAAAGGAAAAAGCCATCATAATACAATGCATCTATTAACCCACTTATAAATCTATGAAAATAGTTTGAGTCTATTATTGTTTTGTAACTAGAACCTAATTAGAAGTTTTTTCGGTAAAAAAAGGCAAGATTTGCCTCTTTTGAAAATAACGATATTTTGTTCACTGGCTTCTAGATAGCAAGTGTAAGCTTGTCTTTGTAATCTACGACTTTAAGTCTTATCCGAGGGAATTGATCATCAAGGATTAAGAGATTGCTTTACCACGATTGAGCCATCACGGATTGTGTTCGTTTTTTTGTCTGTTCTTTTACTTGTACATTTATTGTTTTGTTTTTGTTTTATTTTTCAGCACATGGAAATATTAACCATTTGTAACCAAAAGTAATCGGCAAGCATAATAATGACAGTACATTATGTGTCATGAGTGACTTTTTTGTCAGACAATCTATAAAAATACATTATTATTATTATTATTTTTATAATTATTAGTAGTAGTAGTAGTAGTAGTAGTAGTAGTAGTAGTATTATCATTAGTATTATTATTATTTTTTTTATTGTTATTATGATCATTATTATTATTATTATGATCATTATTATTATTATTATTATTATTATTATTTTATTATTATTATTATTATTGTTATTGTGGTAATTATCATTATCATTTCCTGAAAATGTTTGCTATAGCTTCTATTCCATTACTTTTCTTCTTCATCTACCTGTCTGTAACCCTTTAGGTACTTTTTATCCACTCTTACATTTTCAATTTCGTGACGCTGAAAGGTGCTTGGATTTAGAGCAAATATTTTAATAGCTGACACT
Organism: Strongylocentrotus droebachiensis; assembly: GCA_035222895.1. Lineage (NCBI taxonomy): Eukaryota > Metazoa > Echinodermata > Echinoidea > Camarodonta > Strongylocentrotidae > Strongylocentrotus > Strongylocentrotus droebachiensis. The sequence continues at coordinate 192,881 of JAVYIG010002864.1, forward strand.
GGACATTTTCTAGCCATTTTATTAGCATTTCATGAAGATTTTAATTTATATTATTTTGTCGAGCATTCGCAAACCGATAAAAAAAAAAGCCTGCGACCTGAATCTTGCCTTAATCATCCGGGAAATCATTTTGGGAGTAGCTTTTTTTTTTCTTCTTCGTATTATATTTCATAATTGCAAAGTAACCTAAGAGGCACTTTGAAATGAGTTTGCGTCATTCCTATAATATTTATGTTAATTCAAATCAAAGCATGTTCTTCGTCTGCCGACACTTTTTCCTTTCAATACGATGCTTAAGAATCCCAGCTGCTTTCCTTTTTTTATATATTTTTCCATTTTTAAGTGAGAAGACGTTTAAACCTCGCTCGCTAATGAAACGATTAAGTTCCCTTAAAGAGAGAGAGAGAGAAGAAAAAAAAAGGACACACACAAAAAAAAATCGAGGCAAAAAATAAGAATTGAGCTTGGTGTACATTAAATTTTATTATTATTTTTTGTTGTTTTTGAAATAAATCTTTATTCAGATACAAAATCACGGATAACATCATACATAACTATTTATAACATGCACTTAATCACATGTTTAAATGAGATCAAATTATATATCTGTATTTACTTGAGAGCAGATTGTAGATGTATTTCCTGTAACTCATTAAATATCTTCATCCACTTAGTGGTATTCGCATCTGGGACCCGTTTCACAAAGCCTTTTTTCAATGACAAATAACAAAAATCAGTGACAGATCTGCTGATAACCAATCAGAAGCAAGCATTTCAGTAGCTTATAACAAAAGTTGTCATTTGTCACTGATGACAAGTTTTGTGAAACGGGTCCCTGGTGTTTTAAAATAATATTTATAAATGAGCGAATAACCTTGCGAATGAAAAAGACAGTATTCCTTGCGTTCCCTTGATTTGTTTTAATTACGTTTTAACTTCATGTATATTGCATGTATATATTGACTTGTATGAAATAGCCAAATAAATAATAAGAATAATAATGATAATCTTATAAGCCTCTGTGGCAGACGGTGTGGGGGAAGGTCTCATTGTTCGCTCATAATTTGTATAATGCGATCACCATGGTAACAATGACGATGAAGATTGGGCGACCCTAGGCCTCTCAAGAATATGGTTCAAATATCAGGTGTGGATTTATTTGTAATGATTTTTTTTCTTCTAAGTTGTTTAGAAATAATTTCTGAATGATTCAACCGATTTGTAAACATCTTCGGATAATGCAACCGCTTTGTAAACATCCGGCCCTAGGCCTCTCAAGAATATGGCTCAAATATCAGGTGTGCATTTATTTGTAATGATTTTTTCTAAGTTGTTTAGAAATAATTTCTGAATGATTCAACCGATTTGTAAACATCTTCGGATAATCCAACCACTTTGTAAACATCTTCGGGCGATGCATGTTTAATACAAGAGGATGATGATGTAGATGAGGATGGGAAGGAAAGGGATAAGGGTGAGTATAGGATGGCGATGATGGTAGTTATGATATTGCTTGAGGTGGCAATATTGGTGACAATTATAATAAAAACTGATGATAATCGGGATGATTCATTAATTTGTCATTCAATTGATGAATTTAAGAATGACCTACATAGACCTATAGTAAGCCAGGAAATGTACGGGTTTTTATGAGATATGTAAACAAAAAAATCGGGTCTTTATGGCTTGCTAAAATGGATTGCACTGTTGTATTCGGATGGGATAGTATTCTAAATAACCTTTATTACACAAGCGAGAAAAGTAAACATTAAAGAAAGGAAGTAAGTTTTCAAGAACAAGATATCCCGATGTAAAAGCTCTTATACCATGAGCAAACTCAAACGACGAATTTTCATAATAGCGTCCGTCCTTCTATTCAATGCCAATTAATTTGTTAATCCATCATCTATACGGGGCCTCCCTTTAACGTCCTATCCGAGGGACGGAGTGTTTTCCACTTAACATAGTCTGCGTCTATAAAACAGGGGAGGGGCACGTTAACACACAAGGCAGGCTTCAGTCATCCGCCTGGCTTGGTTTCGAACCCGAGATCGTTGGTACGACAGGCAGACTTAGCCAACTCGCCTCCATTATCAAAATTGCTTATAATATCAAAACATGACGTCTGTTCTGGAATATTTGAGGTTTAAGATCGATCCCTTTTTTTTATTTATTTTTTTTATTTTTTTATTATTGAAACAGAATTAATATCGATCACTTGCTGTCTTAAGACTATCTTCTACTGAAATTTGACATCTTGTACATTAATGTTTTAACAAAGTGAGAGTGAGAGAGACAGAGAGAACGGTCTCGATGACACATTCAGACAATAATTTAATATGTTATATACATGACATTTGTCATTTCTAACTGCTCAATTAAAAATGTACATTTCACACTTAAAGCAAAATATAAATAAGCATAATAATATAAACGCAGTATCATGATTATACACATCTATATATGCTGAGCCACAGAAAATGTGCAAATTGATCAAAAAGTGGTGTATAAAACATCTAACTTACGTGATGTATTGGTAAATATATTTAAAAACATGTATATTATTTACAAAGCTTTGTTTGGTTTTGGAAAGTCACTTATGCCTGATAATCATTTAAAGCCATCGATCCCTATTAAGATGTTTAGGGTAAAAGTGTTCGTTACCCTACCAGGACTGGGAGGGATCACGGGGGCTACTTACAGAAACTAATCTTTATAAAGGTTAATGTTAAAGTTTCAGATGAATTAACATTATACAAATGGTCGAGATAGTGAAATATTATAATAGCCTTTGGGGATATGGAGTGTTAGATGTAGATGCAAATCTTACAAAAGGACAACCATGCCATGGTGAGGCTCGAACCCACGACCTCCGCACCCCAGTCAAGTGCTCAAACCACTCGACCAAGACACATTAACGTGGACAGTCGGGATATGGGACCAATGTGATTCAGGACCAATATGATCTAGTACCAATGGGATCTAGTAGCAATGAGATGCACGTCCAATGGAATGTTAAACTAATGGTAACCATGCAGAACCGATGAAATATCGGATGAATGGAAAGTAGGACTTATGAGCGTAAATACCAAAGTACAGTATAATGTAGGACCACATTACAAAGGATTAAAAATTGCACATCTTTCAGAACCATGCTGAGGTTATTTATAATGTTATCAGGCATCGGGTACTGATTTCGAGGGATGGTCTTTGGTTTGTTTTGTGTTTCTGCCTGATCCACTGAATACGGATTCATCCTTTTGTTTAGAGCACAGGAATGTGTTCATAACGGCTGACCTGAACTCAGGGTTTCTTGCGGCATAGATGAAGGGGTTGACGCAGGAGTTGAGGAAACCTACCAAGGTAAGGATCCGATGCAGAGAGCTTCCTCTGTAGGATGAGGTGATTTTTCCCAGATTGAAGCAGAGATAGGCTATTTGGTTAGGGCACCAAGTCACGACGTATACCAAAACAACAATCAGCATCATCTTGACGATACGGTTCCGAGCGACGACGTGGAATGACTGGTTTGAGTCACCCTTACCGCTGTTGACCATTCCCTGGAACCGCTTGGCCTGGATGTGAAGAGACCTAGCGATGAGGATCTGGGTGACTAACATGGTCGCTACAGGAATGATCAGCCGGATTGAGATGGCATAGTAGGCTTGGACGACCCGGCCCAGCTCGGTCTTGATGATGCCAGCGCAGTAACCAATGCTATCATCATAGATGAAGATGAAGAGAGTGTAGACCACCAGGAGGAAGCTGAACAGCCACAAGCCAAGAACAAAGGTGGTGGCCTTCCGCTTGCTGCTGACTCGGTTGAAGTATAGAGGATAGACGATGGCCACATAGCGCTCAATGCAGATTCCCACCAGGAGGTAGGTAGCTGCTGTGATGCAGAACCATAGGAAGAACGAAGGGTACAGGAGCTTGCAGTAGAGACGTCCCAGGATATTATCAGGAACCTTCTTCGCCCAAGGGATCGGGAAAAGGAATATGGAGGTCAGGAGATCACTGATCGCGAGAGCCCCGATCAGGATGTCAGTGGATCTTATTGAGTGATAGCGTTGGTAGATGACAACCACCACGATGCCGTTTCCTATGACGCCCAGGATGGCCAGGATGGTTTGGACGATGAGCCACCAGGTCCAAGTGAATGGGTACCAGGCCCAACCTGATGAACCCGTCTCGACATAGGTCTCGTTCACGGACTCGTTGAAGTATGATAATGACGTCGACATCAAGTCACTCTCAGGGGTAGTGTTAAGAGCCATGTTTTGTGCGGTGGTGCTACTCCATGCCACACCAAAAAGCAGAATAAATAGATCGATCCTGTTTGGAGATAGAAGAGTCATTTTTTTCACCGGTCCTTTCCTGGAAATGTGCGACGAATCTGGATAATATAGAAGAAGATAAAACAAAACATTAACGCAGCAGCAATGATTCTTTCTTTTTTTTGGGGGGAGGGGGCTTAATTTGTCTCGAACTAGTCTCTCATAAGAGAAGATACTTTATTTCGTATCGCGTGTGAAAGATATTTACAATCCGGGTATCGAGACCAATCACCTAAGCTCATAATGACGACTCGTTAATATATTTACTCGTTTTATCCTGTAAGACATCTATTTATCATGTGTATCCCAAAATAAAGTTCTACCTCATCAGTTTGGGAATGATGATACAATGACCTATCATTGTCCAGACCCCGGGAACTTCTTCGTAAGAAGAGCAACCATTTTAATCACCTGCTCTTTCTTTGCCGTTTAACGTTTCCCCAGATTGTGCTCGTTTATGGTTTTGACATGATACAAATGCCATTATTGCTCTCCTAATCGGTGTAAGAATGGTAGATGGGTTAAGTGCGTGTGGACGGAACTTTCGCAAGAGACAATGACGCTGTTATTTTCTTGTCCTAAACACGAATCGACTTAAACTGAGATGATGCATTTACATGTTATGGTTATGACAAGACAAACTTTCCTGCTCAGGTTAAGAAACGTGAGCGTGGTGAGAAGATCATAATTTAGTTTAATAGATGCAGGACGTAATGTCATAATGAAGCAATGGATACCAGTTTGTCCTACGAAGTTGGACTGTTAAATATCCTGACCTTCCCGTTGACAAGGATCAAACTTACAAGAAGTTATATTTATCAAAACCTTTATTCATCTTCCGCTACTCTACTTTCTCTATTAACTCTATGATCATTTCATGTCTTACGAAATTTCTTTGAATTATCATTATTATCCTTATTATTAGTGGTAGTGGAGATGGTTATTTCACCTGACTGTTAAGGAAAGCATAAATGCTTGTTAGTAAGCAACCAGACGGCCGACGGCTTTAGGTCCTTTCCTAGGGACCTGGTAATGAGGATTAATGCCTTACCAATAGTAGGCGCATCGACTTGGATTCGAACCCGGGTCACCGGATTACGAGACCACTGCTCTACCAACTGAGCTATCACGCCTATTATTATTATTATTGTTGTTGTTGTTGTTGTTGTTGTTACTACTACTACAACTACTCGTTTAGAGTTTTCATTGAGAGAATAAACTATAATATGATAGGAATGAAGCATGCCCAAAGTCGGAAAACTGTTGCCCAAATATTGGAAATTTTAAAATACTCATATGGCATGCACCCCCTCCCTGCCTGAGAGGCTAAAGGATTTTCATACAGAGTAATGCTGAGGGCGAATGATTGACATGAATATCTTAAGTCCGTTGGTTTGGTTGCTTGACAAGCTTATAAACTTCCTCCCACAATACGGACCTAATTATAATCGCATATCATGGACAATTTTAATTGCTTATCATAGAAATGAGATACAGATAACTGCTCAGAGGAGCTATATATACACAAAAATAATAATAATAACAATTAGAAAAGGGAAAGAAAATATTGACATGGTTTGACTTTTAGCCGACACATTCTTTCTTCTCCTCAGTTACGTATTGTAGTTACAGGGGCTCGTATCCACCGTGTCCCCAATCGAGTGGTGAAAAAAAAAATTAGAAAAGAGAGAAAAGGGAAAGATGAAGGGGGAAAGATGAAGGGGAAAAGAAAGATAAAAAGGACACCTGAATCACATCCTGCACCCTCCTCTTTTCATCGGCCTTGTGAATGCAAATTTCATCTTCCGAGTGAGACAGGTGCCCCCCCCCCCCTCCTCCTCCCCAATCGTTTCAATGCCCCCTTAATGGATGGACACACGCTACGCCATTTGATCACCTGCTTTTTAACTACCACCATTTTAAGACTCTCTGTCATCAATCTAAATAATGACTATCATCTTGCTCTTTATAGCACATCATTATCTAGGACTATACGGTCATGTCGGTGTTTTTTTTTTCTTTCTGCCAGACGCCCTTTTTCGCGATGTTTTACCATGTACAGGCCAATGAAAAGATTATATCCAACTGCTGTGGCTCCGTTTAAATGATCTACATACTATGTGACTTTACAATAACTTTTTCAAGGCAAATAGTATATATTATTCCGTCTTGCTATATCTTAATAATAACTTTTGAAAAGGGGGAAATCTCCTTGTACAGTGTACCACGTTTGGGCTGATTAATGCAAGTAGTGTCACTCAAAGGCATATACATGTGGTACTTTTTGTTTAAATCATGCAAAACAAAAAATTCTGATATCTAGTAATTCATCTTTTAAGTGATTCAATAAGTACAAGCTTTTGGGGTCAGAATTCAATTTATAGGCCAATTTTAATCAAACCAATTTTGAAAAGCCTGCAAGATTAGTAATATCTTATAATCTTGCCTCAAAACTAAAATCCTCTTCAAGATAAGTCATTACAAACAATTTCTTTGGGGGAAGTAAACAATTAATTTCGAAATTCAATTTGTGCTATAAAAGTGCTGCATAATCTTTTTTATCGTTCATGCATTTTCAATATGTTTTTGTGGTGTTTAAGCGCCTGGCGTAAGTGAGATTATTCTTGCAAGAATAAATGTACTCATTAGGAATTAAAGATAAGGTTGAGTTCTGGTCATGAGATTGCATTATGAAAGAAACGTTGTGGAATCGATCAGAAAAGGTGGATCATCTAGCATAATTGTATTGGTGTGTACTGCAAGGTTCTGGAATCATCAAAACGATAAGAAACTTGGCCCAGTCTTGGTAAAGTTACACGCACTGTACACAGAAAGATATGGCGCTACACGAACATGATGCATACAAATCCGTCCCGATTTTTAGGAGGTTACATGCCATATTTAGAATATTAAGGCATTTTGAAGAGCCATGCTTTTCAGGGACCTTTTTTTCTGATGTTCTTCCACACTTTCATTATACAATGATAACGCTCACGAATAATTTTTCATCTCTTCCCAGAACTTAACCTTCTCTTTCAAATGAAAAGTAAATTGAAAACGTAACAGAAAAAACAACATTACATTGACGTCACACACGATAAATTACTTATGATGATATTGTTCTTTCAAATTGAGCTTACCTCTAACCAATAAGAATGAAAAGTTAATTGGAATGTTTTTCCTAACAAATCTTACCACATCACACTAATCATCGTAATCATTTTGGATAAATAATGCATTTAGATTCCTTTCAACATCTAAATTTTATCTTCAAGATCCTAAAGAGAAGATTAGGTTTCGATCGAGGTGAGAAATCAATCGTGATATTTTTCTTTCTTTTTGCACTTTTTTAGTTCCATTTTAAAGATAACCATATACAATCACTGTCGCATAATAGAAATTAAAATTGACATGACCTCGTATTCTGAATATTTTAAACTTTGGACACCATTCTGATGCAGTATAATGTGTAGAACCATAACTATACCCGTGTCTGAGTGCGGTATTACATGCTGTAAGTGATTTTTCAACAAGATGGGTCAGTTTTTATAAAATATAAGATCGAGGACACGATCTGTATACACTGGCTACAAGCCGACAAAAATCTTTGCAAAATGCAGCAGTTTGTTGTGACTTTACGATTCCAAAAGCTCACAATATACACAATTATTCTTCTTCACTACATAAGCGACGATTTCAATCTGTGATTACATAAACAACACTCAACTTTGTTTTTAAATTCCTATTCCAGTACTTTCATCTACGTATTAGAAAGAAAATGCAAAACGCCTACTTCTAAAAAAATATGCATTGATTGTTAAAATTTGATTATCTTATGATACTGTTAGATGGGTTTAAATGTATGCATGGAGATACACCTACAGACTCGTTTTGGATAAAATTGTTCATTCCAAAGGAGATTTAAGTAATCTTGGATTGTTGCAAGGTGTAATTTATTTATTAATTACAACGGAGCAGAATTGAACACATTAGTTTTATCACAGTTTGTTTAAGACACAATACAGAGGAGTAGATTTTTTTCTTCAATCAAAATTTAAAATTGTTCATTCCAAAGGAGATTCAAGTAGTCTGGATTTTCGCAAGGTATAATTTGTCTATTTACAATGGAGGCAGAATTGCAAACATTTCTTTATCACAGTTTTTTTATGACACAATACGGAGAGGTAGATTTTTTTTTTCATAATTAAAATTAAAAATTATTCATTCCAAAGGAGATTTAAGTAATCTGGATTGTCACAAGGTATCATTTTTTTCTAATTACAACGGGAGCAGAATTGAAAACATTTGTTGAAATAACATCTTGTTTATTACACAATACAGAGGAGTAGATTTGTTTCTTCAATAAAAAAATAAAATTATTCATTCCAAAGGAGATTCAAGTATAGTATGGATTGTCGCAAGGAATCATTTTTCTATTTACAATGGAGGCAGAATTGCAAACATTTCTTTTATGACAGTTTTTTTAATTACACAATACAGAGAGGTAAAAAAAAATCATAATTAAAATTGAAAATGATTCATTCAAAAGGAGATTTAAGTAGTCTGGATTGTCGCAAGGTATCATTTTTTTCTAAGTACAACGGAGCAGAATTAAAAAACATTTTTTCAAATAATATTTTGTTTATTACACAATATAAAAAGCATGTTTGTTTTCTCAATCAAACTTGTACATTTTTTAAGATCCTGTTTGATATTTCATTTTCTTTAAAATAATAATAATAATAACAAATCTTTTAAAGTCCACTCCTAATGTTATCAAGTTAAACCGAAAATGGAAATTCTTTTTGCACAATTGATCGTGAGCCCGGCAGCCAATGAGCAGTGCCAGATCGACGTTGCTCTGTCCCTTATTGTTGAATGCCAAACAACGTAGCAGCCCGGGGTTCGAACCCACGACCTCCCGGTTGAGAGGCGGACGCTCTACTGACTGAGCCAACACACCATGTACCAATACCTTGGTTGTGTATCCCATTCTAACTTTTTAATTGAAATGACTTGAACCGAATTGGATATTTATCGTACTGCTCCCTTAATTTGAAATCTATATTATAAAACGCTATCAATGAATGGAATATCAATGTTTTTCAGGTGAAGTTTAATTGAAGAAAAGAGATAAAATGCACCGTCATGCACGCGAATCATTATCGGTGAAACGTTCACGTAAGAGTGTATCCTTTTTCAAAAGAATCTAATGTAATGGGACAAGAAACCCGTGGGGAGGATGGAAGCTCTGCATGGTCGTAGTCAGCTTTCTGTCTACTCCTATAAAATGACTCTGGTTGTCAAGGTTTCTGTAAGATAAGGTGACCCGAAATAGCAGACTTTAAAAGAATTTGATAATGCACTGCGCGATGAATTACAAGGTTCCCATGTAGTCTTTGTATTCACCAATGACAAGAAAGTGAGATGAGTAATTCAGAAAGGGTTTCTTACCTCGATGAAGCCGAGATGCACGGGTGGAAATTCCAAAGTTTTAAAACCAAATGACTTTAAAAACTTTAAAAAAAATGATATGATAGCAGATAATAGAAGATTCTCGTCGAAATCTGAAATGCTTCATCAACCTGTTGTCTAGAGTAAAGAATAGACCCTGATTGCGGTTTCAGGTGTCAACGTTGCAAGTTATAGGAAGCAAAAATTGTGTGTCACCTAAGACGCATGCGCGGGCTATGTTGTATCCTTCTATCCTAAATTCTTCTTCACACTCTATTTATCTCACTATCTACAAATGAAGATTTTAATTCCAAAAGGAGCATTTTTGTAACTTCGGAGGAAAAAGAAATTGTTTACCAGATTTTGTACAGGCGTCTAAGGAAAAGTGATATTAGAAGGTGCATTTTTTCATAATTGCTCCCGAAATTTAGGTTAATAATGGTGTTGAAAGACGGGTACTACAGTGAACAATGGTCTGATATCAATAACTCATTTTTCATCAAAAGTGGATTTAGCTCCTTTTGGAATTAAGCTCTTCAAATATGTATCCCATCCTCTCTTACTCTCAACTTCTTTTTTCCTTTTGTGATATTATCCCTCTTCACTCACTGTTCAGTTTCTTTCCTTCATTCTTTCTACCATTTTTGTTTAAATGTGTATCTCTCTCTCTCTCTTGAGAGGTTTTCTTTTTTGTCTGTTTATTATTCTCTTTCTCATTCTCTGTCGCTCTCTTTTTCTCTTTTCGGTACCGCTAAAGAGCTTTTGTGTATTCCTCAGTTGCAGGCTAATGACGTAAAAGATAGAATACAGAGTTTATTTGTAAAATAATTCCAGTCGAAGCAACGTAGAACTTTCAGGTAAAAGAAGTTATATATGCATTCCTAAACTTTAGTTAATGTAATTTTTGTTTTCTGCAACAGTGACCGTGGGATGGCTCTGCATGCTTATAGGGCTTTTTGTATTTCTGAAAATTAAAAACATGAATAAAATTAAGAAAATACGTGGAGAAAATAAGCAGCTTTGGCAATATCTGTGAACATCGTAATTATTTACTCGAATAAAAATGCTTATTCCGAATCTAAGCTTTGTTTTTTTTCTTCATATTTTCTCCCCGGCCCCTCTCTTCCAATGACGGTTCTTCAGACCCCCTTAAAAAATCGTGAGGCACATGTAACAATAAAAGCAAGATCCAACAAGCGAATAAATGTAGATGATTCGTTTATAAAGTCACCATGCGTTTTGGCTGTTAAAATGTGGTCTTTCGTAACGAAATGTCCCCTTTCTCTCTCTTTCTCCTCCCCCCCCCCCCCCCTCTCTCTCTCTCTCTCTCACCCTCTCTTTCTCTCTCTCTCTCTCTTATATCAGCTTTCACATTTTCATTTTGAAGTTTATAGTTATTCAAAAATAAGTAATTTTTCACCTTCTCTTTACAACCGAAATCAAACATAACGAGAAGCAAGAATTCCAGGGAGAGCTTCAGATATCGCAGCCCCAAGGCTGGAATTTGCGAGCACAATTTATATTTATATTTCTGGTATTTTTTTGAGAAGGAAAACAAAAGTTCAAAGGTACATGAAGAAATTTGATAACACATCCCATGGGAAAATTTAAAATATATCAAAAGAAATAAATATTGCACCTCGTTGTTCTACTAGCTGATTTACGTCCAGAGGGAGAAAGTATTGCCGGCATATCAAGGCTATTACATATCGGGTCATATTATTCATATCATAATAAGAATTTGATAAAGCTATTCTAAAGTGTTGTGAGGGGGATGAGAGAGGGATAAAGGTGTTACGTGTAAGAATAAAAATAAATAGTGTATGATACTGTGTGCCCACACAAGGTATTATTCCGTTTGAAGAAAGAAATTGGAAACAAGCCAATAAAGATAAGAATCTAAAGTCATGCGGGACAAAATAGAAGAAGAGCAAAAGTTAGAGGGTAAATAGAAATGTAGAAATATATGGTGACAATCCTAAGAAAATGAGGGCAAATGTTTGGGGAAAATAGTCAGCGGTTAACTTCTTGCTATGTAGCTTTTGGCGAGCAATAAAAAAATAGTAGGTCCATGAACAGATGGAGTAATAGGAAGGAAAGAAAGTGGAGAGAGAAAGAGAGAGAAAGAAGAGAAAGATAGCAAGAGCGAGATATAGAAAGAGAGAAGGAGAGGGGAAAGAGGGAGAGAGAGAGAGAGGGGGAGAGAGAGAGGGGGAGAGAGAGAAAAAGAGAGAAAGGGAGAGAGCGAGAGAGAGAGAGAGAGAGGGGGAGAGAGAGAGAAAGAGAGGGGGATAGGTGGAGATGGAGGCATATTCTATCGTGGGAGTGAGACAGAGGGAAACGAGGCAACAAATGGACGTAAGGACATGAGAGAAAGAGTGAGAGAGGGAAGAAGGGTGCTATATCAATGAAGAAAACAGGAAACTGAACAGACGGTATTAACAAATGTATCAAAGAAAACCCACAAACGTATTAAAGTGGGCGTCGGAACTGTATAATTTAATTTTGATTACTTATCTATATATTCCAATCAACCTGCTCCCTACTTCATCCACATTAAAGGCACTTTCAAATTGTATAATGTCGCTTGCACATGATGCGTCATTACGGTTGCGCTATTATCTGCATTCTTCAATCATTTGAAGGTAATTAGTACATTCCTAAATAATTCAACGCACTGTAAATCTGTATTAAATGTCCATTACACACGAGGCGTCATAATTGTGATGACGCGTATTACTGCGTCAGCTTCTAATTGTGCTGACGCATATTACTGCGTCAGCTACTAGTTGTGATGACTCGTATTACTGCGTCAGCTACTGAAGTCACAATTAAGGTGAACGAGAAATGGATAATACAAACATTGCTTCTAATAATGATAATGATAATAATAAAACAAAACAATAATAATAAAAATAATCGTAAAAGTTATAATAATAAGTATTTGTACTACACACTTCTTTATGTAATACTACTCAAGGGGCTTCAAGGTAATAAAATGATAATACTTCAGGACTATTTTAACAAAAAACATTAAAAACAATATTATACATGAAACATTAAGTTTCCTAGTAGCTCTGGGTGAAATGAAGCCGATTTATTCTTGTTTAAAAAGAAGGTTGAGTTCTGGGAAGAGGTGAAAAATAATTTGTGAGCGTTATCATTTTTATTATGCAAGAACATCAGATGAGACATGTTCTCTGAAAAGCATGGCTCTTCAAATGCCTTCATATTCTAAATATGTCATGTAACATCGTAAAAATCCTGGGTAGGATTTTGACGCCACGTGTTCGTGTAGTCCTAAATACATCTTTCTGTGTACAGAGTTTGTAACTTTACCAAGACTTGGCCAAATTTCTTATCATTTTGATGATTCCAGAACCTTGCAATACACACAAATTCTTATATGCTAGATCATTTTTTCTGGTCGATTCCACACCGTTTCTTTCACAATGCAATCCCATGACCAGAACTCAACTTCATCTTTAAGACAATTTATGTTTCTAATGTCACTGGGCAATCGCCGTAGTGGGTGTTTCGGCTGCCGGAGGGACTACAGTGGATGCAGAAAAACGAAGAGGATAATGACACTGCAAGAAGATATATTCGGGAGCGGCATTCCGGAGTGCTTTAAAAACCAGCATCAGGACCTGAAGCCAGTAAAATTCTTGCAAAGATCAGTGGCTATGAAGAAGGGGGTGTTACCGTTCTAAATCTGCATGACGTTTTATTAATTACACAAAATTCCCCCGCCCGTGTGTTCTACCTTAGACAAATAAAGTATGTGTTCTCCTTTGCCAGCGCTTTTCAGGATTGTGCCCCCTCCCCCCTTGCCGGCTTTACAAAATATACCTGGATCCGTCTCTAAATAAGACGACTTTTCAAAGGGCACTGAAAGATTCATGAAACCTTTTTTTCTTTCTTTCCAGCCCTCAGTCAATGATTACACGATTAAATTGATCTTGATGTGATTTAACAGCTCATCACCACTGTTTGTCAATGTTTCATCATGACTAGCTTCCTACTTCTCTCTTCTATTTTGGCTTGTTACTATCACTGTCCGTCTCCTTCTGTTACATAGGTTATGGAGCGGATCAGGGATTTGGTAAGGGGGGGGGGTACAATTCAGGAAAACGCTGACAAGCAAGCAAGCAAAGAAAAGAAATGATATTATCATTTTCAGATTTGGGGGGTCTGCAGGGGGTAGGGTCTGACGAGCAAAACAAAATACCCTATCACCCAGGAAAGGCTGAGGCACATGTTATGTTCTTAATGTAAGCCAGTTTGGTTGCATGGGCCGCCCCCCCCCCTCCTTTTTTAATAACAAATATCCCCTTGTCAGCTATTCCAGCGCGACGGCGTGACATTAACACTAAAAGGCACATCCATATCAACAGCATATCAATTATCAACTACACCTCATTTTGTGAGATTTATACAGTAGTACAATAATAATTCAAGCATAGAAACAAGTCTTGACATATATTTATTTTGATTGAAAACCTGATTTTATTGGCGTGACTCGTGTGACAGGTTAAAAATGAGTTTTCTTGACGTCAAGTGAGATCAAAATCACACTTTCAACATATGAACTTGATAACTTTCTAGTTTCTTAATTAACTGGCTTTGAAATAGTGGCCTCTCCTGACTTACTTTTGAATAATAAATTTCATGCATCTTCTACAGGCTGTCAAAATAATAATAAGATGGGCAATATGCATCGAATATGGATTTAGGCCTGTATAATTTGTATACCCCTTTTGCTTGAGAATTAGATGACGATCTTTACGTGGAAAAACCTGTCGTTCATAAAGTTCGTCAATCAACACGATATTAAAACAAAATTAATCAACAAATATTTTCGAAAATCAACTCGAAATCCAATTCAACACCCTGGTATATATCCCATAGAGATCGTTTCACATTACGTAATATTTCATTGTCATGTTCAGACATAGAGTAATACAAAGTTTTGGGAAATTTTGCATATTGGGCGGATAGTGATTCTTTACAATTTTGATATATTTTGATACCCCTGTGGATGTATTATAAGCACTAGAAAATTTAGTTCCTAAAACACTTCTTCTTTCGAGAAAATTTAGATATACAAATTTACCGGTGCTCCCGGTAAATTTTGATAAATTTCAAATAGCGCCTACGGCCGTACAATGGTAGCTGCGACCATGAAAATCTCAGAATATGTAGCTGTGATATATAGTTTCCAACGAGAAAAGCTAATCGGTCGATTTTAGTCAAGAAACATTGTTTTACAGCTTAATTAATATCTTGACCTTGAGAGGGAGCTATACAACATAAAGAGTTTATTATTTACAATTTCATAACTTTAGACTCGATTTCAACCGCGACAGCCATCACTGAATATTGTAGGATAGCATATGCTTCCAATATGTTCACTTGAGCCAAATTCATGACCCCATACCAAAACTTTGTATTACCTTTAATAGATGACGTACAAGACTATGGAAATTACCTTTGAATTTATTTTCTTGAAAGTACTTTATTTTCATACCTTTTGGGACACAAAACTTTGTTATTATTTATCCTGTTGATCATGTCTGTTTACCATTTACTTTATATTCTGCTTCATCTGATGTTTGTTTATAGTCATGTTATTCTGTCCCTTTCATCCTCTTAATCATCTCTTCCTCCCACATCTTTCATCCTCGGCTATTCATATTTATCATCCGGTTTATTCCGCATCAGTATCATCATCCCTTTCCCCCCGTTTCTACTTCTTATAGTTTTCATGCCGACTTTAGTACCGACTTTATTCCTGTTCAATGACATTTTAATTTATAATCTTCTTCCTGGAAAATAGACTGGTATGTAATGACCCACACACGTCTTTCAATCTATTGATTTTTCTTTCCATTTCTTTCCCCCTTATTTCTTTCTTCTTGTTGTTGTTGGGGGGGGGGGGGTCTTTCCTTTTTCTTTTCTTTTACTTCTTTTTCTTCTTTTTCTTCTTTTTCTTCTTTTTCTTCTTTTTCTTCTTTTACTTCTTATTCTTCCTCTTTCCTCTTTTTCTTCCTCCTCTTCTTCTTCTTCTTCCTTTTCTGCTCTTTCTCACCTTTTTTGTTGTGGGGGGGGGGCACCAAAACTGTTTTTGTTTTTCTTGTTAATTATTATCATCATCTTCATTATCATCATCATCATTGTTATCATCAATATTATCATTATCATCATTATCATCATGACTATTATCATCATTATCATCATAATCATCATCATCATCATCATCCTCGTCCTCTTCCTACACTTTCTCTAATAATCTACCCTCTATATATATACTAGACTCTAATCACCAAGCAAATAAAACAAAAACACACATGTATTTTAATAAGTTATGGATAGTGATAACAGTGTAGAGATAAGAAGCCAATAACCGATAACCAATAACAACAGACGTCATTCATAGAAACCTCCAAACCGACGGATTAGGAAATGAATGATTTTTTGTTTGTTATTAGCTCGTCTTTTAAAGGTCATATGATATATCCACGAGAATTTAATCCCCCATAAAAAAAGATCGCAATCTATAAATCCCTGTCTTTGGGTCATACCAAGGAGCATCTTTGGTCGTAGATATGAGCCGTCTAAAATCATCTTGAAATGTATAATCTATAATGAGGGGATATGCAGTCCCTGTGCATGATAATAGTAATTGTGTTTCAATAAAAATTATAATTATCTTTCTTTTTATCGTGTATGATGCCCATTTTCAAATGCATGTACATTGTGCACACATATTTCTTTGTTGTTGTTGTTGTTGTTGTCGGGGCGTGCAACATTAAAAACATATTTTTGTTGTATTAACAATATTAAAACATATTCAAAACAACTGAAAATATATGTGAAAACAATTACAAAAAGAATATATATTACAAACAATTGCGAAATGTATATACTCTAACAATTCAATTCAAATTACTTTAGGGGGAAAAGCAACTAATATGCATACAAGAAAAACAAAACAGTTAAACCAAATATTTATTCATGAAGCAATTACGGTGTGGATGTTTATTGTAGACCGAAACAGGAGGTACACAAGAGCCCCCCCCCCCCCCTCCCCCCTCTTTGGTTTACGCCGATGTCGTGGAAGTTTATTACAATATAATCATGTATACAGCCAGGGCAAAATATTCTCCTATGAGAAAGGGTGGTGCATATTTTCAGAATCCTGGGCCCCATTTCACCAAACTTGTCATCAGTGACAAATGCCAGTTTGTGTTATAAGCTACTGAAATCCTTGCTTATGATTGGTTATCAGCAGATTTGTCACTGATTTTTGTCGTTTGTCATTGAAAAAAGGCTTTGTGAAACCAGGGACTTGTTAGACGGATCCCAGAATCGGCAACTGTATAAAATCAATTCAAAAGGTTCTCTTAAATCTTTTACCATCTTCTTCTTTTAATTAGTTAGGTTATTTAACCTTCGTTACGGTCATCAAAATCCCAATTGCAAGAGAATGAAAGCGACGTTGCCAGCTAATACTGTTTTCACACTGGCAATATTTTGCTTAACCCCGTACTATAGGTGGGGTTAAGGGGGGGGTCAGCCCCACCTATAGTACGGGGTTAAGCCTATTCCACTTTCTGTTCAGACTGGTTTTTACCAAAGTGGGCTAAAGTTGGCTAACCCCACCTATAGTACGGGGTTAACTAACCCTGCAAAATAGCAGGGCTAACTCCGCAATTCTCGCTACCCTAAATAGGTACGAAAATCTCGAAATTCGCGAGACGAGGTAATTTTCACTCTCTCGGGTCGTCACTACAACTTCCGGTATAGAGTCCCATCCCGCTGGCGCTAGCGCCTGTGTTCGCTGTGCAGAGTTTTCACGCACGCTAAAATCGATGCCAATCAGTGTAATTGGTACAGATTATAATATGCAATGGAAAGCTTCGGGCAGAATTAGTGACTTTAGCACAAAAGGCCGTTAAACTCTACCGTGAAAGAGAGGGTTGTGATCACGAACGCCTGCACAGGAAGCTGTAATGTCGAAAAGCTATCCCATAATGCAATGCGGATTTCAGGATTTTCCCCGGATCTCGGCAGAATCGCTATTTGGGGTAGCGAGAATTGTGGTGCTAACTCCTGCTAACCCCGCAATTGCGGTGCTAAGCAAATGAATGAGAACAGAAACGAAAATAGTCCGGTACTACGCAATGGAGCGTATCGCAGCTGGCCAGATGTGAGGTATGTCCAATCATAACATTCATGATATCCGGGGTTAACGAAATGCAGTGAGAACAGCGGGAATTTTCTTATTCTGGAATAGGCGCTAGTACGGGACTACAAATAGTGTGTGTGAAAAGCCAAAAAAAATAGTCCGGGGTTAAGGATAGTACGGGGCTAAGCAAAGTACGGGGTTAAGCAAAACCAGTGTGAAAAGAGTATAAGAAAAACAACTAACAAAGACTTGCTCCTGACTACCGGTGTCAGAATTGGTAGATGAAGGATCTTCAGGGCCAAGGAAGGCGAAAGACATGGGAAAAAGGAAGAAGAAACCATCGGTAGATCGCTGTAGTGTATGGTAATGAACTGTGCATGGGTAGACAGCTACTGTTCACTCCGTGCCTGGGCCGATTTCAACACCAAAACAAAAATTACATGGTGAAAATATCGACTAATAGCACATCGTTGGCATGTATATGTCATAATTTTTAAAAGGGGAATTGATATTAATACTATGAAGTACTAGGGGAAGGTAAAGAATTGTACATAGAATTATGATTTATTAGACTTTTCAGCCTTTGAAACAAAAATATGCAGAAAATTGTATCACTCTGCACATGTTTGCTATGGAACATCCGGGTACGTGAATATACTCTTTCCCGGACGTGAGGTCATAAATAGTAGACCAGCGCCGTGACTGATTTTCTATGCAAAGAGAGGTGGATATTTTCGACATTTCAATTGAGGATTTCGAGTAGACAGAATTTTTTTGTGATATACTAAGTAATTGAAAAACTTAAAAATAACATATACTTGCCGTAGGTAACAAATTAAGGGACATTTATTTGCTTAGAGTATCAACTTTAAAAAAGGGAAAACAAGGATAGCGAAGATCGATATGGAGAAGGAAAAACAAGGAAATACATAAGGAAAGAGAAGAGGATAAGTCGAAGGAAGAACATAGAAATACATGACGAAAGAGCTATTAATTAGAGGATTATAGTATAATATAGACGAAGGAAAAACAAAGCATATAAAGAAGGAGAAAATGATAGATAGAAGGAGAAACAAAGAAATACATATAACGAATGAGAAAGAGGATAGAATAAAGGAGAACAAAATAAATGCATAACAAAGGAGAACTGAAGGATAGATTGAAGGAAAGAAAAAGGAAATACATGACGAAAGAGAAGAGGATAGATTGAAGGAGAAACAAAGAAATACATAACGAAAGAGAAGAGGATATTTAGCGAGAAACAAAGACATAACGAGTACTACATGTGCAGCTCCAACAATCCAAAATACTGCTAAGGGTAATTTGTTCCTTTCTTAAACGTTTTTTTTAACGATTACAATTCGAATTCATTTGAGCCAGGTTGGTGGTAACACCATTTTTCTTTCGACAGAATTAGTCGAATTTATATCATATAGAAAAAAAGGTATCCAAGAATGTTTTTGTATACCATGGATCTACATGTAGTTTGATGCTTGGGGTGGAAGAGTGTCTTTCATGGTGGCTGAAATGTGAGTTAGAGATTGGGTTGGTGATGGTCGAACAATCTCTCTTTATGTTTCTTCATTCTTCTACTTTCCACCTTTCTGCACCCCTTTTTTAAATCTTAGAGTCTCTCCAACAGGGACAGGGATGGTTTTTGTACCGTTATACTCTACAGATAATATCAAAACAATTTGGACATTTCGTGAAAGTGTCAGGTCTAGCTTATAATTACTTTTAATTACTCTTGACACTTTCACGGAAAGTCTACTCTCTATCTAGATAATTACCCGATGTTACCGACACCTCGTAAGCAAAGAAATGCCACTTATCCACCCTATCGAAAACCAGCAATGCAAATTCGTCTTCATGACGGCTTACACATCCATGTTTGCTAACAGCAAGTGTACTTAGAGCTATTGGACGAGTGATTGAATGGCGCCTTATATCAACGCATTGCAACCCTGAATACTCGAGTGCAATTCGTTTCGTTTTAAATATTAATAATCGTGAAGATATTACTCCTAATGGACGGGGAGATTATCATGACGATCCAAATTCTTATTGTTTTAATATATTACGAGAGGAGGAATGAACTGTATGTTGATGTTTCATGGTAAGTACATAAAGTAGTTGCTATAATCAAACAAACTCGATGAAATCATGAATATCCCAAAAAGGGAGGGGAGAGTATAAAATATAAAACGAAAAACCCTCTATTTCAAAGCCCTGCCGTTCCTACGCTGAATGTTGGGGGATTGTGTGGTAGTGGTGATAGAGGGCGGGGGGGGGGGGGGGGGGGAGGGGTGATGAATAGGATGATCCATTTTACATACCTGAATGGACTGTAGTCTCATTCCTAATGTATCTAAATGCCACAATATTCCTGTGCTTATCATAAATTGGAGACATTTCTTTTCCTCCCCTTTAGGCTGGACAATCCTTGATTTTATTTTCTTCTTCCAGACTTGGAGACTAACGCAGTCCACCGCTGGCTCTTATAATACCTTGTCTGTTAAATATCGATTCGCCTGTGTTCTTACTTCTGGGTAGGCTTCGCATCCTCAAACAATCATTTTAAAGCATATATCGTTCTTAAGGTGAATAGGGTTTTAATGGTTTTCCAAGTACATCAGTAAATATAGCTGGAAAAATGTAATAATATTTTTTTTTTTTAGTGTTCTAATGATTAAGGAGATGGGAGGATAATACATTAATAGGAAAAATACGATCCATCGCTCAATAAAATAGACATTTATTCTATGAAGGGAGAGGACTCTCCAATTTGTTTACACGAGGTCATGTTTTTCTCAAGAATGTTAGGGAGATAACAAATTGTCTAGATAGACGGCGCTATACATATGCCTATTAATATTATTATTACTAATATTATTGATTCCACTTTGAGGAGGCAAGCTGGTTCTTTACGCATGCTAAGATCTGTGGAGAGAAAAAGACAGATAGAGAAAGGGAGAGAGAGAGAGAGGGAGAGAGGGGAGGGCGAAAGAGGAGAGAGAGAGGTTTGAAAACAGAGAGAGGGAGAGAGAGAGAGAGGGAGAGGTTTGAAAAGAAGAGAAAAAGAGAATGAGAGAGTGAGGAAGTTGATAGAACTAAAGAGAGAGAGAGAGAGAGAGAAAGAGAGAGAGAAAGAGGGGGGGTTAAATATCATATCTGTTCACTACTTCTTCTTCATTCATTCTTCCATATTCTGATCTTCCTTACCCGCTGCAATTTTAAATTCTCACTTTTGATAGTGGTTACTGCAATCGATGGCAGGTCGGATTCTTCACATCTGCATTTTATCAATTTCTATTTATTATTGCTCAGGTGGAACTTTTTCCACTACACTTGGATAATTTAGAGGAAGTGGGTTATATCGATTGGAAATTCACAAATAAAAGATCTATTTGGTAATGTTTGATACCATATTATAGTATGTCTCCCTCCCGTGGAATGATACGAATACTGAAAGTCTTTGAATATTCCCCGGTTTATTTTGTTTTGGAATATGTCATAAGAAAGGAACTTCACTATATAATATGAGATAGCTTAATAGACAGACACTGAGATGTGATTGGTGCAGAGCTCGTCCCATGATATCGATTGCGAGTATCGTTATTGTTATATTTTCCTGACCGGTCACCTTCGATGGTTATATTGACCAGCTGGTGAAATGAATATATTTGTAATCAATGCATGTCGCCCTCCTTAGGAATGTATGCATTTTTTTTTGTTTTCCCTACAATTTGTTTTCCATCCTTTTTTTTCTCCCTCAAACTGTTTTTTTTCTAAAAATTTTGTTTCTCCTGATTTTGTTTCTTTCTTGAAATGTTTTTTACGTCAATTTTGTTCTCAATTTTGTTTCCCCAATTTTGTTTTCTGAATTTTTTTTTCGTCAATATTGTTTTCTTTTCACTTTTTTTCTAATTTTTATTTGTCAAAAAAATTAAAGAAATTTCGGGGAAAAAATGAACCCCCCCCCCCCCCAATGAATTTTCAAACCTAGGCTATCTAATATATTGACTGGCAGGGGGTATAAAATATTCTTCGGACCTGAAGGGAGCTATATTTTCCCTCGGGAAAATTTAACATGTTCGGAAAATATAACTCCCTTCAGCGGTCCGAATAATGTTATATTACACACCCTGCCAGTCGATATCTGTATACTAGAGCGCTATAATGGCAGCACAGCTAAAGCCGGGGTAATAATAATATCCAATATGTCATGCGCAGTTGAGTATATACATATAGAAACTGCGCATTATAAATTTACAATTATTATTATTATTATTATTACTATCTATCGAGAAAAAAAATTATGTAACAGTTAAGCTCTAAACTTCTGAATACCTTTTAAAATCTTAGGTCTATACAATACGTAAGTAGGGTAAGAAGGCATGCACAAATAGAAAAAAGGATGTATTCAGTCTCTGATGGGAAAAGCTTGTTCACGGTGAAACACTCCGATATTTTGAATGAAACTTTTTTTAAATAAAAATATGCTACGACGAAAAAGATCATAATCTATAGAATGTTATTTTGGTGAGACGAATTGACGGGAATCGACTGATCGATATGAAATGGTTTGCCCATTGAACAACTTGAATGGAAAATTGCTTCATTCACTGTGATGTTTGCACACTCCAGAATTATTCATACAAAACGGAAGTTAACAAAGACAAAATGAATGACACATGGGTTCAAATGAAGGGAAAAACCTTTGTAACGAAACCGAAACTATTGTCGATCATTAACACATTCCTTCTCGAGGGACATTTCGAAAAATGTCGGTGTTTAAGCCGTCCAACCAAATCACTCTGGGTAGTCCTATCCAGTAATCATCGGAAAGAACATTTGAAATCGTACATGCACCTTCAATACAATTGTGGCAAATATGTTAATACAACCCCGGCATGAAATTAATATATTCCATTATCAATAATTAAGAAAATAAAAGAAGAAATGGGAGAGGAACTCGCCAGATACGTCATAGAGTTTTCAATTTGTATTTATTTAATTGATCGCAATTTCTAAATATCATAATTTATTTTTTAATCGGATTGTGCTCAAACTTTCACTGACCTGTTTCTTTCATTTTGAATGCTGCTCTTAAAACCATTTTAATACCAGTGTGGATTTCACTTTTAAGTGAATTATTGGTAGGCAACTAGGCATTAAGGGAATATTTATAAAGAGAAACCTGCCACTATATCACTATTTGTAAGAGATATTAAGGCACTTGAAGATTTATTTTGTTCGTAATCTCTACTGACACCCGCATGGAAGAAGTCCAAATGTGAAACCAGTTCTTAACTCGAACAGGGGCCTTCCAATCGTATGTTTCCATCATTAACTAGTAAATATTTCCTTCATACATCTGGCTTGAAAAATGAAAATGAAATAAAGCTAGGTCCAGAAACATGACACTGATAAACTTTTCTATAAAAATATGGATAAAGTTCGAGAGTCTGAACGCTGTTTGACTTCCTCATCTATATTCCAAAATTTCCGTACAATGAAGAAATTAGCTGTGAAATACTTTCCGGATCGATGATTTTGTAATGTATACTAAACATAGCCTAGTTATTTTTTTCCTCCTTCAAAGTAAATATTTCTTGTGTGAGTCTACAATTGTTCATAACATTTAATGCAAAACAAGCATTACAGTATGATCCACTCATGTAGTATTACTTTTTTTCGGTTCGAAAGAAGTTTTTGAATACAAACAAGTTGTTATCTTTTTTAATGGTGTGATGTAATTTTCAAAAGCGAATCTCTCGGCTTAAATACTGTGACAAAACGAGTTTAGTATTCATTCCCCCCCCCCCCCCCCCCCCCCCTCTCTCTCTCGTTTTTATTATTTTCCTTTTTTCTCTCTGTATTTTAATTTCCCTTTTTTTCCTTTTTGATTATTAAAGGTGTCCGCTGAAGAAGGGGATCGGGTGCATATTTTTATGACAAGGGGAATTATCGCCAGTAAGTGGAAATCGCCCAGTCGTGTACATTGTTCACCGTAACTCTGAGACCCCACTCCCCTCCAATTTCTAGAATCTTTCCAAATTACCTGCTCATAACCAGCAATTTATCGATTCTGGTAAGAGAAAAAAAAATGAATGGGGCTGAATTATCAACTTGGACTACTGCCCTATGTCGGCTTTAGTATCTCAGGTTGGCAAACGTTCCTCCCTTGATCATACGTATATGGTTGAGCGTTTTGTTTTCCTTTCGTAGACAACAGTGTATAAAACTAGGCGAATGCCAAAGTGCAGAACTTGTAAATTTACAAACGTGACACCCATGAAATGTATTATAACTTAATCACAGGTATACACAAATTGTAGGAATTTGATTTTTCTAAAAATGTGCAAAGTTAAATTTTCCTTTCAATATGCTTGAAAAGCCACTACGCGCTACAAAAAACAGAAATTAGGCGACTATTGTCTTGAAATCAGAAAATCAATGGCGCCATCTTGGTTGGTGAAATAAAAAGAGCGCTTTATAATATTAATTCTCAACGTAGAATTCAATTATGATTACCATCGGGAAAAAGAACCCCGATGTTAACTGACCTGTGGTGAACATTTTGCCGCAGTTCATGAATTGTAGACCAAGGATTCGTTTGAGCAAAATTCAGCTAAGATAATGGATTTCGAATTAAACGAGACCTTTTACGACATCACGACGCCATTAACTGTCTTTGGGCAAGATTCTCTATTAACGAATTACTGTCCACAAAATGCACGCGTCACACTTTATAATATCTTAGCTATTGCAGCAGCATTTGGAATTGTTTTCACAATAACTGCTTTGCTCAGTATTGCATGTCATCGTCGATTTCGAGAGAAACAGAACATTTTCCCATTCAACATTGTTCTCCCCGACTTCTTGTTAGATGTTGCTGTCATATTTTGGTGCATAGTTCTCCTGAACAATTTGCCGGTACGTTAATTGGATATTCGAATAAATACTTTTTAAGCATCATTTTTAATATTTAAAAGTACTTTCAAAGATTTGGGGCACGGTGAATGACCACCAAAAAAAAGGCGACAGAAAGAGAGAGGAAGAGAGAGAGAGAGAGATGAGTGGGAGAGGGGGAAAAGACAGACGAAAGGAGAATAAGGTGACCCTTCCCTGCATTCCTTTCACCTGGTTTTTGTGTGCTTCCAAATCAAAATAAATTCCCCCTCCTTCTCCTCATTTCCGGGGCCCCGCGTCCACGCTATGCCAATGGTAACCATGGTTACAGGCCGTTTGCTCCACCGCCAAGACATCATCTATTTTATGGTGTACGTTATTTCCATGTCGAATAACAGTTTGGACTCTATTGGTATAGAAATATTATATACAAAGCCCTGTAGAATATCATGAAACTCCACCATCTCGAACCCAGTTGAAGATTATATTAATCCCCGGTTACGTTTAAGCAATTCAAAACGCTGGTGTTTTCAAAAAATGTTACTGGCAAAATGTATGAATTCAATAAAGGTTGAACTAAACAAGTTTCAAAACCGTGATCCTGGGGTGAAAACAACTTCTAACCCAGATAATTTCTCCCTTGTTTAATGTAGGATCAGGAAAGGCTTCTTGACGTCTCGGCGTATATAGTCTTTCATACTTCGCAAATAGTATCTTCAGGAAGTGTCCTTCTACTAGCTCTGGATCAGTTCATTGTCTTTAAGCTCGATCCATTTGGTGTCCGTAGAATCCTCACCAAGTATCATCGAATCTTGATCTCTCTCCTATCCTGGATGACCATGCTCGCGGCTACATGCGTTGTCATGTTCCTTCTAGACTCACCAAATACACGGTTTTACTTTGTTAATTTTTCGGTTATCTTCACCGGAGGATTCTACATCCTAGTATACAGAGCCATTGCTAGAAAATCTCCGCTTGGCAACAGTCATGTGAGAAAAAGAAGAGAGGAGAACATGCGAGTTTTGAAGACGTACTCCTTCATTTTTGGAACAAATTTTTTCCTATCCACATTTCCAGATGTCACCTGCTTCATATTTTATTACAATAAAAACCAATCTCTGTTTACATGTGCAAAATTAGGTTGGATTCTCATGGCAACTCTTAAAGCCCCACTGTCCTACTTGTAGCTACTTGCTCCCTCTATATAGAAAACTTCCCAAATCGGTGCCTGTTGGTCCCCCATAATGCTCTTTTTCTTATGTTAATTAAGAGGTGAGTTGATGAGATAGCCACCTGTCAGTGACCTGGCTGGGGGGTCTAATCCCTTCTGGCCCAGTAGTATTGACGGTCTTTAACACAATAGCAAACACTTCTATTTACTGCATGGTGGCGCTTGAGAGGGTGTCGCGCCATCTTCACATGTTATACAATGCGAGAACAAAATGTAATAACTTAGGACTGGGAAAGAGATAAGGAGAAGAAAATTGCATTGTTCCACATGCTGTAAATTATTCGAATTTCAGTTTAATAGAGATACGGCATTGTCAAGGAAGAATATATGTCTAGTCAAAAAGGGTTTCTGATTATCTACAACCCGTATGAGCATCAAATCGACGAGCTCATGCATTAGCGAGAAATTCATATTTCAGACAAAATACTGAAAAATGCTATCGGCCAAGATTAGTTCATACATATTTTGATATGATTTAAAAGACTGCAATAAATTTCTCCTACTGAGAATATTCGATAGATCACTGTCCAAATAGCAGTACCTCTATACACTAGTGGGCAAGCGCGTAGCCAGGATTTCATTTTAGGGGGGCGGTAGGCGCGTTTCCGTTTTACACCCTGCCCTAGGCTTTTCGGCAAGAAATTACACGAAACATGCTGTATCCGAAGTCTAAGTTTGTTTATATCGACGTCAAGAATAGCGAAGCCAAAGCTTATGTACAATTTCAATTGGGGATGCGAGGGTCTTCTTGTTCAAGACGGTTTTCCCGATATATTATTGTTTTGTTATCGCTGGGCTAAATTTTGCGAGCTGATCACGCATCCTCACGCTCTTAGAGTATTGCGTATTAATGGATAAAAATAAATGATACGACTAGGAAGATCAACTAGTATAGAGAGTTAGCTAGCGCTACGTGACGTTTTCAGAGTTCTGGTGGTGTGCAGAGCGCCGAGGCAAGATGTGGACGACTAGACTCCGAATACCAGTCGGTTTGTAAAATTTTATTGGAGAAAAGCCTAGGGCAGGGTGTAAAACGGAAACGCGCGGGCGGTAGTGAGCACGCGAAGCGTGCGAATCACTTAAAGAGCGCGCGTACCGCGCTCCCTAGGGAGGTGGGTGCAGGGAGGGCCTCCCGCGCGAAGCGCGGAAGCTTTGAAAGAAGACTATTCGTTGTACCTTTCTCGACTCATAATCCTTGTCTGAATTCAGTCCGCCCCTCCTGCGCATAGCGCGGAAGCTTTGACGTATTATTAGACAAAGAAGACGATTCGTTGTACCTTTCTCGACCCTTAATCCTTATCTGTATTCAGTCCCCCTCACAAAGAAGACGATTCGTTGTACCTTTCTCGACCCTTAATCCTTATCTGTATTCAGTCCCCCTCACGCGCGAAGCGCGGAAGTTTTGACGTTTCATTAATTTATTAGAGAAAGAAGACGATTCGTTGTACCGTTCTCGACTCCTTTCCCTTTTTCTTCCTACGTCCTCTTACTTTTTTCCTTCTCTTTCTCTCCTTTTTTTTTTTTGGCCGGCGTTTTTTTTTTGGGGGGGCGACCGCCCCCCCCCCCCTGGCTACGCGCCTGCTAGTGGGTGACCGAAGTACCAAGGCAAGAAAGAAAGTAGGGGTGGGGGGCTGTAAAGAGTAAACAAAGCAGAAGGTTTGGTTATCCAAACAAGCTTACCGGCTCCCGCCTTTTTTTCTGCCTCTTGCATTAACTTTATTTCGAATTAAATTATTAAATGTGTATATTATATACGTCCTGTGGCCTGTTCCAGATATGACCTTATCTTGAGCAAAATCACAATTGTTTAGAAAACCCGCTAAATATGGGAAAACGTGTTTTTGTTAATGTTACATACATAATTATGAAACTTCTTCAATTATCGTGAGGTAAAGGCAAGGGATTGTTGAAAAAAAAAATATATATATATATATCAGAAGATAAAGATATGTAACAGTTTGTATGCTGCATCATCTGTTTTTAGTCTGAAATGTTCATATTGGTTTTACCATGATTCATGACTTATATTTTTCATTACTGAATTACTAAACAATGCTGTATGATGATATCAATTGACGTTTTAATGTCGCTTTAAAAGAATGAAGGGTCGAACATGATTTAATTATTATAGATAACAAGTTCCATAAATCGGAGTCATGATGGCTGATTAATTTGTGTGTAATCAATAATTTGGGATTAGTTAAATGAAAGTTCTCAGAAATACGAGTTGGATAAGAATGAATTGTATTATTATGAACTAAAAAATTATCGAATGAAGGTGGCAGTTGCTTATTCATTTATTTGAACATAAAACTTGCAACTTGGAGAGTATGTAAGTCATTGACTTTTAATGTTTTTAACTTTAAAAATAATGGGTCTGTATGGGCTAAAAAAAAAAAAAAAGAGATCCAGTACAAATACGCAGGGCCCTTTTTTGTAATAAAGGAATCGAATTAAGTTTGGTTACACCACAATTTGCCCAAGCAATATTACAGTATGTTAAATATGGAAGTACTAGTGTACAATAAAAAATATGGGGCAAAATAAATTTTAACTTATTTATGATTCCAACACTTTTGGTTATACACAAGTCATAGATACATAATGTAAGTGATCATTCCATGTTAAATGTTCATCAATAAATACTCCCAAAAAAGTTGATGTCTTTTTTTGTTCGATTGGCATGTTATCAATGTTAAGATTAATTGGTTAAATGAGAATTGGACGATAATAACTAATTTCATGCGAGTCGTCTTTTTTAAAGATCGGAATTACCTTCGCTATATATCTTAAGTAAATCTGGAAAAACACCTTGCAATAAATATTGATTAATAATATGGGTTAGTGGATGAGCAATAACATGTATTATTGTTTTAAAAGTGATGTACTAATTCTATCACAACCTTGATTGATTGATTGATTGATTTTTATTCGACAAGCTTCCAACATACAACAATATACAATAATAACAGATCAAAAATAAGTCAGCTTGAACAGGATAACCCACGAAAGCTCGAGAGCTTATTTCCAGTGGGGTCCCTTACAGACATGTATACAATTAATAAATTAAAATAGTAATATTTACAGACAGATAAGAAAATTAAAAGAACTACTTATTAAAGATAATAATAACAACATTAAACTGATGATAGAAATGATATTAAGTACAAGAAGAAAAAGAAGAAGGAGAAGAAGAAAAAGAGGAGAAGGAAGAAGAGGAAAATAATGATGAATTTGTAGAATTTCTATAACGTACGAAAACATAAGTATATACAACATGAAAAAGTATGAACCGACAGAAGAATAACAATTTCAATCATATAACATGTCATTCACTTCTCTTCTCTGACTGTCAAGTATTAGGTATTCCTTTAATTTCCTCTTAAAATGATCATAGTTTCCTATTTCTTTTACACCATTGGGAAGGGAATTCCAATGTTTTATGGCATTGTAATAAAACGAATTTCCAATACTACCTACTCTTTCTGGTAAGTTAAAGTTGAATCGTCTATTTCTTGTATTATAATCATGTACGTCAGTAACAAGATCGAAGTTGGATCGAATATAATGATTCGACCTAGTATGATATATTTTATGCACGTGATGCAATGCGAGTTGTTTTGATCTTTGGTCGACTTCAAGAAAACCAGCTTTAGAAAGTTCGCTATAGCCAACATGAGTTCTTGGACCAGAACAGTTGATAAATCTCACCATTTTGTTCTGTATAATCTTCAACTTCTTTTGATCTGACTTGTTTATGTTACTGTACCATGCAGGGTTAGCATAGTCAAATAAACATTGAATAAGAGCAAAACAGAGTGTACGTCTTGCTTTTAAATCCATACAACTTTGATATCTGTACAAAAATTTCAGACGAGAATTTGCTTTTTTTACAACTGATT
This sequence comes from Strongylocentrotus droebachiensis, assembly GCA_035222895.1. Lineage (NCBI taxonomy): Eukaryota > Metazoa > Echinodermata > Echinoidea > Camarodonta > Strongylocentrotidae > Strongylocentrotus > Strongylocentrotus droebachiensis. The sequence goes on from JAVYIG010002864.1 coordinate 222,911, forward strand.
CTACTAAAGATGAAAATGAAATTGCGCTAGCCAACTCAATGCCTAAATACTTCACAGACTCTTTTCTCTTGATTGCTTGATTATTGTGTCTCACTTTGAATTCAAATGACTTTTTAGAACTACTTTTAGAACAAAATAAAATGCTTTCTGTTTTTCCCAAGTGTAAAGAAAGCTTATTATCAGTCATCCAATCGACACACGTAGACAGCTGTTCACTGAGCTTTTCCTCAATATATTTAGGATCAGGATTTGAATAGAGTAGTACGCTGTCATCTGCGTACAATAATAGTTTGAAGTCTTTTATACAAGTACACATATCATTTATATAACTTGAAAATAGAATTGGGCCTAAAATACTTCCCTGAGGAACACCGCATGTTATAGGCATTAGTTTGGAACGAATATCATGAATGGCCACTACTTGGTGCCGATTAGATAAGTAGGATCTGAACCAATCTAAACTTGCCTTATCAAAACCCATTAGTTGTAACTTCTTC
>JAVYIG010002865.1:0-223374 GCA_035222895.1 Strongylocentrotus droebachiensis
CCAGATGTATGGCGATAATTGACCCGGAATGACGTATGGCCCCAATATACCCAGAATGGGGTCATTTTGGCCCTTCATTATTTAGAGTGTACCCAAGACCGCGTCTACTACCGGGCAGGCCTCGGACAGATCAGAGACACGTTGTGAAAATAATATGTACCCTCCAATCCCCGCTAATCCTACCCGAGACCGCTTCACATCGCGAGGTAGTCTCGACAGGTCCGAAACAGGTTTGCTGCTGATGTAAACGGTAACCTGTCTCGGACTTGTCCGAGACACCTTTCCGTGTGCTCGCGATGTACGATGGTATATTGCGCATACGGCAATTTTCTTAGATATAATTATACTAACATGTATTATGTTTAATGTGTGATTCTCAAATAAAAGAGGGGAGCGCGCCTCTTGCGACCCCTTCTGGCTCATGTTCTGAATCCGCCACCGAGTGTACACGCGTGCATGCATGAGCGCGCGCGCAAAAAAAATAGATGTTTAGGCCTATATACGACGCCCTTTGAAAAAAAGGTTTGAAACAAAAAAGATATAACAGGGGTCCTTAGTCTCGGACCTGTCTAGAACCATTCCGACAGGTTTAAATAGAATTGTAATAGGAGTATGGTGCTTATTTGATATTTAAAAAAAAAACCCGATGCGGTCTCGAGAACTAACCTGGCACAGAGCCGATTCAGAATAGGTAGAATCCATTCCGAATGAATCATCTCAGCAAAACACCTTACAGTTACAAGGAAAGAGGTGGACTCGGAGTAGTCGACTTGTAATTGCCAAATGCTACATTTATCAGGCTATGTGGAGACGGCAGTCCATGTACAAGAATATTGTATTATTGTTGTCGTTTTTGTTTTCATCGAGAGCGAAGAGTAATTACTAGGCAACCATTCCGCGCGCAGTCAATTTCTAGCCACAAAGTATGTCGGCATTGTTTGAAGTACGTTTCTATAGGGTGAATACGGAAGCGTTAAAGTGCCATTCGACTTGTCGACTTGCCGAGATATTTTATCTCACGGTAAAGTCGACTTAATGACCATATCATGTCGACATGTCGAGCTATTAAACTTGCCATGTTGACTTCTTAACTTTTATAAGTCGACATGGCGGAATAGATTATCTTGTCAAGTTGACTTTAATAACAAAAACATTGTGTCGTCCTGGTGACATGAATTATCTTGCCGCGTCGACTTAACAAAAAAAATATGTCGTCATAGCGACATAATTATCTTACCAAGTCGACCTAACAAAAAAGTAGACCTATGTCGTCATGGCGAAATATTTTTGGACGGATAATTACTTACAGACATAATACACCGCTGCATAATATCGCAAAATTTGATCTGCAATTATTCTGTTCTCTATTTAATTCTTTTAATAATGAACTCATTTAAGATTATCGATCGGGGGTCATCCAGATAGAGGGCCGATAGACCATTAATAGGCCATTAAATATTATTTATCATTATGAAACAAAAATCATGAATTGGCAACGTATATGCTCACAACATAGCCACTAACGAATTTCTGCATATAAAATTTAAAAGGTCCGACACTGAATTATGCAGTCGTGTTTGCAATCAATTAAATGATGCTCTATTCAACATTTTATGGTTGAATGTACAAGTGTGAATCGTGTTTGGAAATGTTTGGGATAAATTTTGAGCTTAAAATTAAAGACACGGGTGCAAATCTCACCCTTCCAAAGACTTTTTGGGTGTAACAAAAACCAAAGAAATAAATAATTAAAGCCTATTTAGTCACATATCACTCCGGGGCCCTTAGGCGCGTAAAAAAAACAGTCGTTTTGGCCATTTTCTTACGGTGCGTTCGTATAAAAATGGCCAAAGTGACTGTCAGGACATAGTACTGTCTGTGATTCAGATGTTTTGCTTCAATGACCTTACCCCGTTGTTTTTGGTTTTCTTATTTTCATTTTTTTTTCTTTCAAACTAAGTTCACAGCCCCCTTTGTGCATATGTCATAGGGCCTATGTGTTTATAACCTTGTTTGTAAATGTGTTCTTCATTGTTCCAATAAAAATATAAATATGTATAAAAAAAAGAAGAACAAAACAACAAACAAACATAAACATAGATGATCCAGCGTCTAGGGAGAGAATAATGGTGAGTGGCGAGTATTATTCCATCTCCATCATTTTATGATGAAAGAAAAAGTCCCAACATAATTATGCAGATGATGTTTTCCCTTCGTATTAATCATACCTGGGGCCGATTTCAATAAGGCCAAAAAAAAAAAAATCATTTGGTTGTCCTCGACCGCCCGCTCGTCATTTTCGGGCCGCTCGTATTTTTTAAATTTTTTTTTAATATTTTTTTTTTTTTTATTCATTTTTTATTTTTTTTTTTTTATTTAATTTTTTAGGGGAGCAATCTTAAATGCCAAACATACCATTTTATGCATTTGCAAGAATCAAAATGCGTCCCGTTGCCAGTTTTGTCTTTTCAGTACGCAATTAGGTATTTATGAAACTTGCCATTTTTATTTTTCTATGTCAAAATGCCGTTCATTCAAATCAGGTTCTGGGCATTCTTATACTCATTTTAAAGCCCATCTGTACTAGTTTACAGGAGGGATTAGACCACCCTGCAAGGTCACTGGACAGGTGGTTATCTCATCAAATCAGCTCTCAGTTAATATAAGATAAAGGGGATCATGGGGTACCAATGGTCACCGATTAGGCATTGTTTGCTACATAGAGGGCGCAAGTAGCTCTAAGTAGTACAATGGAGATTTAAAAGGTGCTGTATTTCAAAGCCAAAAATACTTTTTGTGTTGGTCTTGATATTCATTGTACATTAAACTAGTCTTTTACCATATTAAAGTGTTTTATAGACTTTGTTTGTTTAAATGCTTGACAATCCCAATGATTTTTTTTTTTTTATGGAAAAAAATATTTAAAAAAAAAAAAATTGGGAAAAAAAAAAAAAAAAAAAAAAAAAAAAAAAAAAGACACACAAAAAATGAAGTTTAAAAAAAAAAAAAAAAAAAAAAATCCGCCCGCCCGCCCCTACTCCAGAAAAGCAATCGAGGACAACCAAACATTTTTTTTTTGGCCTAAGGCTTTGGTCACAGCAGAGAGCGGCGACCGACCGATTTGCAGCCCGCTCGGACGCCGCTGGAATTTAGGGATCGCCCGGCAATTTCCGGGGAATCGAGCGGGTAGTAAATCCCCGGCGGTGCCCAAGCGATGCCCCGGCGATACCCGGCGATGCCCGAGCGATGCCCTGACGATTTTCCGTCGGTGTCCGGTCGATTTTAGGTCAAAACTTGACGAAATTGTGGTCCCGGGCAGTGAATGAATGATGACCCAACGGATTCCTGGACGATCTCCCACCGGCCACCCCCCGATTTTCAAGAAACTTCATGGCGACCGAACGATACCCTAAATGACGGCAGTGCCCGGGCAGCCACTGCTCGGTGTCCGGGCGATATTGGCAAAAAAAAAATTGCCGCCCGGCCGCCGAGCAGGCTGATTTAGGGTGTTGTGACCGTAGCATAACCCATCGTATAAGGCTTGAACCCATCGTAAATCACCCCAACCCATCGCCCATGGACGATGAGTTGGGTTTGGATTTCACAAAGCTCCTATACGAATGGTTTACCCTTGGCAATCCCATCGCAAAATAGCGGATACCCAAATGGTGGTTGTAGAGCTGCGATGGGTTCGAAAAGGGCACTTTCTGTCCCAATATGTCAAATTATGGCGCGAAAACTTTCTTAAGTTACAGTCCGATGGTTAGCGATAATTGTTTTCATTATTATGGCTTTAATTTACCTTTCTCTAATACAATTGGCTCATTTTTTTCATTTTGTATAAAGAATATTCCTTTCAGAAAAGTACCCTTCTAATCCTTAATTTTATGTTATAAATATTTGAAATTGAGATCGGTTTTCTGTCTGATGATTAAAGGTAGGGGGGGGGGGGCTCTTTCAATATAAAAAGTCAAAATGACTTGGCGTTGTGCCACCAACCATTTAACAAAGATTTGCATGGTTTGAAAATTCTTTTATGTCTCACCAATTTTTATTATTCTGAATACATTTCTGGCATACTACACTTCTTCTTCCATTCTTCCCACTTTACCTCTCTTACATTTTGAATTTAACACACTTTCTCTCTCTTAGTTTTTAAATTCAACATTTACACCACTTTTGCTGTATCATTTTTCTTGCACATACATGTATATTTATTTTACTATTGTTATCTCTCTCTCTCTCTCTCTCTCTCAATTTCTTTCCTTTTTTACATTTTGCTTATTTGAAACTTTACACCTCTTTATCTCTTTCTCAGCATATTTTTTTTTATGACACAGATACTATAATCAGTGATAATACATCTTCCAGATTTATGAGAATTGCAAAATAATGTTATTTTATTTAGATGATGCTGTTTGCTGGACAACAATAATTATTTACAATTTATTTAGTGGACAAAACAAAAAGGGGGCGCCAACAACAGGCAAAAATGCTCATTTTTTACTTACTTTTTTCTTCAAATTTTCAGTTTAAAACTGCCCTTTTAGTACAAAAATTTCCAATGGGACTTTTTAAAGAAGTTTAAAAAGTCAATATAAAAAGGGCTTTTTTAGGTAAGAAAAGGGGCACTTTTAGGAATCTTTTTAAAAAAATAGGGCACTGTGCCCCCCGGCTCCGCAGCCCCTGGCTTATTAACAAATTTTCAGTTGAAGTAGGTTGGTACCATCATCCTAAACTTGATGGGCCCCAAGCATGTGACCTCCTGGATATGCCACTGAATAGATCAATAATAGTAATACAGATATTAACACGCTGGGCCATCGAGATGAGTTAACCACAAACATGAAAGTATGGAATCACTACCAAACTTTTCAAACAAGGATGCTTTTTATGAGGGGGGGGGGGGTTAACCTCAACAAGTGGAAACGGGGCATTGATAGCTATGTATCAATACAAACAAAAAAAGCACCAGTTTTTTAGTCAAACAAGATTTGTTATTCTCAATCTGCATCCAAGAGTTAATCAATATGATGGATTGAGCTGTCTGTGGATTTTGGGAAAATCCATTGATCCATAGCTTGTAATGTGATGACAAAACGGTTCCTGATCTTGTCCACCGTCCTCGTATTTTGGGTAATTGTCTTTAGCTTGTCGATGGTAGGAGTTGCATCTTAAGTATTGGAGCTTGCTGCTTGCTTCTCCATCTTTCTCTTTCTCCTTCCATTTTGGATTTCATGTTGCTGTGATTGAAAGAAAAACAAATTATTTTAATTGTTTTTACCTCAACTCTCCGGTTTTGAATTATGTCCAAATTAAAAAGAGTGGGGCTAGTAAAACTTGACCACTGGTCCCACTTTTACTGGCATGGGATGAAAGACTAGGTGTCCTTCCACAATTCCACTAAGGGATTCCCAGGAGCAATCTGTCGTTTTCGGGCAAGTACGCCATCAAATATTCACTATTTATACCTCCCGTTTTGAATTATGTCCAAATTTAAAAAAGTGGGGCTAGTAAAACTTGACCACTGGTCCCACTTTTACTATCATGGGATGAAAGACTAGGTGTCCTCCAACAATTCCACTAAGGGATTCCCAGGAGCAATCTGTCGTTTTCGGGCAAGTACGCCATCAAATATTCACTATTTATACCTCCCGTTTTGAATTATGTCCAAATTTAAAAGAGTGGGGCTAGTAAAACTTGACCACTGGTCCCACTTTTACTGTCATGGGATGAAAGACTAGGTGTCCTCCCACAAATCCACTTAGGGATTCCTAGGAACAATCTGTCGTTTTCGGGCAAGTACGCCGTCAAATATTCACTATTTATACCTCCCGTTTTGAATTATGTTCAAATTTAAAAGAGTGGGGCTTGTAAAACTTGACCACTGGTCCACCTTTTACTATCATGGGATGAATGACTAGGTGTCCTCCAACAAATCCACTTAGGGATTCCTAGGAACAATCTGTCGTTTTCCGGCAAGTACGCCATCAAATATTCACTATTTATACCTCCCGTTTTGAATTATGTCCAAATTTAAAAGAGTGGGGCTAGTAAAACTTGACCACTGGTCCCACTTTTACTATCATGGGATGAAAGACTAGGTGTCCTCCCACAATTCCACTAAGGGATTCCCAGGAGCAATCTGTCGTTTTCGGGCAAGTACGCCATCAAATATTCACTATTTATACCTCCCGTTTTGAATTATGTCCAAATTTAAAAGAGTGGGGCTAGTAAAACTTGACCACTGGTCCCACTTTTACTGTCATGGGATGAAAGACTAGGTGTCCTCCCACAAATCCACTTACGGATTCCTAGGAAAAATCTTTCGTTCTCGGGCAAGTACGTCATCAAATATTCACTATTTATACCTCCCGTTTTGAATTACGTCCAAATTTTAAAGAGTGGGGCTAGTAAAACTTGACCACTGGTCCCACTTTTACTGTCATGGAATGAAAGACTAGGTGTCCTCCCAAAATTCCACTAAGGGATTCCCAGGAGCAATCTGTCGTTTTCGGGCAAGTACGCCATCAAATATTCACTATTTATACCTCCCGTTTTGAATTATGTCCAAATTTAAAAGAGTGGGGCTAGTAAAACTTGACCACTGGTCCCACTTTTACTGTCATGGGATGAAAGACTAGGTGTCCTCCCACAATTCCACTAAGGGATTCCCAGGAGCAATCTGTCGTTCTCGGGCAAGTACGTCATCAAATATTCACTATTTATACCTCCCGTTTTGAATTACGTCCAAATTTAAAAGAGTGGGGCTAGTAAAACTTGACCACCGGTCCCACTTTTACTGTCATGGGATGAAAGACTAGGTGTCCTCCCACAATTCCACTAAGGGATTCCCAGGAGCAATCTGTCGTTCTCGGGCAAGTACGTCATCAAATATTCACTATTTATACCTCCCGTTTTGAATTACGTCCAAATTTAAAAAAGTGGGGCTAGTAAAACTTGACCACCGGTCCCACTTTTACTGTCATGGGATGAAAGACTAGGTGTCCTCCCACAATTCCACTAAGGGATTCCCAGGAGCAATCTGTCGTTCTCGGGCAAGAACGTCATCAAATATTCACTATTTATATCTCCCGTTTTGAATTACGTCCAAATTTAAAAGAGTGGGGCTAGTAAAACTTGACCACCGGTCCCACTTTTACTGTCATGGGATGAAAGACTAGGTGTCCTCCCACAATTCCACTAAGGGATTCCCAGGAGCAATCTGTCGTTCTCGGGCAAGTACATCATCAAATATTCACTATTTATACCTCCCGTTTTGAATTACGTCCAAATTTAAAAAAGTAGGGCTAGTAAAACTTGACCACCGGTCCCACTTTTACTGTCATGGGATGAAAGACTAGGTGTCCTCCCACAATTCCACTAAGGGATTCCCAGGAGCAATCTGTCGTTCTCGGGCAAGTACGTCATCAAATATTCACTATTTATACCTCCCGTTTTGAATTACGTCCAAATTTAAAAAAGTGGGGCTAGTAAAACTTGACCACCGGTCCCACTTTTACTGTCATGGGATGAAAGACTAGGTGTCCTCCCACAATTCCACTAAGGGATTCCCAGGAGCAATCTGTCGTTCTCGGGCAAGAACGTCTTCAAATATTCACTATTTATATCTCCCGTTTTGAATTATGTCCAAATTTAAAAGAGTGGGGCTAGTAAAACTTGACCACTGGTCCCACTTTTACTATCATGGGATGAAAGACTAGGTGTCCTCCCACAATTCCACTAAGGGATTCCCAGGAGCAATCTGTCGTTCTCGGGCGAGTACGTCATCAAATATTCACTATTTATACCTCCCGTTTTGAATTACGTCCAAATTTAAAAGAGTGGGGCTAGTAAAACTTGACCACCGGTCTCACTTTTACTGTCATGGGATGAAAGACTAGGTGTCCTCCCACAATTCCACTAAGGGATTCCCAGGAGCAATCTGTCGTTCTCGGGCAAGTACGTCATCAAATATTCACTATTTATACCTCCCGTTTTGAATTACGTTCAAATTTAAAAAAGTGGGGCTAGTAAAACTTGACCACTGGTCCCACTTTTACTATCATGGGATGAAAGACTAGGTGTCCTCCCACAATTCCACTAAGGGATTCCCAGGAGCAATTTGTCGTTTTCGGGCAAGTACGCCATCAAATATTCACTATTTATACCTCCCGTTTTGAATTATGTCCAAATTTAAAAGAGTGGGGCTAGTAAAACTTGACCACTGGTCCCACTTTTACTATCATGGGATGAAAGACTAGGTGTCCTCCCACAAATCCACTAAGGGATACCCAGGAGCAATCTGTCGTTTACGGGCAAGTACGCCATCAAATATTCACTATTTATACCTCCCGTTTTGAATTATGTCCAAATTTAAAAGAGTGGGGCTAGTAAAACTTGACCACTGGTCCCACTTTTACTGTCATGGGATGAAAGACTAGGTGTCCTCCCACAATTCCACTAAGGGATTCCCAGGAGCAATCTGTCGTTTTCGGGCAAGTACGCCATCAAATATTCACTATTTATACCTCGCGTTTTGAATTATGTTCAAATTTAAAAGAGTGGGGCTAGTAAAACTTGACCACTGGTCCCACTTTTACTATCATGGGATGAATGACTAGGTGTCCTCCCACAATTCCACTAAGGGATTCCCAGGAGCAATCTGTCGTTTTCGGGCAAGTACGCCATCAAATATTCACTATTTATACCTCCCGTTTTGAATTATGTCCAAATTTTAAAGAGTGGGGCTAGTAAAACTTGACCACTGGTCCCACTTTTACTGTCATGGAATGAAAGACTAGGTGTCCTCCCACAATTCTACTAAGGGATTCCCAGGAGCAATCTGTCGTTTTCGGGCAAGTACGCCATCAAATATTCACTATTTATACCTCCCGTTTTGAATTATGTCCAAATTTAAAAGAGTGGGGCTAGTAAAACTTGACCACTGGTCCCACTTTTACTGTCATGGGATAAAAGACTAGGTGTCCTCCCACAATTCTACTAAGGGATTCCCAGGAGCAATCTGTCGTTTTCGGGCAAGTACGCCATCAAATATTCACTATTTATACCTCCCGTTTTGAATTACGTCCAAATTTAAAAGAGTGGGGCTAGTAAAACTTGACCACTGGTCCCACTTTTACTGTCATGGGATGAAAGACTAGGTGTCCTCCCACAATTCCACTAAGGGATTCCCAGGAGCAATCTTTCGTTCTCGGGCAAGTACGTCATCAAATATTCACTATTTATACCTCCCGTTTTGAATTACGTCCAAATTTAAAAGAGTGGGGCTAGTAAAACTTGACCACCGGTCCCACTTTTACTGTCATGGGATGAAAGACTAGGTGTCCCTCCCACAATTCCACTAAGGGATTCCCAGGAGCAATCTGTCGTTCTCGGGCAAGAACGTCATCAAATATTCACTATTTATACCTCCCGTTTTGAATTATGTCCAAATTTAAAAGAGTGGGGCTAGTAAAACTTGACCACTGGTCCCACTTTTACTATCATGGGATGAAAGACTAGGTGTCCTCCCACAATTCCACTAAGGGATTCCCAGGAGCAATCTGTCGTTTTCGGGCAAGTACGCCATCAAATATTCACTATTTATACCTCCCGTTTTGAATTATGTCCAAATTTAAAAGAGTGGGGCTAGTAAAAATTGACCACTGGTCCCACTTTTACTGTCATGGGATGAAAGACTAGGTGTCCTCCCACAATTCTACTAAGGGATTCCAGGAGCAATCTGTCGTTTTCGGGCAAGTACGCCATCAAATATTCACTATTTATACCTCCCGTTTTGAATTACGTCCAAATTTAAAAGAGTGGGGCTAGTAAAACTTGACGACCGGTCCCACTTTTACTGTCATGGGATGAAAGACTAGGTGTCCTCCCACAATTCCACTAAGGGATTCCCAGGAGCAATCTGTCGTTTTCGGGCAAGTACGCCATCAAATATTCACTATTTATACCTCCCGTTTTGAATTATGTCCAAATTTAAAAGAGTGGGGCTAGTAAAACTTGACCAGTGGTCCCACTTTTACTATCATGGGATGAATGACTAGGTGTCCTCCAACAAATCCACTTAGGGATTCCTAGGAACAATCTGTCGTTTTCGGGCAAGTACGCCATCAAATATTCACTATTTATACCTCGCGTTTTGAATTATGTTCAAATTTAAAAGAGTGGGGCTAGTAAAACTTGACCACTGGTCCCACTTTTACTATCATGGGATGAATGACTAGGTGTCCTCCCACAATTCCACTAAGGGATTCCCAGGAGCAATCTGTCGTTTTCGGGCAAGTACGCCATCAAATATTCACTATTTATACCTCCCATTTTGAATTATGTCCAAATTTTAAAGAGTGGGGCTAGTAAAACTTGACCACTGGTCCCACTTTTACTGTCATGGAATGAAAGACTAGGTGTCCTCCCACAATTCTACTAAGGGATTCCCAGGAGCAATCTGTCGTTTTCGGGCAAGTACGCCATCAAATATTCACTATTTATACCTCCCGTTTTGAATTATGTCCAAATTTAAAAGAGTGGGGCTAGTAAAACTTGACCACTGGTCCCACTTTTACTGTCATGGGATAAAAGACTAGGTGTCCTCCCACAATTCTACTAAGGGATTCCCAGGAGCAATCTGTCGTTTTCGGGCAAGTACGCCATCAAATATTCACTATTTATACCTCCCGTTTTGAATTACGTCCAAATTTAAAAGAGTGGGGCTAGTAAAACTTGACCACTGGTCCCACTTTTACTGTCATGGGATGAAAGACTAGGTGTCCTCCCACAATTCCACTAAGGGATTCCCAGGAGCAATCTTTCGTTCTCGGGCAAGTACGTCATCAAATATTCACTATTTATACCTCCCGTTTTGAATTACGTCCAAATTTAAAAGAGTGGGGCTAGTAAAACTTGACCAGTGGTCCCACTTTTACTATCATGGGATGAATGACTAGGTGTCCTCCAACAAATCCACTTAGGGATTCCTAGGAACAATCTGTCGTTTTCGGGCAAGTACGCCATCAAATATTCACTATTTATACCTCGCGTTTTGAATTATGTTCAAATTTAAAAGAGTGGGGCTAGTAAAACTTGACCACTGGTCCCACTTTTACTATCATGGGATGAATGACTAGGTGTCCTCCCACAATTCCACTAAGGGATTCCCAGGAGCAATCTGTCGTTTTCGGGCAAGTACGCCATCAAATATTCACTATTTATACCTCCCATTTTGAATTATGTCCAAATTTTAAAGAGTGGGGCTAGTAAAACTTGACCACTGGTCCCACTTTTACTGTCATGGAATGAAAGACTAGGTGTCCTCCCACAATTCTACTAAGGGATTCCCAGGAGCAATCTGTCGTTTTCGGGCAAGTACGCCATCAAATATTCACTATTTATACCTCCCGTTTTGAATTATGTCCAAATTTAAAAGAGTGGGGCTAGTAAAACTTGACCACTGGTCCCACTTTTACTGTCATGGGATAAAAGACTAGGTGTCCTCCCACAATTCTACTAAGGGATTCCCAGGAGCAATCTGTCGTTTTCGGGCAAGTACGCCATCAAATATTCACTATTTATACCTCCCGTTTTGAATTACGTCCAAATTTAAAAGAGTGGGGCTAGTAAAACTTGACCACTGGTCCCACTTTTACTGTCATGGGATGAAAGACTAGGTGTCCTCCCACAATTCCACTAAGGGATTCCCAGGAGCAATCTTTCGTTCTCGGGCAAGTACGTCATCAAATATTCACTATTTATACCTCCCGTTTTGAATTACGTCCAAATTTAAAAGAGTGGGGCTAGTAAAACTTGACCACCGGTCCCACTTTTACTGTCATGGGATGAAAGACTAGGTGTCCCTCCCACAATTCCACTAAGGGATTCCCAGGAGCAATCTGTCGTTCTCGGGCAAGAACGTCATCAAATATTCACTATTTATACCTCCCGTTTTGAATTATGTCCAAATTTAAAAGAGTGGGGCTAGTAAAACTTGACCACTGGTCCCACTTTTACTATCATGGGATGAAAGACTAGGTGTCCTCCCACAATTCCACTAAGGGATTCCCAGGAGCAATCTGTCGTTTTCGGGCAAGTACGCCATCAAATATTCACTATTTATACCTCCCGTTTTGAATTATGTCCAAATTTAAAAGAGTGGGGCTAGTAAAACTTGACCACTGGTCCCACTTTTACTGTCATGGGATGAAAGACTAGGTGTCCTCCCACAATTCTACTAAGGGATTCCAGGAGCAATCTGTCGTTTTCGGGCAAGTACGCCATCAAATATTCACTATTTATACCTCCCGTTTTGAATTACGTCCAAATTTAAAAGAGTGGGGCTAGTAAAACTTGACGACCGGTCCCACTTTTACTGTCATGGGATGAAAGACTAGGTGTCCTCCCACAATTCCACTAAGGGATTCCCAGGAGCAATCTGTCGTTTTCGGGCAAGTACGCCATCAAATATTCACTATTTATACCTCCCGTTTTGAATTATGTCCAAATTTAAAAGAGTGGGGCTAGTAAAACTTGACCACTGGTCCCACTTTTACTATCATGGGATGAATGACTAGGTGTCCTCCAACAAATCCACTTAGGGATTCCTAGGAACAATCTGTCGTTTTCGGGCAAGTACGCCTTCAAATATTCACTATTTATACCTCCCGTTTTGAATTATGTTCAAATTTAAAAGAGTGGGGCTAGTAAAACTTGACGACTGGTCCCACTTTTACTATCATGGGATGAATGACTAGGTGTCCTCCCACTATTCCACCAAGGGATCCCAGGAACAATTTGTCGTTTTGGGGGCAAGTATGCCATCAAATATTCACTATTTATACCTCCCGTTTTGAATTATGTCCAAATTTAAAAGAGCCCCCCCCCCCCCCCCCCCACCCCCCAAACCCCGGACAAAAAGTCGCCGTAGCAATTATCGTGACACCCCTGAAAATCCTTGGCCGATTCGCGAAGCCGTGGAAGCAGGCGAGTCCAATTTCTACAGCCCCGCGTAATACTGTATCCGATATAGCTAATCCTGCTAATGTTGGTTAGATTATTGGGCTGGCTTGTCGTGGGCTCGCGTATTGTTGGCCAACTTGACACAGGCAATATATCGTGCCGAGTACCGCGCGGGTAATTCCGTACGAGGTTATAAACCTTATTATTAAGTAATATTTCAAAAAAAATAATATTGGTTTTCATTCCAACAATAAATACAAAAGTATCAAGATAAAGCTAAAATTTATTTTTACCACGGTTTATTCGACACAAGTAATAAAAATATACGCGATTATATAAGCAGAAACGTTCGGCCAATGTCGGATAAGAACGGCGGCTTTCGAACGTATCTGCGAACAAGTCGATCCAGTAGATTCGTTCCGAGGAACAAATCGGCGCGCCGATTTGTTCCGCGGAACCCGGAACAAATCGCCTACCACACCGGCCATGTGCGTGAAAATTACATTGAGAATTTTCCCATTGAATACCGTGTGTGCCTTTGCAAGAGCTATCAAGAAATCCTGAACTATCTACCTAATTTGTGAGACTGCAACACCAATGTAAGTGATATTTTACCATTTTGATATCTGTTAGGTGTTTAAATGTTGTTTGAGTGAATTCGAGACGTGTAAAATGTGGGAAAACATTTAAATGAGTATCGGCTTGTGTCGTGACATGTCTGCATGTAACTCCGGGAAGCTCCAACACCGGCGCGCAGCGTCGGCGCGCCGGTGTTGGAGCTTCCCGGAGTTAGTCTGCATGCTGCATTCATGCATTAGCGATAATAACGTGCATGAAAATTTACTTTTAACCAACCTGTGAGTGTGAATGCAATGTGATACATGCCAAACAAAAAGGCGTATGTTAACCAGACGCGTTACTGTTATTGTTGATTGTTGTATGATTGAATCCAGAATGATGTGAATTAACCCAACTTTCACCTAACAGTAACACATTAATACATGTCATGTAGCAGAAAGAGTTACTTAAAACCACTGAAAGAACTTGAATTTATTTCTGATATGGTAAAGGTCTACATGTACATTGTAACTGTAAGTTAGTCTAGTAGATCTATGACCGAGTGACTTAAAGTCTTCAGTGAAGATGGCCATGTGTTTCGGACTCCCCACACGTATCCGCACCGCTGGTATTAGATTGCGCGTGGCCATTTTGCCCACTAAATTTCACATTTCCAAACGTGAATACAGCCACACATTTGCACGGGAGTCAAAATCAGGGGGGGGGGGGGGGGGTCTGCCTATCATTTGATAGGCAGACCCCCTTTTTTGTTTGTTCATTTGAAAGGGGGCTGGGGCGCAAGCTGGGGCTTGTTTAATAGAATTATCAAATAAAAAAATAATTAAATAAATAAAAAAATAAATAAAAAGGGAGAGGGGGGCTTGCCCCACGACCCCCCCCCCCCTGCAGGGTCCGCTTATGTCCGTGTTTATATATAGAATTATCAAATTTAAAAAAAAAATAATAATAATAATAGGGGAAGGGGGCTTGCGCCCCAGCCCCCTATCAAATGAACAAAAAAAGGGGGGGTGGTCTGCCTATGTCCGTGTTTAATTGAAATTGAACAAGAAAACAAAATAAGAAAAACAAAATAAAGACTTTAGAAAAAATGTTTAAGTGGATTTTTTTTTTTTTTTTTACCCTTTCATCCAATTTTGATGAAATTTTTAGTGTTCTTGTTAAATTTGACTCTACTTTACATAACATCCCAATTTCAGCCTGGAGTACCACTTTAAGTGCTAACTTAACCCTAATAGCACCTGGGGGGGCCATAATGCCCCCCCCCCCCCTCGAGATTGTTCGCGACCATTCCGCCGCGCAATTTTTTTTGACCGCGCTGCTCGCTGACTTTTTACTTTCAAGTCTTGCGCATCTTTTGACACCATTTTTGCGAAAATCAGGAATACCGTTATGATGCTGCACGGCCTTTTATACACGCTCGTCCAAACGAAAATGGCTCAAAAACGTGATTTTGTGTACAAACTCATTGCAAATTGAGTTTTCTCACTTTATTCATAAAGATATGATTATTTTCACTTTCTTTGGCTGAAAATTAATTTA
Source organism: Strongylocentrotus droebachiensis (assembly GCA_035222895.1). Lineage (NCBI taxonomy): Eukaryota > Metazoa > Echinodermata > Echinoidea > Camarodonta > Strongylocentrotidae > Strongylocentrotus > Strongylocentrotus droebachiensis. The sequence goes on from JAVYIG010002865.1 coordinate 15,088, forward strand.
TTATAGCACAATTATGCTTCAAAATAGTTCTATGATAAATTTTACGAACAAAACACAACAAAAACAAAGGTGGTAGCAAGGTCTGAAATACCCCGGTGCTATTAGGGTTAAGAGAGTTTTCTGAATACCACCCCTGCTGATATACACAACGAATCACCAGCATAAAGAATTTTGTTAGCATTTTTGGCCTGGACATTGTCAATCTCTAGGTGTGCATCGACATACGCTACTTGTATGAGTACAGTAGACCACTGCCTTTGTTGTCGAGTGCTGCGCTGCAATTGAATTTATATGCTAGAAGGATGCTAGATGATGTTTTAACCCTAATAGCACCTGGGGGAGGGAGGGGGGGGGCATAATGTACCAATTCATCAAAATTGAAAATTAACATGTTGAACTCAAAATGAATTCATAAAGCTTGAACATTTTTCAAAAATTCTTTTCTTGCTTGATATTTTTCTAATGTCTGTGATGTTTTTCCAGATATGGAGTGTGACCCTGAGCCACTTCGCAGAAGCCCGAGAAAGGCAGATAAGTCGAAGACTAAGGAACTTCCTCTCCCCAAATTGTCATCAACATCCATGATGGCCAGATTTGTCCCCTTAAGCCTGACGGGCCCAATCCAGAGGGGATCATCTCCATCTACAACTACATTCCCCTCTCCTTCGACTTCTCGCCAAAGCCAGCCGCCGACACCAAAAGCTAGAACCTTGGACAGTAAGTATTTACGTAGAGAATTTCACAAACAAAATATCTCTTCTCAAGAACTTAATAGTATGTTTCATAGGAGGTCAATTGATTAGATTTTGGAGTACAGCATATTTAAACTACAAACAAAATTTACTATTTTTTACCAAGATGCTACACTGATATAAGAGAGAGAGGTTGTCAATATAAATACAACATCAAAAGTAAGTTCCCCCCTAAAGAGCCCCATCAAATCTTCCAGTGGAAAAATCAAGAAAAAAAACGTAATTTTTTGTTCATGTTGTGATCATTCAGCCGTTAAGTCACGGATGTCACTAATTTTCGAGAATCTGCTTCCTAACAACCCTAGCTATATCCAATGCTTGGTTTCAACTTGAATAATTTGTTATACTCGAAGATTTGATGGGGTTCTTTAGGGGGAAACTTTCTTTTGATGTGTTTAATTTTGATTTATTTTTATCAAAAAAGCAGGGGTATATTTTTCTGCAAAATTGCTTTTAGATTCTTTCTGTATGTGTTGCATTGTCTGATGCTTTGTACAAGTATTGTCATTGCAGCTTGGTGATGTATTCCTGAAATGCGATAGTTGAAAAGCTGTCGTACATATCAGTCACACTAAAATTACATACTCTTCTTAGCTACCAAAATGACCTAATTTGTTAATGTATTTTTTTTTACTCCTTTTGTTTTCCTAGACAATTTTCAACAGCAGGTACTTCAAAAACTTCAGAAGCTGGAAGATGTCCAGGCCCAGATAGTGGAGACGCTGGCAAACCTGGTTGCCAAATCATCAGTGAGTTTACAGGCAGGTCCTGCCGACCTGCAGGAGCCCTTTGCGGAACCGCTCAAGACAGGGAGTGAATTCGACTTGCTCGAAATGAGACTCGTAGAGTCTGATTTTAAGAAGAGAATGGTAAGTTTAAAAATACTTGCATACTAATTTGGCATTATTTGATCATCCATTCAAATGACTTTGTTTTTCCTTTTTGTACAGGTTTAATTATCTAAACCTGAAATATCCTGAGTTTCTGATTTATACATGCCTTGATTACTTTATAGCCATGTTTAAAAAAAAAAGTGAAAGCCTGTGAATTTTGCAAATGATAAATTAATATTTACCGCATCAGGGTGAAGGTTTTAGCGGAGAAACATTCATAATAATGTCTGGAAATGAGACGGTTTGCTCCTATTTATGTGAGAATCTACGGCATTGTAATTGATAATGGTACTTTTAATTTCAGATCAACTACCTGAGTCTAGTCGGCGGGGGCAATATTGCCCAAACAAGTCGGCGTATCATGAAAAAGCTGGGGTCAAATAATCTTTGGTCAGATTTCAACGTGAATGGGAGGAAGGGGAAGCGTGGTCTGAAGTCAACAAGATTTGTTCCCGTCATTGTCAGTAAGTAATCAATTAGTATATGATTAGCCAATTTCAATTTTATTTTATATGTTTCTGGATTCACCCGATGAGTTACAATGATTGGTGATCAATTGGACATTGATGGTCTCTAGCAACCTTGCTGCCTTTGAAGTCGCATAATAGCATTGTTTTCTGCTTGTAAGGTAGCTGTTGAATTTGGCCTCTAAGGAGTAGTTATGTTTTATGCCCATCTGAACAAGGAATTACTTATGTGAGAGTGTGCAGATGTGTATCCATGTATTTCTTCATACAAAAATGCCCATTTTTGCAAAACAAAAAAAAGGGGTGGGCCATAACATGGGAACCGACATACCATTTTCCCCTAGTACATTTGAGAGGAGTGTAATGATATTGATTGTCCGAATTGCCATGGAATGACCCATTTGTCATTTAAGGTGTGTAATCTGTATCGTCTTATTTTAATGTGTCATCAAAAATAATTTTAATATAATGATCCATGGCGTCTGCACTTACGTCTTTCAGGAGCCTGCATGAAGACCGACCAGGCCGCCAAAGAGATGGAGATTGAAGAAGTCGTAGGGGACTTTCTCAAGCGAACCCCATTTCTTCCAGGAGGAAAGAAATGGAAGGTAAATTCCTTTTACTTTTGTTTGTGTTTTTATTTTTTATTTTTTATTTTTTTCTCTTTATATTATGTGGATTTCTATCAAAATACAAAAATATGTTGCAAGAGAATATCATATCAATTTACTATTTCAAAGGGCATTCAGCCTTTTTTGACCAATTTTTGTTTGGACATTAAAAAAATGTGTATTTCAAAGTTATCTTTTGATTGAATGAGTGAAAATTCTGGTGTTACGTGTATGTTCCCTTTTAAAGGGATAGACCCAATATCTGTAAAACAATATTGTACATGAAGCACATCATTAGTCCAGTTTTGCCCTTGTTGATAGGGGTGGCCGGATTCACCTCACTGCCACCCTAGCTTATCCAGACGTCAGTTTTTAGGCATTGGTCTCGAGACTTAATATTTTGTGGACAGGCAATAATATTTACTTATGTGCAGCCTCTTCAGATATAATTTTGGTTCATAATTTACATTATGCCAGTTTGTCACCAAATGAGCTTGTATAGGCGCTGTTTTTAGGGAGGGGGAACATCATGCCCCCTAGTTTTTTTTATGGTTTAGTTGAAATGAACATTTAATTTATAAATAAAGGTTGTTTGCTCTGATTTGCAGAAACCTGATACCGATGGGGCTAGAGTTCCAGCTGTCGCTGCCGAAGATGTTGCCAAAGATGTTGCTGCTGTTGCAGATGCCACTGAAGACGAGGAGGAGGGTGTCATGGAGAATTAAAAAGGATAAACGCTGATGACATCTGTTCTCGATTCGCTATGTAGTTACATACTGGCTTCTGATAAAACTCATTTATAGACCAAATCTGGACCTAACTACAAAATCTTTGGTGGATCAAAAGGACAATATATTAAATGGTATTTGAGACATATACAGTTCTCATAAAGGTTTTACCGGAGGTCAATCACACCAATTATGCCAAGTTTTCTTTGTCATTTAGTTGGTACATGTTTTCAGTATGAATTAACAACATCTTTCAGGAATCAAAGAGGAAATTACAGGTTCTATAAATCACTCAAGTTACTTTTGTTGAGTGTGCTGTAACCCAAAATGCTACATATGTGCTGCCAAATTCTTAACACTAGATATATTTATAGTCTTGCCTTTTCTCTAAATAGCCCGGTAGATTTGAGTTTTCATACTTGCCAGTTATATGACATATTTTCAACTTGTATCTCATTAATGTAAATAACTATGTGTTGATTATGATGGATTTTGTTTTTCATGGAAGATGAAAGTTCTAATGCTGGCTTCTGATAAAACTCGTTTATAGCACAAATCTGGACCCGACTACAAAATCTGTGTGGGATCAAGAGGACGATATAGTAAATGGTAAAACTATACAGTTCTCGTTACGGTTTTACCAGAGGTCAATCACACCAATTATGCCAAGTTTTCTTTGTCATTTAGTTGGTACATGTTTTCGGTACGAATTAACAACATCTTTTCAGGAATCAAAGAGGAAATTACGGGTTCCGTAAATCACTTGAGTTACTTTTGTTGAGTATGCTGTAACCAAAAATGCTATGCGTGTGCTGCCAAATTCATGACACTAGATATATTTATAGTCTTGCCTTTCCTATGTATAGATTGGTAAATTTAAGTTTTCATACTTGCCAGTTATATGACATATCTTCAAATTGTATCTCATTAATGTAAATAATTATGTGTTGATTGTTACTATGTTATATGATGGTTTTTGTATTTCATGGAAGATGAAAGTTCTAATGCTGGCTTCTGATAAAACTCGTTTATAGCACAAATCTGGACCTGACTACAACATCTGTTGGGGATCAAAAGGACAATATAGTAAATGGTAATACTATACAGTTCTCGTTAAGGTTTTACCAGAGGTCAATCACACCAATTATGCCCAGTTTTTTTTGTCATTTAGTTGGTACATGTTTTCGGTACGAATTAACAACATCTTTTCAGGAATCAAAGAAATTACGGGTTCTATAAATCACTCAAGTTACTTTTGTTGAGTATGCTGTAACCAAAAATGCAATATGTGTGCTGCCAATTTTTTTACACTAGATATATTCATAGACTTGCCTTTTTTATTAATAGATTGGTAATATTGAGTATTCATACTTGCCACTTACTATAATGACATATCGTCATCTTGTACATTTTTTTCTTGTAAATAACCATTGTATCTGTGGTTTCAAATGGACCATCCCAACCAAATTTCTGTTGGCTGTTTATAATCTTATTTAAGTCTATTTTACGCCAATTTTTCAACCGTATTTCTCTAGATTTTCTCCTTGTGATATCACTTGTCTATCACCAGCCTGAAATAGACGTCTATTGGATGTTCGTATACCACATGGTGTTATGAAAACTTTCAGTTGTGAATACTTTATCACCACGGAAACCTACAGAGAACATTGTATCTTTTTATAAGTAACCTTGAAATACATGTACTATTATTACCAAGTCTTTGAACATTTATTTATGTTTGATAATAAAATCCTGAAATCGATCAAATGTGTGACCCAGTATTTATTTCATATACCATTTGTATTTGTTGAACATTCTTAACACTTTTGCAGGACGTTCTTAAATGTTTGTTGCGCATTCTTTCAACGCCCGAGACATTTTCAGACATTCTATAAAGGTTTTCTGAACAATCTCCTAAAACGTTTTATGAACGTTTTAGACGTGTTTTAAAAGGTTTTTTAAACGTTCTTAAAACGTTTGTAGACCATTTGGACGTTTAGAAAACGTTCTATAAACGTTCCAGACGTGTTTTAAAAGGTTTTTTAAACGTTTGTAGAACATTTGGACGTTTAGAAAACGTTTTATAAACGTTCCAGACGTGTTTTAAAAGGTTTTCTAGACGTTCTTAAAACGTTTGTAGAACATTTGGACGTTTAGAAAACGTTTTATAAACGTTCCAGACGTGTTTTAAAAGGTTTTCTAGACGTTCTTAAAACGTTTGTAGTGCATTTTAACGTTTTAAAAACGTTTTAAGAACGTTCCAAACGATTTTAACAACGTCAACAATATATTTAGAACGTTTTCAAAAGGTTTTTGGACTTTTCGAATGTCTGAAAGGTTTTTAAAGGTTTTTTTTTGGTTCTTTTAACGTTTAAAACACGTTTTTAAAACGTCCAATAAAACGTTTTAAATACGTCGAAAACCTACCACATTTTGACGTCCAAAAAACGTTTTCACAAAACGTCCAAAAACCAACTTGGAACGTTTTTAGAACGTTCAGAAAACGTCCAATTGTTAGTTGGGTTTACATTGGAAATACAGACGTACCAGTATTGAAGTGTTGTTGCCTTTCAACTGGTTGGAAGTTTTACCAAATGGTTCTAATTCTAATGGCTCAGCTAGACCAGTTGAATTCTAACTGGCCTGGATCAACTGGATCATTTAGCCCATTTCAATTTCCGGGGTTACCAGTTGACATTAACTGGTTCATCAACTGGACCAGTTGCAACAAGCTTTCTCTTCTGGGATATTTTCAACCCACCCCCTCTAACCCCCAAACTGCTTCCGGCGCGCCTGGACGTAATTATGGAAGATCCAAAACACGGTGTTCAGAAACGGGATGAGAACGTCATTATTTTGGTTCATTTATTGTGTAACATTTGCGTAATTATTGGGTTGAACGCGGGTTACAGTAACATATTTCCTCTTCGACGTAAATTTCACGTGAATGAAGAACATGATTCATCTCAAGTCAGCCTCGTAATATTCACGTGAATTTCACGCAGATATTTTGACTAAAACTATCACTAACACATTACGTGTTTCTGTGACGCGATAATTTCGTTTATGAAGATGAAATTTCATAACCAAACAAACACGGGAGTATTAGGTTTTCAAGCCATGGTCTCCAAGGTAGGGATAATCACGTTATTATAATGGTGATATTGCAGTGACAATTGCGTGATTTAGTGTACGTGTGTTTTAAGTGACCTAGTGCAATAAACGTATTAACACATTTACGTAAATTTCCGGTTTTTGAAGAACGTAACTCCCCTCAAGTCGATACCTTGATATTGACGTGATTTTCACGTGATTTTGTTTATTGGGATCATTAGAGAAAGAAGACGATTCGTTGTACCGTTATCGACTCTTAATCCTCGTCTAAATTCAGTTTCCCCCACCCGCGTGAAGCGCGGGAGCTTTTACATTTCATTAAATCATTAGAGAAAGAAGACGATTCGTTGTTCCGTTCTCGACTCTTAATCCTTGTCTAAATTCAGTTTTCCCCCCCCCCTCCCGCGCGAAGCGCGGAAGCTTCGACGTTTCATTAAATTATTAGAGAAAGAAGACGATTCGTTCCCGTTCACAAAAATAATCCTCGTCTGAATTCTGTTTCCCCCCTCCCGCGCGAAGCGCGGAAGCTTTTACGTTTCATTAAATCATTAGAGAAAGAAGACGATTCGTTGTACCGTTCCCAAGATAATCCTCATCCAAAGTCTGTTTCCCCCCTCCCGCGCGAAGCGCGAAAGCTTTTACATTTCATTAAATCATAAGAGAAAGAAGACGATTCGTTGTGCCGTTCTCGACTCTTAATCCTTGTCTAAATTCAGTCCCCCCCCCCCCCCCCTCCCGCGCGAAGCGCGGAAGCTTTTACGTTTCATTAAATCATTAGAGAAAGAAGACGATTCGTTGTACCGTTCCCAAAATAATCCTCATCCAAAGTCTGTTTCCCCCCCTCCCGCGCGAAGCGCGAAAGCTTTTACATTTCATTAAATCATTAGAGAAAGAAGACGATTCGTTGTACCGTTCTCGACTCTTAATCCTTGTCTAAATTCAGTTCTCCCCCCCTACCGCGCGAAGCGCGGAAGCTTCGACGTTTCATTAAATTATTAGAGAAAGAAGACGATGCGTTCCCGTTCACAAAAATAATCCTCGTCTGAATTCTGTTTCCCCCGTCCCGCGCGAAGCGCGGAAGCTTTTATATTTCATTAAATCATTAGAGAAAGAAGACGATTCGTTGTACCGTTCCCAAAATAATCCTCATCTGAAGTCTGTTTCGCCCCTCCCGCGCGAAGCGCGAAAGCTTTTACATTTCATTAAATCATCAGAGAAAGAAGACGATTCGTTGTACCGTTCTCGAAAATAATCCTCGTCTGAATTTAGCTTCCCCCTCCTCCCGCGCGAAGCGCGGAAGCTTTTACGTTCCATTAAATCATTAGAGCAAGGAGATGATTTGTTGTACCGTTCTCGACTCTTAATCCTTGTCTCAATTCAGCCCCCCCCCCCCCCTTCTGGGCGAAGCGCGGAAGCTTTAACATTTCATTAAATCATTAGTGACAGAAAACTATTCGTTGTACCGGTCTCGACTCAATCCTTGTCTTAATTCAGTTCCCCCCCCTCCCGCGCGAAGCGCGGAAGCTTTGACGTTTCATTAAACTATTAGAGAAAGAAGACGATTCGTTGTACTGTTCTCGAAAATACTCCTCGTCTGAATTTAGTTTCCCCCCTCCCTCCCGCGCGAAGCGCGGAAGCTTTTAAGTTTCATTAAATCATTAAAGGAAAAAGATGATTCGTTGTACCGTCAACGACTCTTAATCCTTGTCTAAATTCAGTTTCCCATCTCCCTCGCGAAGCGCGGAAGCTTTTACGTTTCATTAATTCATTAGAGAAAGAAGATGATTTGTTGTACCGTTCTCACCTCTTAATCCTTTTCTTAATTCAACCCCCCCCCCCCCCCCCCTCCTGCGCGAAGCGCGGAAGCTTTTACGTTTCATTAAATCATTAGAGAAAGAAGATGATTAATTGTACCGTTATCGACTCTTAATCCTTGTCTGAATTTCAAAAAAATTCTTTGTCTACTCCCTTTTCTTCCTACGTCCTTTTCCTTTTTTCTCCTCTCTTTTTTGGCCGGCGTTTTTGAGGGGACCACCCCCAACGCCCCCCCCCCCCCCCCCCCCCTGGCTACGCGCCTGCGGTCAGATAATCATTTGTTGATACCTTGTCCGCCCCCGTAAGGCAATATTTTACGGTCAGATTAGCATTCAGGGGTCCGCCTTAGGGCCCTATGCGGGGTCCAGGGGGCAGAGCCCCGGAAGCTCAAGGGTTTTAGGCACTCAATTACGGTCAGATGAGTATCAATGGTCCCGCCTTAGGGCCCTTGGTTGGGTCGAGGGGGCAGAGCCCCCGGAAGCTCAGGGGTTTTAGGCGTTTAATTACGGTCAGATGAGCAGTTTTTGATACCTTATTATTTTGTGACACTGGCAGGACACTATTTGGCGTGGGGTTCAGGGGGCGGAGCCCGGAAGCTCAAGGGTTTTAGGCACTCAATTACGGTCAGATGAGTATCAATGGTCCCGCCTTAGGGCCCTTGGTTGGGTCGAGGGGGCAGAGCCCCCGGAAGCTCAGGGGTTTTAGGCGTTTAATTACGGTCAGATGAGCAGTTTTTGATACCTTATTATTTTGTGACACTGGCAGGACACTATTTGGCGTGGGGTTCAGGGGGCGGAGCCCCGGAAGCTCAAGGGTTTTAGGCATTAAATTACCGTCAGATGAGCATCTAAGGGCCCGCCTTAGGGCCTTAGGGCCTTAGGTGGAATCCAGGGGGCAGAGCCCTCGGGGTTTTAGGCATGTAATCACGGTCAGATGAGCATATTTTGATACCTCATTATTTTGTGACACTGGCAGTTAACTATTTTTTTCTTTCTTGCTCTCTTTCTTTCTATTTCTCTTTAATATACTTTTTCAAAAAAAGTGGGGGGGGGGAGGGGGGCTCGAGGCTTCCGATCCCCGCCGTTCCGCGGGCCCTAACATGTAGGCATCTCAAGAAGCATTTTCTTGCCTGGCTGTAAATTTAGGAATTTGTCATTTTCCAACAAACTCATAAAAAAGTATAATTTACTTAAAAGTGAGGAAAAATCTCTGAAAATTATGTCATTTCAGCATTATTTGTAAACCAACGTTATGGAATTAGAAATAAACCACGTTTGAATTTTATTCCCCCCCCCCCCCCCCCCCCCGCCCCCTCCCCCCCCCCCCCCCCCCCCCCCCCGATCCACAACTTGTTGGCGGGAAAATTGCAACTGATATCCCCCCTTCTTTTCTTTTCTTCTTCCTCTTTTTTCCTTCCCTTTTTCTCCTATTTTCCTATTTTTCTTTCCCTTTCCTTCCTTCTCTTTTATTTTTTGATGGGGGGGGGGGAGGTAACAGCCTGGGAGGCAAGGCCCTTCGATCTCCTTCTTCCCTCTTTTCTTTTCTTCTTCCTCTTCTTTCTTTCCCTTTCTCTCCTCTTTCCTTTCCCTTCTTTTACTTCTCTCTCTCTTTTTTTTTTTTTTTTTTTTTTTTTTGCGGGGGGGGGGGGCCAAGGCCCGCTCGGCCCCCCCCCCCCTGGATCCGCGCCTGACTGGGGGGATATCCTCAGTTGCCAGTGTATCCCCATTAGGAAGTTATGTATACGTATGATTAACCCCGTCTTACAAAACCACATATACGCGCGCACACACATACACACACACGCGCGCACGCGCGACCTTATATCCACACCAAAGATCCACACCCTTCCCGGGCCCCGCCTATCCATCCTAACATGCTGGCTAGCTTTTAAGATGAAATAAATTACAGAATGAAGGAGTTAGTTAAAGAATTACTTTGAAGAGGATGATACTATCATTACAGCCATCATCTTTATTATCCTTATATTTTACATATGCTTTTAATTATTTGTCCATTCTTCTAAATGAATATGTTCATCTTTTTCATAAGACTTGTTTCGGGGTCAGTTCGGGGTGTCATATTTTCAAGCAATTTGCTTATACAATGGCAGTCCTTCTTCCGCTAATAATTATATAAAGTTAGATGAAATAAGATAATCTGACAATTTATCTTATATTTCTTTCTATAATAACTGTTACGTTTATTTGCTTATTCATGATTTATTGTTAAAATAATTATTTTATGTTTGTTATCTTACCGAAAATCGCTTTATATTTATATGGAATGCAGAAGAAAACAAAACAAATCATATCATATCAAATCATATACTAGGCATATAAAGAGTATCGGATCTACTTTACCCACAGTTTTTAGAGCCGGGCTAAAATGAATATGCTCTCATGAACGACAAACTTGTGTTTTACACAAATAAATGAATACAAAACAATTCACTTCTCCGCAGATACCACATGCAAATATTAACCAGGAGGTCACATTTCTGTAAACCCTAACAAACAAATTAAAGAAAATATGCCAGAATCAAGGTTGTCATTTTGGAACTTTGGGTTATAATAGTATTATCACTTCATAATTGAATCAACCGTTTATTCATATTTGATTTAATCAATAAATAAACCGTGCTAGGCAATTTCGGTGTGAAGAATCTGCACTCGAAAAAGGTATCGTATTGGAGAGGTCAGGATATTTTGAAAAGGTGGAATAAAATGATGCCATAATTCAGTAGACAATTCATTAGACAATTCAGTAGTAAATACGAAACGACTCGGTGGAAATGCTACTTTGAATTTCAAAACAGAGGTAAGTTATGTGTCTGTCAATTGTTAAACACTTTTGTGCGCGCGGTCGGCTACGTGGGTGAGACACCTTCGGTTTGTTTATTTGTGTGCTTGTTTGTGTATCCGTTTGTTTGTTTTTTCGACTGTTTTTGTTTATTGTTATTTATTTCAACTGAGCAATTTCTCAGTTTAGTTGCAAAGTAAAAGGTCACTGACCTTGACACTGATTTAAAAGAAGTGTATTATCTATTCTCTATCATTTATCGTTTACTATCTATCATTGTTTATTAATCATCGATTTGTGGCACATGGTTTATTTTGAACTATAGATACAACTACATAATATGTGATACGTGCACAATACGAATACTATATACTTCAGGTTATCGTTCGCCCTCTCCTGGTACAATAATATTGTGCACATAATTGAGCAACGAATCAGTTCACGGTTAGAACATGTCCCAAATGACCCCGAATATCCACAGATCTTCAAAACATGAAGAGGTCCCACTTTGTACATCTTGAAATAATCACTCCTACAGTAATGGAGGTGCTACATAAATAGCCTTTGTTCCTCTTTTTCAAAGAATACTTTCACCTATGTACCATGGAGTGCACTGATTGTGCATACATTAATAATGATTACATAACTTTCGTGAGCACGTATCCAGTATTTTGTCTCCGTGTATTTCACAATTTGGTCGGCGGAAATTACCTTTACATGCTCATGCTCAGACTGCAACCGTGAACAGGCAGTGGGGCAAAAGTAAACAATGACATCATGCTATTTAGGTCGAATTTTTAAACTCTGTTTTAATCAGTTCTTTGTTTTATTTTGACGATACTCAAATATTGTGGTCTTTTCTCAATGTCATCCATGCTGACATCAACTTAACTGTTTGTACTCCGTGTTTACATCGGTTAAGTACCCTTGAAAATGAAGAAGAAAATATAATTCACGAACCATTTCCTGATGGCAATATTGTTATGAAACTTTCTGTTTTAAGCTTGGAAATGGAATATATGCTTGAAAAAACTGTTGAAAGGTACTGCATCAAAGAGAGTAAATATTCTTGTATGCGTATGTGTGTGTGTGTGTGTGTGTGTGTGCGTGTGTATTTTATCACGAGTACAGAATATCTGTGATTATTTAGGTTCGGAGACCTACATATGGTGTTTTGTTTTGAGTTTTATTTTCGACAAAATGTCGTTGAAGATAAAATATGCCCGTTTTTCTTAATCTTCGCTTTATAACGCTTATACACTTTTGTAATTTTTTTTCTTACTTTCATTAAACATATATTGTCGTAGTATAAACATGTAAAGATTATTCAGGCCTAATTTTCTGCATCAAACTTTGTGTATTCAGAGATGTAAATCACACCGTGTGTGGGAAGAAAATGTGAAATTTGAGTTTGAAAGAGGTACGGAATTGCTTTTTATCTTTGAAAGGGTAAAACTTTTCTTCTCGTGTGCAACCCTCTTCAACGTCAACATATATTAGACTTGATGCCAGATTTGCATGCGTGGCATACAGAACACAAAGAATGACTTATTCCAGGCTTCCCGGTGTGTACAGAAAAAATTATCGTGTACAAAAGCGGAACTCCTATTTCAAAAATATGACAAAGAACAACTTTCGCCACGCTTCAAAGCAGTCGACCTAGTTATTAACCATATTATACCCCCGTTTAATACACTGATTTTTCTTACGAGTCCGTACGGATCGCCAAAAGCGGAACTCCTATTTCAAAAATATGACAAAAGACCAACCTCCGTCACGCTGCAAAGCAGTCGACCTATTGAATTGAGTTTGTTCTTGTTTATGCTTTTAAATCATGAATAGTTCAGTCGTGTGTGTAGTCATACTACCAGTTGTTACAGATAAAGGACCTCCGAAGTTTCATTGGTCTTCGTTTCGACGAGTTGCAGGTTAAAGGTAAACAAATTCCTTTTTTTTGCTACATTCTCTTTTTCCCTATGGCATTATTGCTATTGGAGATCTTCACATGCTCCATATGTCTTAGGAAGCAGTCATTCTACATAAATAAACGTTTATAATGTATTTTAAAATATATAGACTTGTGCTTTTGTTTGGGCCGATTTTTAAGTTGTTTTAAATAAATCATTACAAATCACAATTTAAAACTCTTTGAGAAACATCCATCCAGAAAATAACTTTAATTGCAAAATGCCCATTTCAAATTATAATTTTTTCTTCCATCTTCTTTCTCCTTCTACTTTCTTTCTAACTGGAGACCCCCTTATAACACCCGCTGCCAGAATGTCGGCGTCTACGCTTGATAAGACAATATGATGGCGTCCCAAAAAAATGTTCTGATTTACTCTCTGGACGATGACGATGATACCGTTACCACTAATCAAAACTAAATGTGTCAGATCTTTTATACACTTATTTTGATGATCCCGTTGTACAGGCAATGAATTCACGATGTGCTAATTATGATCCAAATGATGATACTTACCGATTTGTATTATACAGATACAAGAATTGCGTCAACATTTCAAAATCGAAATGGCGATGATGTTTTACTCTTGCACTGCGGTATTCGCAGTGCAACGAAAAGTTTCGATGACTTACGAACATTATTGTATACTACAAAACAACGTTTTTCTGCGATTAGTGTTACTGAAACATGGTTTGTTAACGATATTTGTCCTTCTTTATGCCCATTACCAGGTAATGCTATTACATTTAATAGGTTAGAGCGGACATGAGGTGGTGTCCTTATGTACATATCTGAAGTACATGGATATAAGTTACAAACACAATTAAATCGTATGGAAAGGTTTATTGAGACAGTATTTATTGAAGTCATTGTGCCAGACAATATAAACATCCTAATTAATAGGTACAATTTATAAACCTCCAAATTCGAGCAGAGACGATTTTCTCGTGCTTGCCACGAATTATTACTGCATCCATTAATGTTAAATAAAATGTGTTTTATATTAGGAGATTATAAAAACGCCACTGATATATTTGTTTAAAATTGTGCCAACACCCTCCTTACAGCTAGTTTTCTACCACTTATAACTAAACCACCGAGGTTTACAGATTATACTGCTACTCTAATTGATAATATTTCAACAAAGGCTGATTTCTTTCTTTTCTTCGCCAAATCGGTATAACCTTGTCTAAAATGTCACACCGTTTTCTCATTTTTACTCACTTTCCAATTGAAAAAATCTCGCTGATACATGCCAATGTCAAAGATTCAAAGCGTGATTTTTCTGAAGAAAATTTGGCAGGTTTAGAGAAACACTTTGAACTACTGACTGGTTAGTGAAATATCAAATTGATAATTTTGATGAATCCTTAGGAACTTTTTTCTGGATCTTTTAAAACATGCTTATAATTCTTGTTTTCGAACTATTCCAGAATCTTGTTAATGATTTTTTTTTTTAATTGGTCTAAACCTTGTCCAAAAGATACCGGTCTCAAATAAGCATTTCACTGACTATTTTGGAGCCTCAAATTCATTTTCTATACATTTTACACCAATTCTTGAAAGTGAAATTGTTGACATAATCAACGGACTGAACAATAAGCGGAGCTCTGGACATAATGAAATGAGCAGTTATCTCTTTAAGAAAATAAACCTTGATGGCATTGGCAAAAGTTGTTCCAGTCCTTAAGAAAGGATATCCGTTAGAGTTGGAAAACTACAGACCTATTTTCTTGCCGACACCTTTATCTAAAGTTCTGTGTTCGTACTGTGAACTTATTATGTATTATATCCCTTATCGTAAGATTGTTGCATTCGAAGTGTACACAACAAAAAAAAGAATAGTTTTACTATAAAAGACGTTTCCTGCCGACTACATCGGAATAGTTCATTTTTTTATTGCTGACGTCACGCATAGTCCCCTTTTTCCCTAGGGAAAAACTGAACTATGCGTTTTCCCAGCGAGCGTACAGGATTCAATGCCTCCACACAGCCAACTCCCGCGGTGTCACGGTGCTCAAGCCATGCAATTTACGCTGTGCGATATCTGCACTACACAAATGCAATAGCGCCAGTTAAACATATTTTCATCTTTCAATTTGAGCCGTGGAATTTTCTTTTATTTCATTTCGATCTGAATGTAAGATGTGAATGTGAGTATAAGGTTCATGTTATTACAGACGTGTAGGAATAATACAGATGGAAGGGATATAAAAACAAATATAAAATCACTCATTCCCGGAACAAGCTAAAACTATTCGCACTCAGGAACATCATTTACTTTTCTCCCTCGGGCCGATGGCCCCGGGAGAATAGTATTAGTTGATGTTCCTTCGATGCGAATCGTTTCAGCTAATTCCTAGAGTGTCATTGTATATTTGTATACTATATAGTAATATTTTCTATCAGTCAAAGTTTGACTTCCGCGAAAAGCACAGTACAACAAATGCCTTTCTGATCCCAGTCGCTCTATTGGGTCGCTCTTTTGACAATTTCAAACATTATGTGGGTGTTTTCTTGAATTTCTCGAAGGCCTTTCACACGATAAATCACGAAATACTTCTTTAAAAACTTTCTAACTACGGAATTAGACGAATTGCCTTGAAGTGGTTCAAGAACTAGTTCATTAATTTTTGTTTTGTATATTAATGACTTTGTTTACATGTCCTCGTTCGTTCGTTCGTGTCTCCTTAGATCAAGATTAATGTAGTCTTGATCATCGGAGTAGTTGCTACAACCGGCCGTGTCAGACACGTTGCCCCGGGGTGCGAGATAGGACTCTTGTAGCGTGCCTCCATTTAAAACAATTATACAATAACAGTTAACATTACATTTAATTAATAGTATGAAACTATTAAAATTACTCTCATGTTACGGGAAAAAATATTGCATATATATATATTATGAATCAATTGATTTGGTCGATCCAGTTCGATGGCACAAACACGGCACTACTGGACAGAGATCCTAATAATTACAGAGCTTGGTCTTGTTGCTCTGTTCGCCAGCAGTTTGAGGATATGGAATCCTGCGGCACATTACTCACAAGAGTTCTAACAAGCCAAGCTTATACAGAGCCTATAATAAGTAATGTTGTGCATGTACCACCCACCCGATCGATCACAACCTCAGAACTCATAACTGAATTTTTTTTAAAGAAAAATGAAGACAAAAAGAAGAAAAAAAATGAAAGAAAAACACGAAATGGTAACCATCTAAAATGTCATAGTTGTGATTAATATCTATAAAGATTTATCAAGCACCAAAAAAATAAATAATATCATGTTCAAGAAAAGGATATATACACTTTGCATTCTTCTTTCGTGTCCTCAAATAGTCTGCCAGGCCTTGGCACACTGAAGAGCCTTCTCATTTGCTGCCACCAGGTCTTCCAGGCAGCATTGGTCAATTAGGAGTGGACATCTTAATAGGTGTGACATGGATTGCACGGATGTTCCACACTCGCAGTTGGTGTCTGTGTCGTCAGTATATCCCCATTTATGCATGTTGTATTTACATCGCCCCACCGTTGTGCGAAGCCTATTGAGGGACTTCCACGTCTTCCAATCACATGTATGGCCAGGGGGCAGCTGTTCCTTGGTCGGGATTGGTAGCTTTTCATGGTGGTGGTTTTCACAACGTTTCTCTTCCCACAAGATCACTCTGGTTGAATGAGGAGGTTGTGACAGTGGCTGGACTGTATGAAGGAAGCTTTTCCTTGACATGTCCTCAACAACCCTGTCCTTCATTTTGGTTGCTGACGACCCACATTTTCTTTTCTAATCAAAACCCAGACAATTTTTTTGAGAACGATTATTTCACTTGCTAGTTGTAGTATGGAATCCTTGCATGGGGCACCTGTGGAAATACTCATATCAACTCGCTACAATTTTACTAATGAAAGAAATGCGAATCATATGTCACACCAATTTTCCCGCCCATACTCATGAGCTGTTTCACGCAAATAATGCTTTGAAGATTATATACATGACTTATTTTCTTATAACCTTGGTATATCTATGTACATACTTCCGAAGAATGGACTGCATCTAGTTTCTCTCAAATATGTTTGTCAAAAATACTGAATTCCATAGTTATCCGACGAGATTAGCAAGCTCTCATCACCAACCTAAAGCAAGAACGGTATATTCCAACAGAACCTTTACTTTCAATGGCCCAACATTTTGGGATGCCCTCCTGGCACATTGAAAGAAAATCCCTCATTATTTTGATTAAAAAAATGCCCTCAAGCGCTTTTTGTTGCAGACGTATCAGAATAACTAGTTCCCCAGTTTTATATTTGGCTTAACTGGCCATTTTTTTACACATCGAAATTGTGACTTGTGTATGATTTCAAAAATTCAAAACTCAAAAATTATTCCTCCATGGCCACTCTCTCTATCTCTCTCTCTCTCTTTCTCTCTGTCTTTCTCTCTGTCTCTCTCTCTCTGTCTTATTCTTCTCTTTCTGCCGTTTGCCCCCTTTCCCTGTTTGTGACTCTCTTACCCTACCATCCTGTTCTTGTCATTTTGCCACTGTTCTTTTTTGTTTTTGTTTCGCTTTTTTTTGTCCGTCATATTTCTTTTGACTCCGTAATCTTTCAAAACTCAGTTATGAATTTATAAAGCTTAAATTATTATTGTGCGAACCTATACATAACAAGGATTGCTTCAGAGTAGGTTCGTTTTTTCATTTCATGTAACTAAATAATTTTGCACTACAAGACTAACCAAAAAATGTCAAACATATTTCTACGCCAATTTTCTGTTTATAACGTTACGCTTATTATTTTGATGAACTTGTCATTGTTCATATTATGTGGAAAATGAAATAAATTCGTTCTGCAAAGAGCGACTGCTAATACTACTACTACTTTTAATTCTAATCGATTACAAATAATTGAGGTTTCAAAACAACTCATAAAAGAATTCATTTATAAAAACTAAAAGCGGCTAATTGATTTCAAAATGCTAATATATATCGTCTTTAAAGGACTTCACTTGACGAGTGACAATGGAAAGCTCATCTGTAGGAACTGCCCTTTACTTTGGACTTCTGGTCCTCCTATTCCAGTTGAATGCTGTTATAAGCAGTAAGTATTATGGATATGTAAATAAACAAAGTCTGTAAGTGGAGGTGTTTAGTGGTTCATTCACTTGACTCTTAATGCAAGGGTTGAGGGTTAGAATCCAAGTCCGGCACTACTGTCCTTTGTGAAGACATGTATCCATGTTTTGCTACTCTCTACCAACTTCAAGTGTGAAGGTGTATCTGCTCGGCGGGTAAGTAAATTATGTTTTGATTATCTGAAGACCACCACAAATAGATTTTGTCAGAAATTCTTCTTTTCCTAAACTTCCATACCCCATGTCCAAATAGCTTTGTGAAATGCTACACGTTATAACTTCTAACTATTGAGCGTACATGAAGATCTACATCTGCCTTTCAATGTGTTTTTTACAACGTGCAGACACTCAAATGCATTCAAATATTTTAACGGGTCATCCATAATGACAATAAAAAACGGATTTGCAAGATATTAAATTTGTTACACCACTTTCATTAAGAAATGTATTTGTAGAAATTTAATAGACGGAAGAGAAATATCATTTTTGGTGTTAACTTTTTAACGGGAACATGAAGTCAAAACCGCCATGACCGTTCAGAAACCGCCGATGAATGCATCTGTTATAAGCCAGACGACAGCTGATTTGAAATATCGTACATTTTAGTTTGAAATCTCTAATCGGCAAAGGGCTTGCAGGCCTATCAATATGACTGATTGTATCCATTCTATTGCAAAAATGTCAGATTTTTTATTCTTAATCATCAGACAGACCAGTTCAAAAATGTTATGACCTACGGTGATGATGAAAGTGCGATACTCAGATATGCTATGTGTCATCGGCATGCATATAGGCTTATGTATATAATGAATGTAACTAGCATTTCCTACCAAACAAAATAATATGTGCATTATATGAATGCTTGTGTATAAACATTGACTACCTGTCCACTCCAAAAATAACTTACTTTCAGTAGAAGCAGAAAAATCAGACTAACCAATCAAACAAGTTTGAGCAAAATCGGATAACTTATAAGAAAGTTATGAATTTGTAATGACATGAAAAACTTTGAAAATCACTAGACAAAATGGCAACTCCCTCGTGTCCTCACTATCCATTACTATTATTTTCTTTATATTGATGATATAAATTTCCTATTTCCCCCCCCCCCCCAAGAATCTTATTTCTTCACACCAGCACCCAAGTAAGATTGATAGTAATATGTTTTTGCGTGTATGCACTAATATAGAGCAATTTTTTTCCAGTTAAATCATGAAAAATGTGAATTTTGATAAACTATTTATATAAGAATCTATAATTATGAATATAGAATATTCAGATGATAGTATAAATTCGTCAAAGTTCATAAAAGATTTTGTGAAATGTCATGCACGAAATATGATACAAATCATATAGCCTAACCTGGGCAAAGGCATGGGAAAATCAAGTTTTGGGGAATAAAAAGGGAAATTAATGGGATTAAACTATATAAAGCAATTGATAAATAGTAAGGACATGACGTCACAAACTGATAACCATCTTGGCAATTTGTGATGGGAATCTAATTGTTCCATAGTTTTACATACTTGTTCAAAACTTCATAACTTTCTTATTATTTATCAGATTTTGCTCAAACTTTTTTTTTGATTGGTTAGTCTGATTTTTCTGCTTTAATTAAAAGTAAGTTATTTTTGATTTCATGTGAAAAACACACAGATTTATTATGGCAGCCGTCTTATGGTTAAATTAACCTACTCATGAGTACAGGTGCCGTGTAGCCACACGTATCGGCGGTAGCTAGTGTTCCTAAATAACATATAAAGTTAATCTAGATCATGCACCATACCGATGCATCAATTGTCAATCTAGTGTCTGTCCCGCCTTTGTGCCATGAGTACACATGTAATTTGTTATCAGTGTTTATACATAGCATGCAGATACAGCTATATCCTGCGCATTTAAGACCATATCATAATCATCATTCACAAAAAATGCCTTTTATAACTTCTTGATAAAATATTTGTGCCCATTTCCCGCATTTTACCAATCAACAATAAAAAAAAACATTGGTTTCATTCAATATTAATAATCCTCTGCCTTTTATTTTCTTTCTTTTCAGCTGGCTGTAAAAGTAATCCTTGTCAGAAAGGGGGCACCTGTATCTCTCTCATTGGTGAATTGGATTATTTCTGCCAATGTCCTACCGGCTTCCATGGAGCAAACTGCCAGTTTCGTAAGTTTACCTATATGCTTGCTTCTTCTTCAATTTGAGAGCAGGGGGCGCAGGTTATTCTATTCCATTCAATACAATTCATTTCAACGTAAATAAATTCAATAGGCCATTTTCACAATATAATCAAATGTAATGCATTCATCTTTGTTAAGTTCCTCCATATAAATTATGTAATTCACCTGTAACCTGTAATCTATAACCTTTAATGTAGACGGCTCCACTTTTCCCACTTATTTGTTGCTCTAGATCTCAACACGTTCATTATGCTCTGTATTTATTTTCTCAATTCAATGTAAATATGTTTAATAGTCTTGAATAAAGTATGAGATATAAATAAATACATGAATATACAAATATATGTTGGGGTGAGAAATGTGTATCAAGGTTGACTGTACAGGCAAGCTTTACATGTACAATTGGATAGATGAACGGGGAAGCAATTTGAAAGGCGGGTAAATGATTGGGTTCAAATCCTCTACGAATCAAAACACTGCCGTCTACAGACAAATAACCAATTTATGCAAATATGTATATTATGTAATCAGCAAAAAATATATTCAACGTAATCATCCATTAGGTTGGTAGTATAAGAGAATAATAGTGCTTTTACCTTGCTCTGAAATAAGAATATTAAAATCGAGAAAATATCTCAACATGCTCAGACTAACTTCCGTTGATTGTTAAACCCCATTTTGCACAAAGCTTTAACACTTCGTCGGGTTCAAAGGACAATCCAAGCAATGTAGAAAGTTCGTTCTAATGAAAGCTGAAATATCAGCAAAACAGAATGGCTAAGTTTGAAATAATTCGCACCAATAATAACGAAGTTATCAATGTTTTTAATATGTGATCACTACAGCTATGATGATTTCAAATTTGTGAGTGAATTGCGTCATAGAGGCGAATAACTCTTCCGTTTGTCCGTGTACAAAAATATCACAAATTCCTGTTATTTTTTTTTCCAAGTGTCTTCACCCTTTGGACTCTACTCAAACTGTAATCCTCTAAAAAGATAAGACCATCACAAGTCAAACATATTGGGAAAATGACATATTAGTCCCCTTTACAGTTTGGATTCCCCTTTACAGTTTAGTAGAATAGAATCTAGGGTGTTTAGTCGTAAGGGTGTTAAAAGCATGAACCCTAATATGAATATGCATCCTAAGAGTGAAGGAAAAACTGTTAGAACACCATAAAAAGACAAAATGCCGATGAGTTTAGTCGATCACATGATCTATGCGTGTATTCCAAAATATTCAATGATAATTATGTCATTTCTCTTATCATAAGAGTGTGTAGTTGCTCCGTATCGTTTAGCATGTACATTTATAATTATATCCCTCATGTATAGTTGTTTGCATTGCGATTGTACAGAGCAGGAAAAAATTATTAAAAAGTATTATCTTTCGATCTCAGGTCGAGATAGTACTTTTGTAAAGTAATTTTTTGCTGCTACCCCACTTGCCCACCCTTGCCCATTGAATACGCATAGCAAAGTAGGTTACGCGAAATGTCAAAGTCAATGTCAATGTCAAATGAGCGCGCATCAACTGTATTAAACATGTATGCATGTTGCGCTTTGTAAAATCTAGCTGAAGCTAAACTGTCTGCAGAATCAGTTCTTATTATTATGTAAAATTCACTTTAAATAGACCTTATTGCCGATGTGGGATATAAAACAAATATTAACCTCCTTTACTTGGGCAATGGATACAAACTATCATCGCCTCGGTGATCTCGGGGCTACCATCTTCCCTCGCCTTGCGGCTCGGGAAGATAGTAGCCCCGAGATCACCTCGGCGATGATAGTTTGTACCATTGCCCTCGTAGTCGATTAATATTTGCTTACTACAGTGTGAGTCAAAAAAAACTTTACACCTAGAAAAATGCTAATAATTTTAAGAATCATTTATGAAAAGTAAATTATTATACACCATATGAAAAAGTGTTTCATCCCAAATCGTTTGGTACCATTTTGGGTGGTATGTGTTCACGCTTGGATAAATAGGAGGCATTGTTTTGCGAGAGTGCAAAAATCGACTTGCGCCAAATAATGCTGATGTGATGTTTGAATAAAACAATTGGGATTTCGGTATTAATTCGGTCTTTGCAGATCCAAATAACATCCCTACCAAAATTAATCATGTCACACATATCAAAACACACACAGAGTCACACTCAATAAGTCACACAAACACACGCACCACACACGCACATACACACACACACACACTCGCATAGCAAATTTAGATGTGACAGTTTGGATCGGCCTTCTTGGAAAAGGAAGTCTTCTTGGACCCTTCTTCTTTGAACAGACAGTGAAGGGGGAGAGCTATCTAAGAATGATAGATGATCAGGTTGTCCCGGCTCTGGATCAGATGGCACGATTTAGGCGTCAGAGAAACAGTCCTTTCAGGCACCTTTGGTGGGCACAAGATGGTGCCCCTGCTCACAGGACAAGGATTGTGATGACCAGGTTGAGAGAACTCTTCGGGAACAGGATCATCGCTCTGAACGAACCTGTGGAGTGGCCACGTCGATCCCCGGACCTAACACCGCTTGATTTTTTCGTCTGGGGTTACCTCAAGTCTCGGGTGTACCAGAGCCCACCTGCGAACCTGAACGACCTAAGAGAGAGGATCAGGATTGAGAGCGAAGCACTTGGGAGAGACAGGCGCATGCTTCGTCGAGTGTTTCAGGAGATGCTCCATCGCGCTAGAAAGTGCATCGAAAGGGACGGAGGTCATGTCGAGGAGTAGATGAACGGACAGTTACTTGCTGGTCACAAATGAAGCTTCAAAGGATCCATGATGATAAGCATTTGAATTAACATTATCATCATAATTATGATGATCGTTAACAATTTGAAGATCAAGTATTTTACTCCAAATGAACACCATTATCATTATGTTTGTGTGTGTGCGCGTGTGTGTGGGTGGGTGTGTTAGTGTGTGTATTTCATATGTGCGTGTGCGTGTGTGTGTGTGTGACTTTGCTACTGAAAAAAGCATCTGCAATGCATCTCATTTCATACATTCAATTCATTCTCTCACTTTAATACTTTGGCGCAATTCGATTTTTGCACTCTCGCAAACAATACATCCTGTTCATCCAAGCGTGAACACATTCCACCCAAAAATGGTACCAAATGATTCAGGATAAAACACTCTTTCATATGATGTATAATACTTTACTGTTCATAAATTATTTTTTTAATTATTAGTAATTTCCTAGGTGTAAAGTTTTTTTTGACTCACACTGTATAGCAACCTTCCCATTTTTACTTAAAGTGGAAATTCAAAGAAAATCACAAATATGTCAACTAATGTATCACTAGAAACTGGTAAGCTAACAGATGGCCATTATACAAGTTTTAGGTCAACTACATATCGGGTGATTTATAAAAATACAATTACAACCACCTCCACAGCATCTGGGATATACGAGAGATTCGCCAGAAAAATAACGATGTTTTAATGACGTCACATAATGGACCAATACTGCCCAAGCAGACGACATCCCATAAAGAATGAACATTATTGCAAAACTATTATTTCTTAAATTATAATAAGTTTAGGGTATATAAATGTGATGGCATTTCAAACCATTCAAAAGGGGATATGAAACCGATTCTGATAACTAAAACCTTTTGTTTGTAAATACACAGGATAGGGGTTAATTAACAATCAAAGAAACCAGACTTTCAAATTGAAAAACCTCCGGAATGATATTAAGGACGACATTTGTTCCCTCTTGAAACGCCGAACATAACGCGGTGTGTGCGGCTAAATATACAATGGCGTCTTATTTTGTTTACAAGCGACATATTCCTTTATTTTGTATCGCTGCATTTGTCATCAAAATAAAACCATGCGCGGGGTTTAGAGTGGAGGCAATAGATTATACATTTAGCCTGACGGTAGTGAAGTAAGAGAAAGAACTCAAGAGAAGATGAATAAACAGGCACTGGAAATGTGTGATATGTCATGGGACATCGTCTGCTTGTGCAAACCATTTCTATCCTATGATCGCACACATCTCAGCAGCGTTTGGAGAGCTCTTCAGATTCTATGCCGGGGCTGTATTTAAGCGTTTTGTAATTTATAATAATCATTAGTTCGAATGTTTCCAAGCATTGAATTTTGATAACCTTGTCAAATCAAAGTTTCAACTTTGCAATAATGAAAATAAAGTTAGTTTTTTAAATCAATGAATATCTACTTTAACACCTCTTTATTCAATATAACATTGTGTTCTAGGACAAAGGAACAGTCTATATTAGCAACAGACGCATATTGTTACAAAAGAAACGGCGATATTTCATATAATCAAACGTAGAGCACGTAAAATGACTAATGGTCTTTGGGTTATGGCGCTTACATGTATTAATCAACTGCCATACATAAGTAAGAGGATTATGAACACGATTACATAAACTTTCGAGAAATCAACGACAGGGGCAATTAAATACCCTAGTGTATCTCCCATAGCAATCGCGTTCGGATTACGCACTGCGTTTGCGCAGTTTGATATATGAGAGGCGAGGCTATTGAAATTCCCTGTGGTTGATTTCACTCGACGTGCTCTTATTAAAGATTGATGTAGAGGAGTCATGATGGTCCAGTGGTATTACACTAGGCTGTAGATGCGAAGGTCATGGTGTTGAGCCTCTTGTGTCCTTTGGAATGTATTGTATATTTCACGAAGGCCTGCTAGCCACTGATAAAAGCATATAAGATATTCATTTATATTCATTTTCTTTCATTTTTGCTTAAATCCTTATCCTGCAGCTTCCCCCCAGAATACATGTCAGAATGAGCCTTGTCAAAACGGCGGAACCTGCGAGGAACTATTCGAGACATACACCTGCTCATGTGCATCTGGGTGGTCTGGACTCACTTGTGAAGAAGGTAAGTTAATCACTGTCCGGACAACCGATTTCTTGACCAACTACTCAGGGAAAATTACACTTGATAACCTACCCCACTCGGACAATTATCCTTTGAAGAAAAAAAAACATCCGCATAATTAATAACCCCTAGGACAGCCTTCGAAACCAGTCAAATAATAATAACCCACTTGTCGTGCTTGGGCTAATTACCTCAGGCTAATAATCCCAGACAACTTACCCAAGTCGACGACTACACCAAATACAAACTGGGTAGCTACCCACTAGGCAGTTACCTTCGGGATATAAAACCAGACAACGACACCGGACAGTTTATCAGCGAGGACAATTTCATATAGTACTTTAGTTTTCACTCAGAAGGAATATTCCAATGGTAACACAAAATTAAATTAATATTGTGCAGTGAGTTACGTTACAATATGTTTAAAGTTAAACGCATTTGATTTTCATACAACCAGTCTTGTTTTTATGTTGAATTAATTGTGAATATTCACAACTTAAATTCCCTTTCATTTGTCAAAAAATAGGATATCCGTGTTTGAGTAATCCTTGTCAGAACGGAGGATCATGCACTGGTTTCAAATCCACGCTTTACACATGCTCCTGCATCAATGGATGGTATGGTGACAACTGCGAACTAAGTAAGTCACGTGATTGTGGAACAGGGTAGCGAAGCCCCCTATTTCATGATGAGAAGCAATAACAGAGAAATGAGAAGAGAAAGACGTAGAAGATGTGAGATTCCAATGACCACAAATTGCAGATTGAGGTCGGTGAAGTTTAGTGAACCGGCCTCGATCGTACCTGGTAGAAGGTACACCATAAGAACAAGAAGAGAGATCTATAATGCTTGTGTTAGAACAGTGATGGTATATGGTTCCGTAACTTGGCTAGTTTAAGAGTAGTAGTAGGTGTCATCAGGAGAACAGAAAGAGCCATGACACTGAAAGTGTATGGTGTAAAACTGTCTGGTAGAAAGAACACAAGAGAGCTCATCGAAAGACTTGGTCTGGAGGAAGAATAAAAGGGATGGGGGGTTGAGATTGGTGGGTCATATATTGAGAAAGAAAAATTAAAAATCTGTGAAAAGAGCACAGGGTATAGAAGAGGGAGAAGGAGACCGAACATTTCATGGAACATAATGATGAATAAAGAAAGCAGTCAAGTTTGTCAGAATAGAGACGATGTTCGAGATAAGAGGTAGTGTACATTTGAATTTTAATGTCATATTTTGGAGGAACCTGCATCCCCGTGTTCGTGTCACATATCAACACATTGAACAACGAGTGTACATCCGGATCTACCATAGAGCATGGTACGACATGTTCCTTTGCCTGTGATTCTGGATACAGTACAAAAGAATCTACGTCGATATCTTGTACAGAAAGTGGAAGTCTGTCCGCTGATCTCCCAAACTGCAAAGGCGATTACATCTATAATACTATTTGATGGAAATGTCATTGTAATGAAATACACATAATTAATATTATGGAGGAATATACTGTAATCACTTGTCTTTTCCATTATTATCTCAAACTTTCCCATTGCATATATTAACAGCTGTTCTCCTAATCCTTGTTTGAATGGTGGGAAATGTAGTTATGGTATCAACTCTTATACCTGTACATGTGCTTTAGGCTATACTGGAATGACCTGTTCGACGGGTAAGTAAATTGTGTTATACTATTGAGCATCCATTTAGATCTACATCTGCTGTCCTGAAAGTTATATTTTGATCGCATAGTAGTACCAAGACGTCATCTCGGTGCCACTATGTATATTTTTAAAGTAAAAAGTATTTCCTTTCATGAATTTAGTTTAGATTCCTGAGTTCAATCGGATTTAATTACATACACAACTAATGACATGAAAAGCATTTTAATCATTCCATGTCCTCTTTATTTAACATATTCTGTTGTTATCTCATTTTAGGACAAAGACTAATGTTATTTTAATGATGTACACTGAATTTATATTATAGAGGAAAATTCCGTAATCACTTTTCTTTTCCATTAATATCTTAAACTTTACCATTTCAGATATTGAAGACTGTTCTCCTAATCCCTGTTTGAATAGTGGGGCATGTAGAGATGGTGTCAACTCTTACACCAGTACATGTGCTTTAGGTTATACTTGAATTGAAGGCTATTGAAATTCCCTTTAGTTGATTTCACAAAAACTCGTGCTTTTATTAAAGATTGATGTAGAGGAGTCATGATGGTCCAGTGGCATTACACTAGGCTGTAGATGCGAAGGTCATGGTGTTGAGCCTCTTGTGTCCTTTGGAATGTATTGTATATTTCACGAAGGCCTGCTAGCCACTGATAAAAGCATATAAGATATTCATTTATATTCATTTTCTTTCATTTTTGCTTAAATCCCCATCCTGCAGTTTCCCCCCAGAATACATGTCAGAATGAGCCTTGTCAAAACGGCGGAACCTGCGAGGAACTATTCGAGACATACACCTGCTCATGTGCACCTGGGTGGTCTGGACTCACTTGTGAAGAAGGTAAGTTAATCACTGTCCGGACAACCGATTTCTTGACCAACTACTCAGGGAAAATTACACTTGATAACCTACCCCACTCGGACAATTATCCTTTGAAGAAAAAAAAACATCCGCATAATTATTCTCTAAGACGATTAAATACAAGCCAACTACTCCTAGATAACTACACTGTGTAATCAATAACCCCCAGGACAGCCTTCGAAACCAGTCAAATAATAATAACCCACTTGGCGTGCTTGGACAACTTACCTCAGGCTAATAATCCCAGACAACTTACCCAAGTCGACGACTACGCTTCCAAATACAAACTGGGTAGCTACCCACTAGGCAGTTACCTCCGGGATATAAAAACCAGACAACGACACCGGACAGTTTATCAGCGAGGACAATTTCATATAGTACTTTAGTTTTCACTCAGAAGGAATATTCCACTGGTAACACAAAATTAAATTAATACTGTGCAGTGAGTTACGTTACAATGTTTTAAAGTTAAACGCATTTGATTTTCATACAACCAGTCTTGTTTTTATGTTGAATTAATTGTGAATATTCACATCTTAAATTCCCTTTCATTTGTCAAAAAATAGGAAATCCGTGTTTGAGTAATCCTTGTCAGAACGGAGGATCATGCACTGGTTTCAAATCCACGCTTTACACATGCTCCTGCATCAATGGATGGTATGGTGACAACTGCGAACTAAGTAAGTCACGTGATTGTAGAACAGGGTAGCGAAGCCCCCTATTTCATTATGAGAAGCAATAACAGAGAAATGAGAGGAGAAAGACGTAGAAGATGTGAGATTCCAATGAAAAGAAATTGCAGATTGAGGTCGGTGAAGTTTATTGAACTGGCCTCGATCGTACCTGGTAGAACGTACACCATGAGAACAAAAAGAAAGATATATAATGCTTGTGTTAGAACAGCGATGGTATATGGCTCCGTAACTTGGCTTGTTAAAAGAGTAGTAGTAGGTGTCATCAGGAGAACAGAAGGAGCCATGACACGGAAAGTGTATGGTGTAAAACTGTCTGGTAGAAAGAACACAAGAGAGCTCATCGAAAGACTTGGTCTGGAGGAAGAATAAAAGGGATGGGGGTTGAGATTGGCGTGTCATATCTTGAGAAAGAATAATAAAAAAATCTGTGAAAAGAGCACAGGGTATAGAAGAGGGAGAGGAAGACCGAACATTTCATGGAACATAATGATGAATAAAGAAAGCAGTCAAGTTTGTCAGAATAGAGACGATGTTCGAGATAAGAGGTAGTGTACATTTGAATTTTAATGTCATATTTTGGAGGAACCTGCATCCCCGTGTTCGTGTCACATATCAACACATTGAACAACGAGTGTACATCCGGATCTACCATAGAGCATGGTACGACATGTTCCTTTGCCTGTGATTCTGGATACAATACAAAAGAATCTACGTCGATATCTTGTACAGAAAGTGGAATTCTGTCCGCTGATCTCCCAAACTGCAAAGGAAATTACATCTATAATACTATTTGATAGAAATATCATTGTAATGAAATACACATAATTTATATTATGGAGGAATATACTGTAATAACGTAAGAACACCAAATAGAATGTGACAAAATGCTTCTTTTTTCTGAACTTTTATTCGCCTTTTTGCTACAAAACTGACTGAAAGGCTCCTTTGTCCATCCTCTTACTTTTGTTAATCTCATTTTAGGACAAAGACTAATGTTATTGTATTGATGTACACTGAATTTATATAATAGAGGAAAATTCCGTTATCACTCTTTTTTTCCAATAATTTCTCTTACTTTCCCATTGTAGATATTGACGAATGTTCTTCTCGTCCCTGTTTGAATGATGGGGAATGTAGAGATGGTGTCAACTCTTATACCTGTACATGTGCCTTAGGTTATACTGGACTAACCTGTTCGACAGGTAAGTAAACTGTGTTGTAATTCACGTAAGAACACCAAATAGAATGTGACAAAAATGCTTCTTTTTCTGAACTTTTATTCGCCTTTTTGCTACAAAGCTGAGTGAAAGGCTCCTTTGTCCATCCTCTTACTTTTGTTTATCTCATTTTAGGATAAAGACTAATGTTATTGTAATGATTTTCACTGAATTTATAATATGGAGAAATATTCCGTAATCACTTTTCTTTTCCAATAATATCTCTTATTTTCCCATTGTAGATATTGACGAATGTTCTTCTCGTCCCTGTTTGAATGATGGGGAATGTAGAGATGGTGTAAACTCTTATACCTGTACATGTGTTTCAGGTTATACTGGACTAACCTGTTCGACGGGTAAGTAAAGTGTGTTGTAATTCACGTAAGAACACCAAATAAAATGTGACAAAAATGCTTCTTTTTTCTGAACTTTTATTCGCCTTTTTGCTACAAAACTGACTGAAAGGCTCCTTTGTCCATCCTCTATCTCATTTTAGGACAAAGACTAATGTAATTGTAATGATTTACACTGAATTTATAATATGGAGGAATATTCCGTAATCACTTTTCTTTTCCAATAATATCTCTTATTTTCCCATTGTAGATATTGACGAATGTTCTTCTCGTCCCTGTTTGAATGATGGGGAATGTACAGATGGTGTCAACTCTTATACCTGTACATGTGTTTTAGGTTATACTGGACTAACCTGTTCGACGGGTAAGTAAACTGTGTTGTATTTCACGTAAAAACACCAAATAGAATGTGACAAAAATGCTTCTTTTTTTTCTGAACTTTTACTCGCCTTTTTGCTACAAACCTGACTGAAAGGCTCCTTTGTCCATCCTCTTACTTTTGTTAATCTCATTTTAGGACAAAGACTAATGTTATTGTAATGATTTACACTGAATTTATAATATGGAGGAATATTCCATAATCACTTTTCTTTTCCAATAATATCTATTATTTTCCCATTGTAGATATTGACGAATGTTCTTCTCGTCCCTGTTTGAATGATGGGGAATGTAGAGATGGTGTCAACTCTTATACCTGTACATGTGCTTTAGGTTATACTGGACTAACCTGTTCGACGGGTAAGTAAACTGTGTTGTATTTCACGTAAAAACACCAAATAGAATGTGACAAAAATGCTTCTTTTTCTGAACTTTTATTCGCCTTTTAGCAACAAAACTGACTGAAAGGCTCCTTTGTCCATCATCTTACTTTTGTTTATCTCATTTTAGGATATAGACTAATGTTATTGTAATGATTTACACTGAATTTATAATATGGAGGAATATTCCGTAATCACTTTTCTTTTCCAATAATATCTCTTATTTTCACATTGTAGATATTGACGAATGTTCGTCTCGTCCCTGTTTGAATGATGGGGAATGTAGAGATGATGTCGACTCTTATACCTGTACATGTGCTTTAGGTTATACTGGACTAACCTGTTCGACGGGTAAGTAAACTGTGTTGTAAGTCACGTAAAAAGACCAAATAGAATGTGACAAAAATGATTCTTTTTTCTGAACTTTTGTTCGCCTTTTTGCTACAAAACTGACTGAAAGGCTCCTTTGTCCATCCTCTTACTTTTGTTAATCTCATTTTAGGACAAAGACTAATGTTATTGTATTGATGTACACTGAATTTATGTAATAGAGGAAAATTCCGTTATCACTTTTTTTTCCAATAATTTTTCTTATTTTCCCATCGTAGATATTGACGAATGTTCTTCTCGTCCCTGTTTGAATGGTGGGGAATGTAGAGATGGTGTCAACTCTTATACCTGTACATGTGTTTTAGGTTATACTGGACTAACTTGTTCGACGGGTAAGTAAACTGTGGTGTAAGTCACGTAAAAACACAAAATAGAATGTGACAAAAATGCTTCTTTTTTCTGAACTTTTATTCGCCTTTTTGCTACAAAACTGACTGAAAGGCTCCTTTGTCCATCCTCTTACTTTTGTTAATCTCATTTTAGGACAAAGACTAATGTTTTTGTATTGATGTACACTGAATTTATAATATGGAGGAATATTCCGTAATCACTTTTCTTTTCCAATAATATCTCTTATTTTCCCATTGTAGATATTGACGAATGTTCTTCTCGTCCCTGTTTGAATGATGGGGAATGTAGAGATGGTGTCAACTCTTATACCTGTACATGTGTTTTAGGTTATACTGGACTAACCTGTTCGACGGGTAAGTAAACTGTGTTGTAAGTCACGTAAAAACACCAAATAGAATGTGACAAAAATGCTTCTTTTTTCTGAACTTTTATTCGCCTTTTTGCTACAAAACTGACTGAAAGGCTCCTTTGTCCATCCTCTTACTTTTGTTAATCTCATTTTAGGACAAAGACTAATGTTATTGTATTGATGTACACTGAATTTATGTAATAGAGGAAAATTCCGTTATCACTTTTTTTTCCAATAATTTTTCTTATTTTCCCATCGTAGATATTGACGAATGTTCTTCTCGTCCCTGTTTGAATGATGGGGAATGTAGAGATGGTGTCAACTCTTATACCTGTACATGTGTTTTAGGTTATACTGGACTAACCTGTTCGACGGGTAAGTAAACTGTGTTGTAAGTTACGTAAAAACACCAAATAGAATGTGACAAAAATGCTTCTTTTTTGTGAACTTTTATTCGCCTTTTTGCTACAAAGCTGAGTGAAAGATTCCTTTGTCCATCCTCTATCTCATTTTAGGACAAAGACTAATGTAATTGTAATGATTTACACTGAATTTATAATATGGAGGAATATTCCGTAATCACTTTTCTTTTCCAATAATATCTCTTATTTTCCCATTGTAGATATTGACGAATGTTCTTCTCGTCCCTGTTTGAATGATGGGGAATGTACAGATGGTGTCAACTCTTATACCTGTACATGTTTTTTAGGTTATACTGGACTAACCTGTTCAACGGGTAAGTAAACTGTGTTGTATTTCACGTCAAAACACCAAATAGAATGTGACAAAAATGCTTCTTTTTTTTCTGAACTTTTACTCGCCTTTTTGCTACAAACCTGACTGAAAGGCTCCTTTGTCCATCCTCTTACTTTTGTTAATCTCATTTTAGGACAAAGACTAATGTTATTGTAATGATTTACACTGAATTTATAATATGGAGGAATATTCCATAATCACTTTTCTTTTCCAATAATATCTATTATTTTCCCATTGTAGATATTGAAGAATGTTCTTCTCGTCCCTGTTTGAATGATGGGGAATGTAGAGATGGTGTCAACTCTTATACCTGTACATGTGCTTTAGGTTATACTGGACTAACCTGTTCGACGGGTAAGTAAACTGTGTTGTATTTCACGTAAAAACACCAAATAGAATGTGACAAAAATGCTTCTTTTTCTGAACTTTTATTCGCCTTTTAGCAACAAAACTGACTGAAAGGCTCCTTTGTCCATCATCTTACTTTTGTTTATCTCATTTTAGGATATAGACTAATGTTATTGTAATGATTTACACTGAATTTATAATATGGAGGAATATTCCGTAATCACTTTTCTTTTCCAATAATATCTCTTATTTTCCCATTGTAGATATTGACGAATGTTCTTCTCGTCCCTGTTTGAATGATGGGGAATGTAGAGATGATGTCGACTCTTATACCTGTACATGTGCTTTAGGTTATACTGGACTAACCTGTTCGACGGGTAAGTAAACTGTGTTGTAAGTCACGTAAAAAGACCAAATAGAATGTGACAAAAATGATTCTTTTTTCTGAACTTTTATTCGCCTTTTTGCTACAAAACTGACTGAAAGGCTCCTTTGTCCATCCTCTTACTTTTGTTAATCTCATTTTAGGACAAAGGCTAATGTTATTGTATTGATGTACACTGAATTTATGTAATAGAGGAAAATTCCGTTATCACTTTTTTTTCCAATAATTTTTCTTATTTTCCCATCGTAGATATTGACGAATGTTCTTCTCGTCCCTGTTTGAATGATGGGGAATGTAGAGATGGTGTCAACTCTTATACCTGTACATGTGTTTTAGGTTATACTGGACTAACCTGTTCAACGGGTAAGTAAACTGTGTTGTAAGTCACGTAAAAACACCAAATAGAATGTGACAAAAATGCTTCTTTTTTCTGAACTTTTATTCGCCTTTTTGCTACAAAACTGACTGAAAGGCTCCTTTGTCCATCCTCTTCCTTTTGTTAATCTCATTTTAGGACAAAGACTAATGTTATTGTATTGATGTACACTGAATTTATATAATAGAGGAAAATTCCGTAATCACTTTTTTTCCAATAATTTTTCTTATTTTCCCATTGTAGATATTGACGAATGTTCTTCTCGTCCCTGTTTGAATGATGGGGAATGTAGAGATGGTGTCAACTCTTATACCTGTACATGTGTCTTAGGTTATACTGGACTAACCTGTTCGACGGGTATGTAAACTGTGTTGTAATTCACGTAAAAACACCAAATAGAATGTGACAAAAATGCTTCTCTTTTCTGAACTTTTATTTCCCTTTTTGCTACAAAACTGAGTGAAAGGCTCCTTTGTCCATCCTCTTACTTTTGTTAATCTCATTTTAGGACAAAGACTAATGTTATTGTATTGATGTACACTGAATTTATATAATAGAGGAAAATTCCGTTATCACTTTTTTTTCCAATAATTTTTCTTATTTTCCCATTGTAGATATTGACGAATGTTCTTCTCGTCCCTGTTTGAATGATGGGGAATGTAGAGATGGTGTCAACTCTTATACCTGTACATGTGTTTTAGGTTATACTGGACTAACCTGTTCGACGGGTAAGTAAAATGTGTTGTAAGTCACGTAAAAACACCAAATAGAATGTGACAAAAATGATTCTAATTTCTGAACTTTTATTCGCCTTTTTGCTACAAAACTGACTGAAAGGCTCCTTTGTCCATCCTCTTACTTTTGTTAATCTCATTTTAGGACAAAGACTAATGTTATTGTATTGATGTACACTGAATTTATGATATGGAGGAATATTCCGTAATCACTTTTCTTTTCCAATAATATCTCTTATTTTCACATTGTAGATATTGACGAATGTTCTTCTCGTCCCTGTTTGAATGATGGGGAATGTAGAGATGGTGTCAACTCTTATACCTGTACATGTGTTCTAGGTTATACTGGACTAACCTGTTCGACGGGTAAGTAAAGTGTGTTGTAATTCACGTAAGAACACCAAATAGAATGTGACAAAAATGCTTCTTTTTTCTGAACTTTTATTCGCCTTTTTGCTACAAAACTGACTGAAAGGCTCCTTTGTCCATCCTCTATCTCATTTTAGGACAAAGACTAATGTAATTGTAATGATTTACACTGAATTTATAATATGGAGGAATATTCCGTAATCACTTTTCTTTTCCAATAATATCTCTTATTTTCACATTGTAGATATTGACGAATGTTCTTCTCGTCCCTGTTTGAATGATGGGGAATGTAGAGATGGTGTCAACTCTTATACTTGTACATGTGCTTTAGGTTATACTGGACTAACTTGTTCGACGGGTAAGTAAACTGTGTTGTATTTCACGTAAAAACACCAAATAGAATGTGACAAAAATGCTTCTCTTTTCTGAACTTTTATTTGCCTTTTTGCTACAAAACTGAGTGAAAGGCTCCTTTGTCCATCCTCTTACTTTTGTTAATCTCATTTTAGGACAAAGACTAATGTTATTGTATTGATGTACACTGAATTTATATAATAGAGGAAAATTCCGTTATCACTTTTTTTTCCAATAATTTTTCTTATTTTCCCATTGTAGATATTGACGAATGTTCTTCTCGTCCCTGTTTGAATGATGGGGAATGTAGAGATGGTGTCAACTCTTATACCTGTACATGTGTTTTAGGTTATACTGGACTAACCTGTTCGACGGGTAAGTAAAATGTGTTGTAAGTCACGTAAAAACACCAAATAGAATGTGACAAAAATGATTCTAATTTCTGAACTTTTATTCGCCTTTTTGCTACAAAACTGACTGAAAGGCTCCTTTGTCCATCCTCTTACTTTTGTTAATCTCATTTTAGGACAAAGACTAATGTTATTGTATTGATGTACACTGAATTTATGTAATAGAGGAATATTCCGTAATCACTTTTCTTTTCCAATAATATCTCTTATTTTCACATTGTAGATATTGACGAATGTTCTTCTCGTCCCTGTTTGAATGATGGGGAATGTAGAGATGGTGTCAACTCTTATACTTGTACATGTGCTTTAGGTTATACTGGACTAACTTGTTCGACGGGTAAGTAAACTGTGTTGTATTTCACGTAAAAACACCAAATAGAATGTGACAAAAATGCTTCTTTTTTTTCTGAACTTTTACTCGCCTTTTTGCTACAAACCTGACTGAAAGGCTCCTTTGTCCATCCTATTACTTTTGTTAATCTCATTTTAGGACAAAGACTAATGTTATTGTAATGATTTACACTGAATTTATAATATAGAGGAATATTCCGTAATCACTTTTCTTTTCCAATAATATCTCTTATTTTCCCATTGTAGATATTGACGAATGTTCTTCTCGTCCCTGTTTGAATGATGGGGAATGTAGAGATGATGTCGACTCTTATACCTGTACATGTGCTTTAGGTTATACTGGACTAACCTGTTCGACGGGTAAGTAAACTGTGTTGTAAGTCACGTAAAAAGACCAAATAGAATGTGACAAAAATGATTCTTTTTTCTGAACTTTTATTCGCCTTTTTGCTACAAAACTGACTGAAAGGCTCCTTTGTCCATCCTCTTACTTTTGTTAATCTCATTTTAGGACAAAGACTAATGTTATTGTATTGATGTACACTGAATTTATGTAATAGAGGAAAATTCCGTTATCACTTTTTTTTCCAATAATTTTTCTTATTTTCCCATCGTAGATATTGACGAATGTTCTTCTCGTCCCTGTTTGAATGATGGGGAATGTAGAGATGGTGTCAACTCTTATACTTGTACATGTGTTTTAGGTTATACTGGACTAACCTGTTCGACAGGTAAGTAAACTGTGTTGTAAGTCACGTAAAAACACCAAATAGAATGTGACAAAAATGCTTCTTTTTTCTGAACTTTTATTCGCCTTTTTGCTACAAAACTGACTGAAAGGCTCCTTTGTCCATCCTCTTCCTTTTGTTAATCTCATTTTAGGACAAAGACTAATGTTATTGTATTGATGTACACTGAATTTATATAATAGAGGAAAATTCCGTAATCACTTTTTTTCCAATAATTTTTCTTATTTTCCCATTGTAGATATTGACGAATGTTCTTCTCGTCCCTGTTTGAATGATGGGGAATGTAGAGATGGTGTCAACTCTTATACCTGTACATGTGTCTTAGGTTATACTGGACTAACCTGTTCGACGGGTATGTAAACTGTGTTGTAATTCACGTAAAAACACCAAATAGAATGTGACAAAAATGCTTCTCTTTTCTGAA
This sequence comes from Strongylocentrotus droebachiensis, assembly GCA_035222895.1. Classification (NCBI taxonomy): domain Eukaryota; kingdom Metazoa; phylum Echinodermata; class Echinoidea; order Camarodonta; family Strongylocentrotidae; genus Strongylocentrotus; species Strongylocentrotus droebachiensis. The sequence continues at coordinate 52,343 of JAVYIG010002865.1, forward strand.
CTTTTATTTGCCTTTTTGCTACAAAACTGAGTGAAAGGCTCCTTTGTCCATCCTCTTACTTTTGTTAATCTCATTTTAGGACAAAGACTAATGTTATTGTATTGATGTACACTGAATTTATATAATAGAGGAAAATTCCGTTATCACTTTTTTTTCCAATAATTTTTCTTATTTTCCCATTGTAGATATTGACGAATGTTCTTCTCGTCCCTGTTTGAATGATGGGGAATGTAGAGATGGTGTCAACTCTTATACCTGTACATGTGTTTTAGGTTATACTGGACTAACCTGTTCGACGGGTAAGTAAAATGTGTTGTAAGTCACGTAAAAACACCAAATAGAATGTGACAAAAATGATTCTAATTTCTGAACTTTTATTCGCCTTTTTGCTACAAAACTGACTGAAAGGCTCCTTTGTCCATCCTCTTACTTTTGTTAATCTCATTTTAGGACAAAGACTAATGTTATTGTATTGATGTACACTGAATTTATGATATGGAGGAATATTCCGTAATCACTTTTCTTTTCCAATAATATCTCTTATTTTCACATTGTAGATATTGACGAATGTTCTTCTCGTCCCTGTTTGAATGATGGGGAATGTAGAGATGGTGTCAACTCTTATACCTGTACATGTGTTTTAGGTTATACTGGACTAACCTGTTCGACGGGTAAGTAAAGTGTGTTGTAATTCACGTAAGAACACCAAATAGAATGTGACAAAAATGCTTCTTTTTTCTGAACTTTTATTCGCCTTTTTGCTACAAAACTGACTGAAAGGCTCCTTTGTCCATCCTCTATCTCATTTTAGGACAAAGACTAATGTAATTGTAATGATTTACACTGAATTTATAATATGGAGGAATATTCCGTAATCACTTTTCTTTTCCAATAATATCTCTTATTTTCACATTGTAGATATTGACGAATGTTCTTCTCGTCCCTGTTTAAATGATAGGGAATGTAGAGATGGTGTCAACTCTTATACCTGTACATGTGTTTTAGGTTATACTGGACTAACCTGTTCGACGGGTAAGTAAAATGTGTTGTAAGTCACGTAAAAACACCAAATAGAATGTGACAAAAATGATTCTAATTTCTGAACTTTTATTCGCCTTTTTGCTACAAAACTGACTGAAAGGCTCCTTTGTCCATCCTCTTACTTTTGTTAATCTCATTTTAGGACAAAGACTAATGTTATTGTATTGATGTACACTGAATTTATGTAATAGAGGAATATTCCGTAATCACTTTTCTTTTCCAATAATATCTCTTATTTTCACATTGTAGATATTGACGAATGTTCTTCTCGTCCCTGTTTGAATGATGGGGAATGTAGAGATGGTGTCAACTCTTATACTTGTACATGTGCTTTAGGTTATACTGGACTAACTTGTTCGACGGGTAAGTAAACTGTGTTGTATTTCACGTAAAAACACCAAATAGAATGTGACAAAAATGCTTCTTTTTTTTCTGAACTTTTACTCGCCTTTTTGCTACAAACCTGACTGAAAGGCTCCTTTGTCCATCCTATTACTTTTGTTAATCTCATTTTAGGACAAAGACTAATGTTATTGTAATGATTTACACTGAATTTATAATATAGAGGAATATTCCGTAATCACTTTTCTTTTCCAATAATATCTCTTATTTTCCCATTGTAGATATTGACGAATGTTCTTCTCGTCCCTGTTTGAATGATGGGGAATGTAGAGATGATGTCGACTCTTATACCTGTACATGTGCTTTAGGTTATACTGGACTAACCTGTTCGACGGGTAAGTAAACTGTGTTGTAAGTCACGTAAAAAGACCAAATAGAATGTGACAAAAATGATTCTTTTTTCTGAACTTTTATTCGCCTTTTTGCTACAAAACTGACTGAAAGGCTCCTTTGTCCATCCTCTTACTTTTGTTAATCTCATTTTAGGACAAAGACTAATGTTATTGTATTGATGTACACTGAATTTATGTAATAGAGGAAAATTCCGTTATCACTTTTTTTTCCAATAATTTTTCTTATTTTCCCATCGTAGATATTGACGAATGTTCTTCTCGTCCCTGTTTGAATGATGGGGAATGTAGAGATGGTGTCAACTCTTATACTTGTACATGTGTTTTAGGTTATACTGGACTAACCTGTTCGACAGGTAAGTAAACTGTGTTGTAAGTCACGTAAAAACACCAAATAGAATGTGACAAAAATGCTTCTTTTTTCTGAACTTTTATTCGCCTTTTTGCTACAAAACTGACTGAAAGGCTCCTTTGTCCATCCTCTTCCTTTTGTTAATCTCATTTTAGGACAAAGACTAATGTTATTGTATTGATGTACACTGAATTTATATAATAGAGGAAAATTCCGTAATCACTTTTTTTCCAATAATTTTTCTTATTTTCCCATTGTAGATATTGACGAATGTTCTTCTCGTCCCTGTTTGAATGATGGGGAATGTAGAGATGGTGTCAACTCTTATACCTGTACATGTGTCTTAGGTTATACTGGACTAACCTGTTCGACGGGTATGTAAACTGTGTTGTAATTCACGTAAAAACACCAAATAGAATGTGACAAAAATGCTTCTCTTTTCTGAACTTTTATTTGCCTTTTTGCTACAAAACTGAGTGAAAGGCTCCTTTGTCCATCCTCTTACTTTTGTTAATCTCATTTTAGAACAAAGACTAATGTTATTGTATTGATGTACACTGAATTTATATAATAGAGGAAAATTCCGTTATCACTTTTTTTTCCAATAATTTTTCTTATTTTCCCATTGTAGATATTGACGAATGTTCTTCTCGTCCCTGTTTGAATGATGGGGAATGTAGAGATGGTGTCAACTCTTATACCTGTACATGTGTTTTAGGTTATACTGGACTAACCTGTTCGACGGGTAAGTAAAATGTGTTGTAAGTCACGTAAAAACACCAAATAGAATGTGACAAAAATGATTCTAATTTCTGAACTTTTATTCGCCTTTTTGCTACAAAACTGACTGAAAGGCTCCTTTGTCCATCCTCTTACTTTTGTTAATCTCATTTTAGGACAAAGACTAATGTTATTGTATTGATGTACACTGAATTTATGATATGGAGGAATATTCCGTAATCACTTTTCTTTTCCAATAATATCTCTTATTTTCACATTGTAGATATTGACGAATGTTCTTCTCGTCCCTGTTTGAATGATGGGGAATGTAGAGATGGTGTCAACTCTTATACCTGTACATGTGTTTTAGGTTATACTGGACTAACCTGTTCGACGGGTAAGTAAAGTGTGTTGTAATTCACGTAAGAACACCAAATAGAATGTGACAAAAATGCTTCTTTTTTCTGAACTTTTATTCGCCTTTTTGCTACAAAACTGACTGAAAGGCTCCTTTGTCCATCCTCTATCTCATTTTAGGACAAAGACTAATGTAATTGTAATGATTTACACTGAATTTATAATATGGAGGAATATTCCGTAATCACTTTTCTTTTCCAATAATATCTCTTATTTTCACATTGTAGATATTGACGAATGTTCTTCTCGTCCCTGTTTGAATGATGGGGAATGTAGAGATGGTGTCAACTCTTATACTTGTACATGTGCTTTAGGTTATACTGGACTAACTTGTTCGACGGGTAAGTAAACTGTGTTGTATTTCACGTAAAAACACCAAATAGAATGTGACAAAAATGCTTCTCTTTTCTGAACTTTTATTTGCCTTTTTGCTACAAAACTGAGTGAAAGGCTCCTTTGTCCATCCTCTTACTTTTGTTAATCTCATTTTAGGACAAAGACTAATGTTATTGTATTGATGTACACTGAATTTATATAATAGAGGAAAATTCCGTTATCACTTTTTTTTCCAATAATTTTTCTTATTTTCCCATTGTAGATATTGACGAATGTTCTTCTCGTCCCTGTTTGAATGATGGGGAATGTAGAGATGGTGTCAACTCTTATACCTGTACATGTGTTTTAGGTTATACTGGACTAACCTGTTCGACGGGTAAGTAAAATGTGTTGTAAGTCACGTAAAAACACCAAATAGAATGTGACAAAAATGATTCTAATTTCTGAACTTTTATTCGCCTTTTTGCTACAAAACTGACTGAAAGGCTCCTTTGTCCATCCTCTTACTTTTGTTAATCTCATTTTAGGACAAAGACTAATGTTATTGTATTGATGTACACTGAATTTATGTAATAGAGGAATATTCCGTAATCACTTTTCTTTTCCAATAATATCTCTTATTTTCACATTGTAGATATTGACGAATGTTCTTCTCGTCCCTGTTTGAATGATGGGGAATGTAGAGATGGTGTCAACTCTTATACTTGTACATGTGCTTTAGGTTATACTGGACTAACTTGTTCGACGGGTAAGTAAACTGTGTTGTATTTCACGTAAAAACACCAAATAGAATGTGACAAAAATGCTTCTTTTTTTTCTGAACTTTTACTCGCCTTTTTGCTACAAACCTGACTGAAAGGCTCCTTTGTCCATCCTATTACTTTTGTTAATCTCATTTTAGGACAAAGACTAATGTTATTGTAATGATTTACACTGAATTTATAATATAGAGGAATATTCCGTAATCACTTTTCTTTTCCAATAATATCTCTTATTTTCCCATTGTAGATATTGACGAATGTTCTTCTCGTCCCTGTTTGAATGATGGGGAATGTAGAGATGATGTCGACTCTTATACCTGTACATGTGCTTTAGGTTATACTGGACTAACCTGTTCGACGGGTAAGTAAACTGTGTTGTAAGTCACGTAAAAAGACCAAATAGAATGTGACAAAAATGATTCTTTTTTCTGAACTTTTATTCGCCTTTTTGCTACAAAACTGACTGAAAGGCTCCTTTGTCCATCCTCTTACTTTTGTTAATCTCATTTTAGGACAAAGACTAATGTTATTGTATTGATGTACACTGAATTTATGTAATAGAGGAAAATTCCGTTATCACTTTTTTTTCCAATAATTTTTCTTATTTTCCCATCGTAGATATTGACGAATGTTCTTCTCGTCCCTGTTTGAATGATGGGGAATGTAGAGATGGTGTCAACTCTTATACTTGTACATGTGTTTTAGGTTATACTGGACTAACCTGTTCGACAGGTAAGTAAACTGTGTTGTAAGTCACGTAAAAACACCAAATAGAATGTGACAAAAATGCTTCTTTTTTCTGAACTTTTATTCGCCTTTTTGCTACAAAACTGACTGAAAGGCTCCTTTGTCCATCCTCTTCCTTTTGTTAATCTCATTTTAGGACAAAGACTAATGTTATTGTATTGATGTACACTGAATTTATATAATAGAGGAAAATTCCGTAATCACTTTTTTTCCAATAATTTTTCTTATTTTCCCATTGTAGATATTGACGAATGTTCTTCTCGTCCCTGTTTGAATGATGGGGAATGTAGAGATGGTGTCAACTCTTATACCTGTACATGTGTCTTAGGTTATACTGGACTAACCTGTTCGACGGGTATGTAAACTGTGTTGTAATTCACGTAAAAACACCAAATAGAATGTGACAAAAATGCTTCTCTTTTCTGAACTTTTATTTGCCTTTTTGCTACAAAACTGAGTGAAAGGCTCCTTTGTCCATCCTCTTACTTTTGTTAATCTCATTTTAGGATATAGACTAATGTTATTGTATTGATGTACACTGAATTTATATAATAGAGGAAAATTCCGTTATCACTTTTTTTTCCAATAATTTTTCTTATTTTCCCATTGTAGATATTGACGAATGTTCTTCTCGTCCCTGTTTGAATGATGGGGAATGTAGAGATGGTGTCAACTCTTATACCTGTACATGTGTTTTAGGTTATACTGGACTAAGTTGTTCGACGGGTAAGTAAAATGTGTTGTAAGTCACGTAAAAACACCAAATAGAATGTGACAAAAATGATTCTAATTTCTGAACTTTTATTCGCCTTTTTGCTACAAAACTGACTGAAAGGCTCCTTTGTCCATCCTCTTACTTTTGTTAATCTCATTTTAGGACAAAGACTAATGTTATTGTATTGATGTACACTGAATTTATGATATGGAGGAATATTCCGTAATCACTTTTCTTTTCCAATAATATCTCTTATTTTCACATTGTAGATATTGACGAATGTTCTTCTCGTCCCTGTTTGAATGATGGGGAATGTAGAGATGGTGTCAACTCTTATACCTGTACATGTGTTTTAGGTTATACTGGACTAACCTGTTCGACGGGTAAGTAAAGTGTGTTGTAATTCACGTAAGAACACCAAATAGAATGTGACAAAAATGCTTCTTTTTTCTGAACTTTTATTCGCCTTTTTGCTACAAAACTGACTGAAAGGCTCCTTTGTCCATCCTCTATCTCATTTTAGGACAAAGACTAATGTAATTGTAATGATTTACACTGAATTTATAATATGGAGGAATATTCCGTAATCACTTTTCTTTTCCAATAATATCTCTTATTTTCACATTGTAGATATTGACGAATGTTCTTCTCGTCCCTGTTTGAATGATGGGGAATGTAGAGATGGTGTCAACTCTTATACTTGTACATGTGCTTTAGGTTATACTGGACTAACTTGTTCGACGGGTAAGTAAACTGTGTTGTATTTCACGTAAAAACACCAAATAGAATGTGACAAAAATGCTTCTCTTTTCTGAACTTTTATTTCCCTTTTTGCTACAAAACTGAGTGAAAGGCTCCTTTGTCCATCCTCTTACTTTTGTTAATCTCATTTTAGGACAAAGACTAATGTTATTGTATTGATGTACACTGAATTTATATAATAGAGGAAAATTCCGTTATCACTTTTTTTTCCAATAATTTTTCTTATTTTCCCATTGTAGATATTGACGAATGTTCTTCTCGTCCCTGTTTGAATGATGGGGAATGTAGAGATGGTGTCAACTCTTATACCTGTACATGTGTTTTAGGTTATACTGGACTAACCTGTTCGACGGGTAAGTAAAATGTGTTGTAAGTCACGTAAAAACACCAAATAGAATGTGACAAAAATGATTCTAATTTCTGAACTTTTATTCGCCTTTTTGCTACAAAACTGACTGAAAGGCTCCTTTGTCCATCCTCTTACTTTTGTTAATCTCATTTTAGGACAAAGACTAATGTTATTGTATTGATGTACACTGAATTTATGTAATAGAGGAATATTCCGTAATCACTTTTCTTTTCCAATAATATCTCTTATTTTCACATTGTAGATATTGACGAATGTTCTTCTCGTCCCTGTTTGAATGATGGGGAATGTAGAGATGGTGTCAACTCTTATACTTGTACATGTGCTTTAGGTTATACTGGACTAACTTGTTCGACGGGTAAGTAAACTGTGTTGTATTTCACGTAAAAACACCAAATAGAATGTGACAAAAATGCTTCTTTTTTTTCTGAACTTTTACTCGCCTTTTTGCTACAAACCTGACTGAAAGGCTCCTTTGTCCATCCTATTACTTTTGTTAATCTCATTTTAGGACAAAGACTAATGTTATTGTAATGATTTACACTGAATTTATAATATAGAGGAATATTCCGTAATCACTTTTCTTTTCCAATAATATCTCTTATTTTCACATTGTAGATATTGACGAATGTTCTTCTCGTCCCTGTTTGAATGATGGGGAATGTAGAGATGGTGTCAACTCTTATACTTGTACATGTGCTTTAGGTTATACTGGACTAACTTGTTCGACGGGTAAGTAAACTGTGTTGTAAGTCACGTAAAAACACCAAATAGAATGTGACAAAAAATGCTTCTTTTTTTTTTAACTTTTACTCGCCTTTTTGCTACAAACCTGACTAATGGCTCCTTTGTCCATCCTCTTACTTTTGTTAATCTCATTTTAGGACAAAGACTAATGTTATTGTAATGATTTACACTGAATTTATAATATAGAGGAAAATTCCGTTATCACTTTTTTTTCCAATAATTTTTTCTTATTTTCCCATTGTAGATATTGACGAATGTTCTTCTCGTCCCTGTTTGAATGATGGGGAATGTAGAGATGGTGTCAACTCTTATACTTGTACATGTGTTTTAGGTTATACTGGACTAACCTGTTCGACAGGTAAGTAAACTGTGTTGTAAGTCACGTAAAAACACCAAATAGAATGTGACAAAAATGCTTCTTTTTTCTGAACTTTTATTCGCCTTTTTGCTACAAAACTGACTGAAAGGCTCCTTTGTCCATCCTCTTCCTTTTGTTAATCTCATTTTAGGACAAAGACTAATGTTATTGTATTGATGTACACTGAATTTATATAATAGAGGAAAATTCCGTAATCACTTTTTTTCCAATAATTTTTCTTATTTTCCCATTGTAGATATTGACGAATGTTCTTCTCGTCCCTGTTTGAATGATGGGGAATGTAGAGATGGTGTCAACTCTTATACCTGTACATGTGTCTTAGGTTATACTGGACTAACCTGTTCGACGGGTATGTAAACTGTGTTGTAATTCACGTAAAAACACCAAATAGAATGTGACAAAAATGCTTCTCTTTTCTGAACTTTTATTTGCCTTTTTGCTACAAAACTGAGTGAAAGGCTCCTTTGTCCATCCTCTTACTTTTGTTAATCTCATTTTAGGACAAAGACTAATGTTATTGTATTGATGTACACTGAATTTATATAATAGAGGAAAATTCCGTTATCACTTTTTTTTCCAATAATTTTTCTTATTTTCCCATTGTAGATATTGACGAATGTTCTTCTCGTCCCTGTTTGAATGATGGGGAATGTAGAGATGGTGTCAACTCTTATACCTGTACATGTGTTTTAGGTTATACTGGACTAACCTGTTCGACGGGTAAGTAAACTGTGTTGTAAGTCACGTAAAAACACCAAATAGAATGTGACAAAAATGATTCTAATTTCTGAACTTTTATTCGCCTTTTTGCTACAAAACTGACTGAAAGGCTCCTTTGTCCATCCTCTTACTTTTGTTAATCTCATTTTAGGACAAAGACTAATGTTATTGTATTGATGTACACTGAATTTATGTAATAGAGGAAAATTCCGTTTTTTACTTTTTTTTCCAATAATTTTTCTCATTTTCCCATTGTAGATATTGACGAATGTTCTTCTCGTCCCTGTTTAAATGATGGGGAATGTAGAGATGGTGTCAACTCTTATACCTGTACATGTGTTTTAGGTTATACTGGACTAACCTGTTCGACAGGTAAGTAAACTGTGTTGTAAGTCACGTAAAAACACCAAATAGAATGTGACAAAAATGCTTTATTTTTCTGAACTTTTATTCGCCTTTTTGCTACAAAACTGACTGAAAGGCTCCTTTGTCCATCATCTTACTTTTGTTTATCTCATTTTAGGATATAGACTAATGTTATTGTAATGATTTACACTGAATTTATAATATGGAGGAATATTCCGTTTTTTACTTTTTTTTCCAATAATTTTTCTCATTTTCCCATTGTAGATATTGACGAATGTTCTTCTCGTCCCTGTTTAAATGATGGGGAATGTAGAGATGGTGTCAACTCTTATACCTGTACATGTGTTTTAGGTTATACTGGACTAACCTGTTCGACAGGTAAGTAAACTGTGTTGTAAGTCACGTAAAAACACCAAATAGAATGTGACAAAAATGCTTCTTTTTTCTGAACTTTTATTCGCCTTTTTGCTACAAAACTGACTGAAAGGCTCCTTTGTCCATCCTCTTACTTTTGTTAATCTCATTTTAGGACAAAGACTAATGTTTTTGTATTTATGTTCACTGAATTTATAATATGGAGGAATATTCCGTAATCACTTTTCTTTTCCAATAATATCTCTTATTTTCCCATTGTAGATATTGACGAATGTTCTTCTCGTCCCTGTTTGAATGATGGGGAATGTAGAGATGGTGTCAATTCTTATACTTGTACATGTGTTTTAGGTTATACTGGACTAACCTGTTCGACGGGTAAGTAAACTGTGTTGTAAGTCACGTAAAAACACCAAATAGAATGTGACAAAAATGCTTCTTTTTTTCTGAACTTTTATCCGCCTTTTTGCAACAAAACTGACTGGAAGGCTCCTTTGTCCATCCTCTTACTTTTGTTAATCTCATTTTAGGACAAAGACTAATGTTATTGTAATGATGTACACTGAATTTATATAATAGAGGAATATTCCGTAATCACTTTTCTTTTCCAATAATATCTCTTATTTTCCAATTGTAGATATTGACGAATGTTCTTCTCGTCCCTGTCTGAATGATGGGGAATGTAGAGATGGTGTCAACTCTTATACCTGTACATGTGCTTTAGGTTATACTGGACTAACCTGTTCAACGGGTAAGTAAACTGTGTTGTAATTCACGTAAAAACACCAAATAGAATGTGACAAAAATGCTTCTTTTTTTCTGAACTTTTACTCGCCTTTTTGCTACAAAGCTGACTGAAAGGCTCCTTTGTCCATCCTCTTACTTTTGTTTATCTCATTTTAGGACAAAGACTAATGTTTTTGTATTTATGTTCACTGAATTTATAATATGGAGGAATATTCCGTAATCACTTTTCTTTTCCAATAATATCTCTTATTTTCCCATTGTAGATATTGACGAATGTTCTTCTCGTCCCTGTTTGAATGATGGGGAATGTAGAGATGGTGTCAATTCTTATACCTGTACATGTGTTTTAGGTTATACTGGACTAACCTGTTCGACGGGTAAGTAAACTGTGTTGTAAGTCACGTAAAAACACCAAATAGAATGTGACAAAAATGGTTCTTTTTTCTGAACTTTTATTCGCCTTTTAGCAACAAAACTGACTGGAAGGCTCCTTTGTCCATCCTCTTACTTTTGTTTATCTCATTTTAGGACAAAGACTAATGTTATTGTAATGATGTACACTGAATTTATAATATGGAGGAATATTCCGTAATCACTTTTCTTTTCCAATAATATCTCTTATTTTCCCATTGTAGATATTGACGAATGTTCTTCTCGTCCCTGTTTGAATGATGGGGAATGTAGAGATGGTGTCAATTCTTATACCTGTACATGTGTTTTAGGTTATACTGGACTAACCTGTTCGACGGGTAAGTAAACTGTGTTGTAAGTCATGTAAAAACACCAAATAGAATGTGACAAAAATGCTTCTTTTTTCTGAACTTTTATTCGCCTTTTTGCTACAAAACTGACTGAAAGGCTCCATTGTCCATCATCTTACTTTTGTTTATCTCATTTTAGGATATAGACTAATGTTATTGTAATGATTTACACTGAATTTATAATATGGAGGAATATTCCGTTTTTTACTTTTTTTTCCAATAATTTTTCTCATTTTCCCATTGTAGATATTGACGAATGTTCTTCTCGTCCCTGTTTAAATGATAGGGAATGTAGAGATGGTGTCAACTCTTATACCTGTACATGTGTTTTAGGTTATACTGGACTAACCTGTTCGACGGGTAAGTAAACTGTGTTGTAAGTCACGTAAAAACACCAAATAGAATGTGACAAAAATGCTTCTTTTTTCTGAACTTTTATTCGCCTTTTTGCTACAAAACTGACTGAAAGGCTCCTTTGTCCATCCTCTTACTTTTGTTAATCTCATTTTAGGATATAGACTAATGTTATTGTAATGATTTACACTGAATTTATAATATGGAGGAATATTCCGTAATCACTTTTCTTTCCAATAATATCTCTTATTGTCCCATTGTAGATATTGACGAATGTTCTTCTCGTCCCTGTTTGAATGATGGGGAATGTACAGATGGTGTCAACTCTTATACCTGTACATGTGTTTTAGGTTATACTGGACTAACCTGTTCGACGGGTAAGTAAACTGTGTTGTAAGTCATGTAAAAACACCAAATAGAATGTGACAAAAATGCTTCTTTTTTCTGAACTTTTATTCGCCTTTTTGCTACAAAACTGACTGAAAGGCTCCTTTGTCCATCATCTTACTTTTGTTTATCTCATTTTAGGATATAGACTAATGTTATTGTAATGATTTACACTGAATTTATAATATGGAGGAATATTCCGTTTTTTACTTTTTTTTCCAATAATTTTTCTCATTTTCCCATTGTAGATATTGACGAATGTTCTTCTCGTCCCTGTTTAAATGATGGGGAATGTAGAGATGGTGTCAACTCTTATACCTGTACATGTGCTTTAGGTTATACTGGACTAACCTGTTCATCGGGTAAGTAAACTGTGTTGTATATCACGTAAAAACACCAAATAGAATGTGACAAAAATGCTTCTTTTTTTCTGAACTTTTATCCGCCTTTTTGCAACAAAACTGACTGGAAGGCTCCTTTGTCCATCCTCTTACTTTTGTTTATCTCATTTTAGGACAAAGACTAATGTTATTGTAATGATGTACACTGAATTTATATAATAGAGGAATATTCCGTAATCACTTTTCTTTTCAAATAATATCTCTTATTTTCCCATTGTAGATATTGACGAATGTTCTTCTCGTCCCTGTTTGAATGGTGGGGAATGTAGAGATGGTGTCAACTCTTATACCTGTGTATGTGCTTTAGGTTATACTGGACTAACCTGTTCGACGGGTAAGTAAACTGTGTTGTAATTCACGTAAAAACACCAAATAGAATGTGACAAGAATGCTTCTTTTTTCTGAACTTTTATCCGCCTTTTTGCTACAACACTGACTTAAAGGCTCCTTTGTCCATCCTCTTACTTTTGTTAATCTCATTTTAGGACAAAGACTAATGTTATTGTAATGATGTACACTGAATTTATATAATAGAGGAAAATTCCGTAATCACTTTTTTTTTCAATAATATCTCTTATTTTCCCATTCTAGATATTGACGAATGTTCTTCTCGTCCCTGTTTGAATGGTGGGGAATGTAGAGATGGTGTCAACTCTTATAACTGTACATGTGCTTTAGGTTATACTGGACTAACCTGTTCGACGGGTAAGTAAACTGTGTTGTAATTCACGTAAAAACACCAAATAGAATGTGACAAAAATGCTTCTTTTTTCTGAACTTTTATTCGCCTTTTTGCTACAAAACTGACTAAAAGGCTCCTTTGTCCATCCTCTAACTTTAGTTAATCTCATTTTTTTGTCTATCTTCTAACTATTGAGCATCCATGAAGATGTACATCTGCTCTCCTGAAAGTTACTTTTGATTGCATTGTAGTAGCAAGACGCCATCTCGGTGCCATTGTGTATATTTTTTGAAGGAAAACGTGTTTACTTTTATAGTTTAGTTTATATTTCTATATTCAATCTAATTCATCTAAGAACACGACTGATATTTTGTTAAACCTTATCATCGTTGCATGTCATTTTACCTTAATCAATTTTTTCGTTAATCTCATTTTTGGACAAAGACTGATGTTATTGTAATGATGTACACTGAATGTTTATTATAAAGGAAAATTCCGTTATCACTTGTCTTTTCCAATAATATCCTTAATTTTCCCATTGTAGATATTAACGACTGTTCTCCTAATCCCTGTTTGAATGGTGGGACATGTAGAGATGGTATCAACTCTTATACCTGCACATGTGTTTCAGGTTATACTGGAATGACCTGCTCAACGGGTAAATAAATTGTGTTTTATTTCTCTCGAGCCCACCACATAAATGTTGTCAGACATTCTTCTTTCCCTAATTTTTCATACCCCTTTTTGTCTTTAAAGCTGTCTGAACGGCTACATGATCTATCTTCTAACTATTGAGCATACATGTAGATATACATCTGCTCTCCTGAAAGGTACCTTTTGATCGCATATGAAAAGCATGACGTCATCTCGGCGCCACTGTGTATATTTTTAAAGTAAAAAGTAATTCCTTTCTGATTCATTTTAGAAACCTAAATTCAATCTAATTTATTTACAAGCATTTCTGATATTTTGGGAAAACGATAGTATCATTACTTGTCATTTTCAATCTCATTACTGGAAAAGACAAATGTTATAGTAATGATAAACACAAAATGTATATCATGGAGGAAAAAACCGTGTTCATTAACGTAGGCTTGCAGTTGCACCATGTGGAAGAGATGGGAGGATTGGGGAGTCCTGAAAAGGACTCTCGGTAATCTTTCTTTCTTGAGTGTGTGTTATCCTGAAATCACTTGTCTTTTCCATTGATACCTAAAACTTTCCCATTGCAGATATTGACGACTGTTCTCCTAATCCCTGTTTGGATGGTGGGACATGTAGAGATGGTATCAACTCTTATACCTGCACATGTGTTTCAGGTTATACTGGAATGACCTGCTCAACGGGTAAATAAATTGTGTTTTATTTCTCTCGAGACAACCAAATAAATGTTGTCAAAAATGCTTCTTTTTTTCTGGACTTTTATACGCCTTTTTGCTACAAAGCTGACTGAAAGGCCACATGTCCATCCTCTAACTTTCGATAATCTCATTTTAGGACAAAGACAATTGTTATTGTAATGATGTTCACACGATTTATATTGAGGAGGAAAATACCGTAATCACTTGTCTTTTCCATTAATATCTCAAACTTTCCCATTGCAGATATTGACGAATGTTCTCCTAATCCATGTTTGAATGGTGGGGCATGTACAGATGGTGTCAACTCTTACACCTGTACATGTACTTCAGGTTATACAGGAATGACCTGCTCGACGGGTAAGTAAAATGTTTTATAACTCTTTGAAGAACACCAAATAGATTTTGTCAAAAAGAACATCTTTTTTCTAAACTATTATACGCTTTTTGCTACAAAGCTGACTTAAAGGCTACAGGTCGATCCTCTAACTATTAAGTATCCATGCAGATCTACAACTGCTCTCCTGAAAGTTACCTTTTGATTGCATAGGGGAAGCAAGACGTCATCTCGGTGCCACTATGTATATTTTTTAAGTAAAATGCATTTTCTTTTATAATGCACTTTAGATTCCTAAATTCAATCTAATTTATTTACAAACATAACTAATGTCATGAAAAACAATTTAATCATTCCATGTCCTTTTTGTTAGCATATTCTTTTGTTAACCTCATTTTAGGACAAAGACAAATATTATTGTAATGATGTAGACAGATTTCATATTATAGAGGAAAATTTCGCAATCACTTGTCATTTTCATTAATAACTCAAACTTTCCCATTGCAGATATTGACGACTGTTCTCGTAATCTCTGTTTGAATGGTGGGGCATGTACAGATGGTGCCAACTCTTATACCTGTACATGTACTTCAGGTTATACAGGAAAGACCTGCTCGACGGGTAAGTAAAATGTCTTATAACTCTTTGAAGAACACCAAATAGATTTTGAAAAAAGAACACCTTTTTTGTATATACGCTTTTTGCTACAAAGCTGACTTAAAGGCTACAGGTCGATCCTCTAACTATTAAGTATCCATGTAGATCTACAACTGCTCTCCTGAAAGTTACCTTTTGATTGCATAGGAGAAGCAAGACGTCATCTCGGCGCCACTATGTATATTTTTTAAGTAAAAAGAAATTCATTTCTGATTCATTTTAGAAACCTAAATTCAATCTAATTTATTTACAAGCATTTCTGATATTTTGGGAAAACGATAGTATCATTACTTGTCATTTTCAATCTCGTTACTGGAAAAGGAAAATGTTATTGTAATGATAAAAACAAAATGTATATCATGGAGGAAAATACCGTGTTCATTAACAGTAGGCTTGCAGTTGCACCATGTGGATTGATGGGAGGATTGGGGAGTCCTGAAAAGAACTCTCGGTAATCTTTCTTTCTTGAGTGTGTGTTATCCTGAAATCACTTGTCTTTTCCATTGATACCTAAAACTTTCCCATTGCAGATATTGACGACTGTTCTCCTAATCCCTGTTTGGATGGTGGGACATGTAGAGATGGTATCAACTCTTTTACCTGCACAACATGTGCTCCAGGTTATACCGGAATGACCTGTTCGACGGGTAAGTAAACTGTGTTGTAATTCACGTAAAAACACCAAATAGAATGTGACAAAAATGCTTTTTTTTCTGAACTTTTATCCGCCTTTTTGCTACAAAACTGACTGAAAGGCCTCTTTGTCCATCCTCTTACTTTTGTTAATCTCATTTTAGGACAAAGACTAATGTTATTGTAATGATTTACACTGAATTTATATAATAGAGGAAAATTCCGTTATCACTTTTTTTTCCAATAATATCTCTTATTTTCCCATTGTAGATATTGACGAATGTTCTTCTCGTCCCTGTTTGAATGGTGGGGAATGTAGAGATGGTGTCAACTCTTATACCTGTGTATGTGCTTTAGGTTATACTGGACTAACCTGTTCGACGGGTAAGTAAACTGTGTTGTAAGTCACGTAAAAACACCAAATAGAATGTGACAAGAATGCTTCTTTTTTCTGAACTTTTATTCGCCTTTTAGCAACAAAACTGACTGAAAGGCTCCTTTGTCCATCCTCTTACTTTTGTTTATCTCATTTTAGGATAAAGACTAATGTTATTGTAATGATGTACACTGAATTTATAATATGGAGGAATATTCCGTAATCACTTTTTTTTCCAATAATATCTCTTATTTTCCCATTGTAGATATTGACGAATGTTCTTCTCGTCCCTGTTTGAATGATGGGGAATGTAGAGATGGTGTCAACTCTTATACCTGTACATGTGCTTTAGGTTATACTGGACTAACCTGTTCGACGGGTAAGTAAACTGTGTTGTAAGTCACGTAAAAACACCAAATAGAATGTGACAAAAATGCTTCTTTTTTCTGAACTTTTATTCGCCTTTTTGCTACAAAACTGACTGAAAGGCTCCTTTGTCCATCCTCTTACTTTTGTTAATCTCATTTTAGGACAAAGACTAATGTTTTTGTATTGATGTACACTGAATTTATAATATGGAGGAATATTCCGTAATCACTTTTCTTTTCCAATAATATCTCTTATTTTCCCATTGTAGATATTGACGAATGTTCTTCTCGTCCCTGTTTGAATGATGGGGAATGTAGAGATGGTGTCAACTCTTATACCTGTGTATGTGCTTTAGGTTATACTGGACTAACCTGTTCGACGGGTAAGTAAACTGTGTTGTAATTCACGTAAAAACACCAAATAGAATGTGACAAAAATGCATCTTTTTTCTGAACTTTTATTCGGCTTTTTGCTACAAAACTGACTGAAAGGCCCCTTTGTCCATCCTCTTACTTTTGTTTATCTCATTTTAGGATAAAGACTAATGTTATTGTAATGATGTACACTGAATTTATAATATGGAGGAATATTCCGTAATCACTTTTTTTTCCAATAATATCTCTTATTTTCCCATTGTAGATATTGACGAATGTTCTTCTCGTCCCTGTTTGAATGATGGGGAATGTAGAGATGGTGTCAACTCTTATACCTGTACATGTGCTTTAGGTTATACTGGACTAACCTGTTCGACGGGTAAGTAAACTGTGTTGTAAGTCACGTAAAAACACCAAATAGAATGTGACAAAAATGCTTCTTTTTTCTGAACTTTTATTCGCCTTTTTGCTACAAAACTGACTGAAAGGCCCCTTTGTCCATCCTCTTACTTTTGTTAATCTCATTTTAGGACAAAGACTAATGTTATTGTATTGATGTACACTGAATTTATATAATAGAGAAAAATTCCGTTATCACTTTTTTTTTCCAATAATATCTCTTATTTTTCCATTGTAGATATTGACGAATGTTCTTCTCGTCCCTGTTTGAATGGTGGGGAATGTAGAGATGGTGTCAACTCTTATACCTGTGTATGTGCTTTAGGTTATACTGGACTAAGCTGTTCGACGGGTAAGTAAACTGTGTTGTAAGTCACGTAAAAACACCAAATAGAATGTGACAAAAATGCATCTTTTTTCTGAACTTTTATCCGCCTTTTTGCTACAAAACTGACTGAAAGGCCCCTTTGTCCATCCTCTTACTTTTGTTAATCTCATTTTAGGACAAAGACTAATGTTATTGTATTGATGTACACTGAATTTATATAATAGAGAAAAATTCCGTTATCACTTTTTTTTTCCAATAATATCTCTTATTTTTCCATTGTAGATATTGACGAATGTTCTTCTCGTCCCTGTTTGAATGATGGGGAATGTAGAGATGGTGTCAACTCTTATACCTGTACATGTGCTTTAGGTTATACTGGACTAACCTGTTCGACGGGTAAGTAAACTGTGTTGTAAGTCACGTAAAAACACCAAATAGAATGTGACAAGAATGCTTCTTTTTTCTGAACTTTTATTCGCCTTTTAGCAACAAAACTGACTGAAAGGCTCCTTTGTCCATCCTCTTACTTTTGTTAATCTTATTTTAGGACAAAGACTAATGTTATTGTATTGATGTACACTGAATTTATATAATAGAGGAAAATTCCGTTATCACTTTTTTTCCAATAATATCTCTTATTTTCCCATTGTAGATATTGACGAATGTTCTTCTCGTCCCTGTTTGAATGGTGGGGAATGTAGAGATGGTGTCAACTCTTATACCTGTACATGTGCTTTAGGTTATACTGGACTAACCTGTTCGACGGGTAAGTAAACTGTGTTGTAATTCACGTAAAAACACCAAATAGAATGTGACAAGAATGCTTCTTTTTTCTGAACTTTTATTCGCCTTTTAGCAACAAAACTGACTGAAAGGCTCCTTTGTCCATCCTCTTACTTTTGTTAATCTTATTTTAGGACAAAGACTAATGTTATTGTATTGATGTACACTGAATTTATATAATAGAGGAAAATTCCGTAATCACTTTTTGTTCCAATAATATCTCTTATTTTCCCATTGTAGATATTGACGAATGTTCTTCTCGTCCCTGTTTGAATGATGGGGAATGTAGTGATGGTGTCAACTCTTATACCTGTACATGTGCTTTAGGTTATACTGGACTAACCTGTTCGACAGGTAAGTAAACTGTGTTGTAATTCACGTAAGAACACCAAATAGAATGTGACAAAAATGCTTCTTTTTTCTGAACTTTGATTCGCCTTTTTGCTACAAAGCTGAGTGAAAGGCTCCTTTGTCCATCCTCTTACTTTTGTTTATCTCATTTTAGGATAAAGACTAATGTTATTGTAATGATTTTCACTGAATTTATAATATGGAGGAATATTCCGTAATCACTTTTCTTTTCCAATAATATCTCTTATTTTCCCATTGTAGATATTGACGAATGTTCTTCTCGTCCCTGTTTGAATGATGGGGAATGTAGAGATGGTGTAAACTCTTATACCTGTACATGTGTTTCAGGTTATACTGGACTAACCTGTTCGACGGGTAAGTAAAGTGTGTTGTAATTCACGTAAGAACACCAAATAGAATGTGACAAAAATGCTTCTTTTTTCAGAACTTTTATTCGCCTTTTTGCTACAAAACTGACTGAAAGGCTCCTTTGTCCATCCTCTATCTCATTTTAGGACAAAGACTAATGTAATTGTAATGATTTACACTGAATTTATAATATGGAGGAATATTCCGTAATCACTTTTCTTTTCCAATAATATCTCTTATTTTCCCATTGTAGATATTGACGAATGTTCTTCTCGTCCCTGTTTGAATGGTGGGGAATGTAGAGATGGTGTCAACTCTTACACCTGTACATGTGCTTTAGGTAATACTGGAATAACCTGCTCGACGGGTGAGTAAACTGTGTTTTAATTCACGTGAGAACACCAAATAAAATTTGACAAAATTGCTTCTTTTCCTAAACTTCCATACCCCTTTTTGTCGGTAAAGCTGTCTGAAAGGCCTCATGTTCTTTCTTCTAACTATTGAGCATACATGAAGATCTACATCTGCTCTTCTGAAGTTACCTTTTGATTGCATAGGAGAAGCAAGACGTCATCTCTGCGCCACTTTGTATATTTTTGAAGAAAAACGTGTTTACTTTTATAGTTTAGTTTATATTTCTATATTCAATCTAATTCATCTAAGAACACGACTGATATTTTGTTAAACCTTATCATCACTGCATGTCATTTTAATTAAATCAATTTTGTCGTTAATCTCATTTTAGGACAAAAACAAATGTTATTGTAATGATGTACACTGAAGGAAAATTCCGTTATCACTTGTTTTTCCATTAACATCTCAAACTTTCCCATTGCAGATATTGACGACTGTTCTCCTCATCCCTGTTTGAATGGTGGGGAATGTAGAGATGGTGTCAACTCTCATACCTGTACATGTGCTTCAGGTTATACAGGAATAACCTGCTCGACGGGTAAGTAAATTGTATTATAATTCTCTGAAGAACACCAAATAGATTTTGTCCAAAATTCTTCTTTTCATTAACTTTAATGCGCCTTTTAGTCTACAAAGCTGACTGAAAGGCTACAAGTCCATCCTCTAACTATTGATCATCCATGTAGTTCTACATCTGCTCTTCTGAAAGTTACCTTTTGATTGCATGAAAGAAGCATGACGTCATCTCGGTGCCCCTATGTATAATTTTTAAGGAAAAAGGATTTCCTCTCTAATTCATTTTACATTTCTGAATTCAATCCAATTTGTTTGCATACACAACTAATGTTATGAAAAACAATTTAATCATTCCATGTCCTTTGTATTTAACATAATCTTTTGTTAATCTCATTTTAGGACAAAGACAAATGTTATTGTAATGATGTACACACAATTTATATTGAGGAGATAAATACCGTAATCACTTGTCTTTTCCAATAATATCCTTAATTTTCCCATTGTAGATATTAACGACTGTTCTCCTAATCCCTGTTTGAATGGTGGGACATGTAGAGATGGTATCAACTCTTATACCTGCACATGTGTTTCAGGTTATACTGGAATGACCTGCTCAACGGGTAAATAAATTGTGTTTTATTTCTCTCGAGCCCACCACATAAATGTTGTCAGACATTCTTCTTTCCCTAATTTTTCATACCCCTTTTTGTCTTTAAAGCTGTCTGAACGGCTACATGATCTATCTTCTAACTATTGAGCATACATGTAGATATACATCTGCTCTCCTGAAAGGTACCTTTTGATCGCATATGAAAAGCATGACGTCATCTCGGCGCCACTATGTATATTTTTAAAGTAAAAAGTAATTCCTTTCTGATTCATTTTAGAAACCTAAATTCAATCTAATTTATTTACAAGCATTTCTGATATTTTGGGAAAACGATAGTATCATTACTTGTCATTTTCAATCTCATTACTGGAAAAGACAAATGTTATAGTAATGATAAACACAAAATGTATATCATGGAGGAAAAAACCGTGTTCATTAACGTAGGCTTGCAGTTGCACCATGTGGAAGAGATGAGAAGATTGGGGAGTCCTGAAAAGGACTCTCGGTAATCTTTCTTTCTTTAGTGTGTGTTATCCTGAAATCACTTGTCTTTTCCATTGATACCTAAAACTTTCCCATTGCAGATATTGACGACTGTTCTCCTAATCCCTGTTTGGATGGTGGGACATGTAGAGATGGTATCAACTCTTATACCTGCACATGTGTTTCAGGTTATACTGGAATGACCTGCTCAACGGGTAAATAAATTGTGTTTTATTTCTCTCGAGACCACCAAATAAATGTTGTCAAAAATGCTTCTTTTTTCTGAACTTTTATACGCCTTTTTGCTACAAAGCTGACTGAAAGGCTACATGTCCATCCTCTAACTTTCGATAATCTCATTTTAGGACAAAGACAAATATTATTGTAATGATGTAGACAGAATTCATATTATAGAGGAAAATTTCGTAATCACTTGTCATTTTCATTAATAGCTCAAACTTTCCCATTGCAGATATTGACGACTGTTCTCCTAATCTCTGTTTGAATGGTGGGGCATGTACAGATGGTGCCAACTCTTATACCTGTACTTGTACTTCAGGTTATACAGGAAAGACCTGCTCGACGGGTAAGTAAAATGTCTTATAGCTCTTTGAAGAACACCAACAAGATTTTGTCAAAAAGAACATCTTTTTTCTAAACTATTATACGCTTTTTGCTACAAAGCTGACTTAAAGGCTACAGGTCGATCCTCTAACTATTAAGTATCCATGTCGATCTACAACTGCTCTCCTGAAAGTTACCTTTTGATTGCATAGGAGAAGCAAGACGTCATCTCGGCGCCACTATGTATATTTTTTAAGTAAAATGTAATTCCTTTCTGATTCATTTTAGAAACCTAAATTCAATCTAATTTATTTACAAGCATTTCTGATATTTTGGGAAAACGATAGTATCATTACTTGTCATTTTCAATCTCATTACTGGAAAAGACAAATGTTATTGTAATGATAAAAACAAAATGTATATCATGGCGGAAAATACCGTGTTCATTAACAGTAGGCTTGCAGTTGCACCATGTGGAAGAGATGGGAGGATTGGGGAGTCCTGAAAAGAACTCTCGGTAATCTTTCTTTCTTGAGTGTGTGTTATCCTGAAATCACTTGTCTTTTCCATTGATACCTAAAACTTTCCCATTGCAGATATTGACGACTGTTCTCCTAATCCATGTTTGAATGGTGGGATATGTAGTGATGGTATCAACTCTTATACCTGTACATGCGCTTCAGGTTATACTGAGATTAGCTGCTCGACGGGTAAGTAAATTGTGTTTTAATTCACTCAAGACCACCAAATAGATTTTGTCAGAAATTCCTCTTTTCTTTAAACTTTCATACCCCATTTTGTCTTCAGAGCTGTCCGAAAGAATACATGTTCTATCTTCTAACTATCGAGCATATATATAAATCTACATCTGCTCTCCTGAAAGTTACCATTTGATGGCATAATAGTAACACGTCATCTCGGTGCTACTAAGTTTATTTTTGAAGGAAAAAGTATTTTCTTTAATAATTCAGTTTAAATTCCTAAATTCAATCCTATTTATTTATAAGCATTAATAATATTATGGAAAACTATATCATCTTTCCTTATCCTTTACATTCAACTATTTAATTAATTAATCTCATTTTAAGACAAAGACAATTATCATTGTAGTGAAATAAACACAAATAATATTTATGGAGGAAATATCTTAATCATTTGTCTTTTCCATTAAAAACTCAAACTTTCCCATTGTAGATATTGACGATTGTGATCATTATCCCTGTTTGAATGGTGGGATATGTACAGATGGTTACAACTCTTATAACTGTACATGTGATTCAGGTTATACTGGATTTAACTGCCAAACAGGTAACTCAATCGTTGATATGTTACTGGTTTTGTTTTAAATTCTTTTCAGACCACCGAACTAGCCTCGCCAGAAATTTTTTTTGTCCACTTTCTTTTTATCCTATTATTTGTCCACACACAAAAAAGTTACACGTTCTATCATCGTGACATTTTTCTTTCCCTCCTTGTTTTGTTAAAAATTGCCTCAAAAGCTAAACTTTAATCAATGTGATATTGTGCATGCCCTTAGGTCCTTCATTAATCTCCTGAATTTTCAACGTTTGGTGACATAATTGTACTCTGACCTAATCTCGGCACTATTTTGTATCTTTTGGAGGAAAAATACTTTTCATATAATTCAGTTTAGCTCTTTTAGTTCAATATAATATTAAATGGAGAGAGTGGGAGTAAGTATGAGAGGGGAGAGAGAATGCCGCCGGGTAGAAGTAACAGAAATGAAATAAGATGGGAATACAATGTTAATAATTCCAGAATTCTTCATCCAAATCTACTTTCAGAAATCGACGAATGTGCCAGTCGTCCATGTCTAAACGACGCTACCTGCAATGACTTAATTAACATGTTCACTTGTGACTGTTTACCGGGCTACACAGGAACCAGTTGTGAGATAGGTAATTTACCTTAGAAATTAAACTTAATTTTCATCACAAATATACATATTCGTTAAAAACAATGGGAACACATCAATAAAGTTCTATGTGACATTTACTAGTCGCTAACGATTTAATATGAAATGACAAACTGTGATTTATTTTCTGAAAAACATGACTTTACCTTGTCATTGACCGAATAAGTGTTGAAGATATGACGATAAGTGACGCTTGTACCTTTGTTTTGCAAGCAATTTTACTTTTTGGTAATTCTACTTTAAATTTCCCTTCAGATATTGTTGAGCAGTGATCATTTAGCTTTGGTATTCATAGCTGATATACCGACTTTTATTTGTATTTTATACTATTTTATCTGTGGAAATGTTCCTCAAAATCGAACAAAGGTTTGGTTTTGACATTATGAGTTATCAGTAAACGCAAATAAGTCGTTCACAACTTACTTTTTAGTAAGAGAACAACGTTTACACATTCAATATTTCTCAAAACATTAAGATAACCGAAGTTATCGACAAAAATAATTTTCATGCAAACGATTTAAGCATTTTTGAAACCTCGAGACTAGTTTCCATATCAGAAGAAAATAATTTAGATATGAAAAAAAAAATGTAACAAATTGGTCTGTGCCGATTAGGCGATGTTTGACACTGAATATGGCACTGAAGCTAGAGACACAAAGGTGTCCCAGGAAACTTTGACAAACATCCACAGACAATGCGACAGGATTTTAAGTCATGGATGTTCCATTTGCAGCTATACCTGGTATTGATATTGAAGTCAACAGTCAAACGTTGCACTGTACCAAGTAAATTCTTGACTGTACTAAAATATAATTATTTTCTGCATTGGCATAATTATGATTAGTTTTTCGTTAGATATATAGAGAGAGATAAAATAAAATGGGAATATGTTTGTTGATTGTAAACTGTTTTATTATCAATAGTTCCATAATTCTTCCTCCAAATTTACTTTCAGAAATCAACGAATGTGCCAGTATACCATGTCTAAACGGCGCTACCTGCAATGACTTGTTGAACATGTATACTTGCATCTGTGTACCGGGCTACGAAGGAAACACTTGTGAGACAGGTATTTTACCTTAGAAATTCAAAGAAATTTTCATCACAAATATACAAATTCACGAGGAGCAATGCGGCAAATTTTGACAATGAATATGGCACTGAAGGTTCTCCCAGAATATTTTAACAAACATCCACACACAATGCTACACGATTATCTTAATCCGTGGATGTTCCATGTGGGAGTGGGAGTAAGTATTCAACCTGAAGTTACGACAACTGAACAGACATGAACAAGAGGCAGGGTACGGCTTCTTGAAATGTTATGGTCCAGATAGCTGCGTTTGGATAGTATCATTTGATTGCATACAGGGTTCATAATTCAGTAGGATTTAAAGCTAGTATTCCCCCTCCCCTCTTTGAAGCAATACAATATGTCCTTGGTTAATTACAGAGCTAGGGCCAATCCAAGTACTATCTTCACCGACAAGTCTTACGATAAACGCTTTTGAACGTGCCGAGATGATGTGTAGCTTTGAGAATGCGATTCGGTTTGAATGGCAGAAGGATAACGTAACGATCACTGGAACTGAAAACCAGCGTGTATACACCATTGCATCAATGACCCCTGCACACATCGGATACTACCGGTGTCGAGGAGAAGGCAGGAATCAGAATGGTGCTAGTACCGTGGTTTTTACTGATCAGGCTGCCGTTTACATCAAAGGTAGATATCATTTCCATCTTTCTTAGATTTGGCTAATTGATAACACAATTATAACTCTGATTATAACTCTATTTTAATACTCTGTGCATAATTATGGAGCTTTTGGATAACAATGTTGTCGAGATTATTTGAACTTGTCATCTGAAATACATCCAACTGCTCGATTTTGTTTGGAATCATTCATCAAGATTCGTCAACAATGTTTTCTCATTTCTATGATGCACATTAATCGTTCGCCATAATGCCGAGGTTCTTCTTTTGCATTCCAATCAATGCAGCATTCACGTTAAACCAGTCACTGCTTCTTCTTCTTTTATCATTGCTTCTCTTTTTTTTTTCAGAGTTATCTAACATAATAATCGATAATGCCAGATTTGATATCAACGTCACTTCGTCCGGGGATCTGTCAGACATTACATCTCAATATTACCAGAATGCTGCGGAAATGATCACAAATTACGTAAGAATTATTCATTTCAGAAATTAATAGATTCTTTATTTGAAAACGGTTGAATCATCAGTATTGAAGAATATATTACAACATGACTCCACTACAAAATTGGAAAGCAGACAGTGTTGTTCTGTTTTTTTTGTTTCGGATTATTTCCTCAAGTATATATACATATACATATATATTTAACTCTCCCGATGAACAGAAGGGATGGATCGTATGACAAAACAAGTGAGGAATATTATCAAAATCTAGAACTGATTCTGTCATCATGCCTTTGTTCCGTACCCTATCGTTTTGTAAATCTGTTTCACACTGCTGCAAAAGTAGCATATCACTAACTAGGAACGATTACCTCATCATTAAAATAATAATAATAATAATAATGGGTTGTTGTATAGCGCTCATGTCAGTCAGATGTGACCCTCCTGGCGCTCCAGATTATTACCCTGGCTTTAGCACGGCTGCCATACGGTGCTCTAGCATGTCAAGGAATAAATTCATACCAGGTACCCATTTACTTCACCTGCCGTGGGTGGAGTGTGGCAAATGTAGATCAATGTCTTTCAGAAGGACATTAGTGCGGCGGCGAGACTCAAACCGCGGACCTTGTGATCGACAGTCCGGCGACGTATCCACTCGACCACAACACCTTATACTCTTGTATAAGAACGAATTATAGAATTAAATTTGCAGCAAGTCGTAAGAATTATTATATTTGGACAGCGTTATACGTCCTGCTTTGCGCACCATCCCTCCCGTTTCTAATGTATAGGTTTAACTTATTATTCGCCTCATTAAAACATTCTACATTCAGTCTTCTCCCTTCTCTTCATCCGCCTTTCCTGTTCTTTCCCTGACTTTTTCACTTCTATTTGGACCCATATACCTTTTCCCTTCCTCTCAACGACTTCTACCTTTGCTTCTTCTTCTTTCTTTTCCTTCGGACGGAAAGTTAGTCAATCGGATTATGTTAATCAAGTTACTTGTGATTCCCATTTGCCATGCCAAATCGATTATCATTCTTTTGTTCCTTGTGATATGATGGTGTGGTATTGGTATGTGTTGTTGTATGCGTTTTGTTTTTGTGTGTTGAGAGTTTGTACATTGCAGTATCGGCTGATAGACACATTTTGAATGAATATACTATTGAATACAATAGGTGAATGTAAATTATAGTTCTTCCTTTCATGCCTTTTGAAGCTTATCCTTTACTTGAATTGCTCATGATAAATCCTAGGTTCAAATGGGCATGGTGGAGTCAGGTAATTTTGAGGAAAATTCTCTGTACGTGGTACCCTCCAACCTTCGCGAGGGAAGCATCATTGCTAACCTGAATATGTACGTCGTAGACAACGAGACGTCTTCTTTCCAGATTCAACAAAGTGTCGAAGAATCCTTCTTCGCCTTGTCGTCCCAGCCAGACGGAATACTTGACGCATCTACCGTCAGGGTCATCAGCACCTGTAAGTTTCAAAAGCATCTGTTCTTTTGCTGTTATTGTAGTACTCTGGTCAAAATAGATTTAGTCGATAATCCGACATTCTACTTCTAGATTTATTTCGTCAAAAGTATAGGGTTACGGTTAAGGTTGAAATGTGGGTGTCTGGTGACCATTTAACAGACATCAAAGCTCTGTAGCAGCTGTAATGCGACCATTATCGTACAATTATCTGATGACAAAGGCGAAATTGGCCTTACAAATCGAATGATTATCATTTTATGAAAACTGAACTTCACTCTTTGAAAGTCATTCAACTAGCATACATGTCACATGTATCTTCTGTTTCCACTGTAGCAATCTGTCCCAGTTTTACTTGGATGTCAAGATTCGGTGAGGCTTTCTTCGCGGACGGAGAGTTGAATTCCCGGTATAATTCAACAGCACGATATTGTCCCTTCAATACAACTAATGGTAATGATAAAAATAATGGATGATGATGATGATGTTAATAATTGTAAATGCACTTTATGTAGTGCAATTTCTACACAAGAATACCTTGTTCCAAACAAACATGATGAATAGCACTCACGAAGAACAGTATATTCAATTATTTTAGAGAGCAGAATTTTAAAACGTAATACTAGTATTTAATCATCTTCTGAATAATAAAGTGTTTTGATAGCATTTCTTTTCTTAGTTATGAGAAACTTTGAAAACACTTTTTTTATGTGAAAATTTCATTAACTTTCTTTGAAGTAATGCTAATATGAACAGGAGGATTTTGTTCTTCAATGTCTTCATCATGTTCTTGATCTATCTTAGCTTCATGGAGATTATTGGTTATGCAGTAAGATTTTATTTTACTATTTTCGTTTTCGTCCCGCGATGGTAGCTCACCAGCCTGTTGCTACAGCCCTGTGTGTTGGAGACAGGATTAGCAGAGCCGTTTGGGTACCTGAAAATAACTGTGGCAATGTCAGGAATGTAACAGAGCTGTTAAAAGAAATTGATGATGTAAGACCTACGTTTGTATGCCTTATACTACTCTTAAAACTAGACGTTCTGTGAGAACCTATTTTACTTTCAATTCTAATGAAAATTCCATGGTAATTCATATCAGTATTTTCTTCCACAATAACTCATTACCACAAGGTTTTATTTAGACGGTCTATCTTTTTAAAGAAAGACGGCTTAATATAATATGTACAAATTATAGTGCAATGTTTAAGTTGGACCGTTAATTTCAAATGATCGCTTCTCACACTCTTTATAGTTCATCTATTTGAAACTAATTTAAGTCATAGCCCATCCGAAGATATTAACATTGAGTAGGCTTAACATTTGTTTTCATCTTGTGGTATGTCTTTCTTGATTCCTTTATAATTCATTACCACAAATAATGTCATGCATATCCTGTACAAACATGATTGTAATGACTTTCGAGAAATAAACTCCAAGTTAATTCCATACCATAGAAGTCATGTTCGGATTACGTGATACGTCGCTGTTACATGTCACATTGCAAAAAAAGTGACGGAGAAAACTATCAAAATTCAGTTGATCTTTTAAAAGACTATGCGACTGTGTTCGTCATATATTTGTGCAGGGTCAGATCACCCAGGATACGGTTGAGGAAATTACCGATCAAGTTGCGATCATTACAACAAACACTGGAGAATTCACCGCCTCGGATGTCACTCTAGTTTCAAACATTGCCACAGTAGTAGCAGCTCAAAACAACAGTGGGACAGAGGTGAGCATTGCCTTATTCTTTGATCGGTAGTTTCTTTAAAAAGTAATCAAATTTAAATTTCCCTGGCGTATATTCATATTTCGCAGATGTCATGGATGACCTCAAAGCGAAATGTTTGTTGAATTAGGATCTTAGAAATCATTAAGTATTATTCGTAAAATATGATGTCATTGGAAATAGTTCTGGAGCTATGAATTACGTTTTTGAAGGTTATAAATGTAGGAAAGGAAACCCCTTGGGAATTATGATCGTAGCGAAGAGGATGTGGATGATCTCGCCTTCAATGTTGTTTTTTGTTGCCATTTCGTATGCGTCCCCCTCCTTCAGTAATATGGACTAACATGGAAACATATTTTCTTATATTGATATAAAGATATACAAAGATAGATATTCATAAATAATCTACGAACATCAGTTAAAGGCCCGGTCCCACTGCACTTACGGATGCAAAGAGGATGTAAAGCGTAAAAAAATCTTGCCATCCGTTGGAAAACGCTATGCATCCGTTGTGTACTCATTGCATACGTGTTTCATACGCTCTATCCGTCGAGCATCCGTCCACTGTGATTTCATCCGCGCAAAAAGTTTTGAGCTGCACAAAACTTTTAGAACGGATGAACTTCCGCCGTGTACGATGTAAATCCGCGACAAATACGAGCAACAAACGTTCTATGTCCGTTATCATCCGTTAAACGCCCGCTGTATCCTCTCTGCATCCTCTGGGCATCCTCGCAACTCACATCCGCTGCAGCTGAAAACGGAAAAGGGAGGAAAGATAAGGTACACGGAACGTCTATACATCGTTAGTAGTACGGAAATAGAAAGGATGTAAGCGTATGCATCTCGTATATAAAATATTCAAAGCTGTCATCCACTTCCATCCGCTTTCATCCGCTAGGCTTCCGATGAACATCCGTTTAACATCCCCGCTACATACTACCCACGTCCGTTATTTTCCGTTCTGTTTTCGCAAATTTTTGCAAATTTTGTCCATTTCTGGAGCGGATGAAAACGGATGGAGCCACCCGCGAAATTTTGCTCGTCCGCTGTGTCCTTTATGCATACGTGTTGTGTCCATCGGCCAGTGGGACCGTGCCATAAGATCGAATTGCAAACTTTCATGCTTGGATGGGCACAATTATTTAACTGTTAGAAGATCTGATTAAGAAAGTTGCAAAAATAGAGCAAGTTTCCATCCAAATGTTAATAAACATGTGCATCTGTAAGACATTTTTGTTCAACGATAACAACAAAGAATGAAAAATAATGAGGAGGATTGAGCTTTGGGTGTCACCTTTAGTCTCACAAGCACGGTTAAGATGTCATCTGTAGTCTCAGAAGCACGGTCAAGATGTCACCTGTAGTCTCACAAGCACGGTCAAGATGTCACCTGTAGTCTCACAAGCACGGTCAAGATGTCACCTGTAGTCTCACAAGCACGGTCAAGATGTCGCCTGTAGTGTCACAAGCACGGTCAAGATGTCACCTGTAGTCTAAGAAGCACGGTCAAGATGTCACCTGTAGTCTCACAAGCACGGTCAAGATGTCACCTGTAGTCTAAGAAGCACGGTCAAGATGTCACCTGTAGTCTCACAAGCATGGTCAAGATGTCACCTGTAGTCTAAGAAGCACGGTCAAGATGTCACCTGTAGTCTCACAAGCACGGTCAAGATGTCACCTGTAGTCTCACAAGCACGGTCAAGATGTCACCTGTAGTCTTACAAGCATGGTCAAGATGTCACCTGTAGTCCAAGAAGCACGGTCAAGATGTCACCTGTAGTCTCACAAGCACGGTCAAGATGTCACCTGTAGTCCAAGAAGCACGGTCAAGATGTCACCTGTAGTCTCAGAAGCACGGTCAAGATGTCACCTGTAGTCTCACAAGCAAGGTCAAGATGTCACCTGTAGTCTCGCAAGCACGGTCAAGATGTCACCTGTAGTCTCAGAAGCACGGTCAAGATGTCACCTGTAGTCTCAGAAGCACGGTCAAGATGTCTCTGCTTTCCACCCAAGGTCGTGAACGAGCCATATGATACCTCGAATGCTCATCATAATTTGAATGGTCAGATGCCACATTTTTGCAATTTTCTTTCAGAGACTCGTTTATTGTTAAATGGCTATGCTCACTCATGCATGTTTGGTAGGCTTGCATATCATATTAGGGAGGATTGATTTATATTCATGTTGATAGATGAAAGATAAATTTATATTGAATATTCATTTGAAAATATAAACTGTCAATAGTTTCCACTTCTTTTCCTTTCGTTTCGTTTTCTCTGGGTGTATTATCTTACATGGAACACTTTTTGTTGTCATGTTATCATGTTTATCAAGTTTACTGCTACGGTGACGAGCATTGTCAGCAACATTGCCTCGGTTGACATGACCGAGCTCCAAGAGGCAGAAGAAACCACCAATGCGATCTCAAACATCCTCATGGCCTACGAAACGCAGCTTAACAACGTCGAGGTTGCAGAGGGAGAACCGTTTGATGTAGCGGAGCAAAACATAGCAGTTCAGGTATTAAGTCATTCATCACCAAATCATGTCATTTCTAAGGTTTGTTACAGGATTCACCCGGTTACTATACTTTACGGTTCATCAAAGCGAATGCCATTCTGTAATAAGAGTTTGTACCTATACCTTGTTGCAGTTTGAACGCAATTTTGTTTGGAAGAATGAGTAACACGAAGGGACCGAACTCCAAATTGACATATTGCACGATATTCTCTTCTACCTGTCTTTATATTTAAGAGGTGGACTAAATTCTTAAATTCTATATAGTCACAGACTTTTGATTCCAAAAATCATTAAGGGATTCATCATGAATATAAACATATATGATTTAAGTGTAAATCATAACGCGGCATTCACTACACCCGGCACTATACTACAAAATGATTTCTTCTTTTTACGGAACATAAAGAAGCTATGTTTAAAAAGTAAATATTGCAACAAGGATCCCTGAGACAATATAAAAACCTTAAAGAAATTCAAACTCGACATGAATTAGGAGAAGTATTTTGTTCGTAAATGGGGCGTTTTAGATACTGCCTTAACATCATATAAACACACCAGGTGTAGAAACAAGTCGTACAACTCTTTTTTAAAGGTTCGGAGTGTACCCTCAGAAGAGCTAAATCAGGGGCTGGTCCTTTCCCTCTCCGGGGATAGTTCGACAGACCTCTCTGGTTCCAACATTACCGTCAGAGCAGGAGGGGATACCCCTTCGGAAGGAACCAGTGTCGGTCTTATAGCTGAGGTAATAGTCATCAAATCTGATCTTTAACCTCTATACTAGTCCTTTGTATGTTCATTGAGGTGTTTCATTGAGGGCTTTCAACTATATCTTCTTCTTTTTTTTAAACAAACATATCTTAGTGGTTACCTGTCTATAAAGGCCATCTTTCTATAGTGGCCACTTTCTCTGTTTCCCTTGGATGGCTTCAATATAGAAGTTTAACTGTAATTGGTTCGTTTCAGAATTTGATACATCAACATTTATTAATCATGTTTAATATAATGTTATATGATTTAAAAAAATTAGGCCTTCAACAAGTTTAAAACAGCTTCTCTTTTGAGTCAGTAGGGGCAAGCTCATAAAAAATGTGGAACGCTTACAACACTTTTTTCTGGAAGTAATTTTTATGTGGGACGGGACTTTAAAGAGATTCATCATACCCGTACCAGTTTATAGTTTCTGCCCCCACCCCACCATTATTTTTGCATTACTTTTTATCTTCAATTATCATCTTTGCTTCTTTTTTAAATATATGTATATTGTGAGAGTAGGACTGATACGGACATTTTGTACTTTGCTTATATGAAATGTATGAAAACAGGTAAGCTTTCCTCCTGAAATCGCTGACATCGTTTTAGAAGCTTCATCGGACAACGTCAACAACACGAATATCAACATCATCATGAGTGTCTTCTCCACACCGGTACTGTTCTTCTCACCCTCGCTTCTTAACTTCAGCAGTGAGAACCCAGGTGTCAATCGGACCGCCAACACACCTGTCATTCTATTAAGTGTCGGTGGCGTAATTCTTGCAGACCTAAACCAAACGATTAACCTGACTTTTACTGCTTTGGTGGTGAGGAACTCTTCATTATTTGTATTAAAAAAAGAAACGTGTGTATATAACCTGTAGATAAGATTTGACTACCATTTTGTGTCAAACATGTCCATTCAGCTTTGCTCAATATCAATTCTGCCCCGAAGAATGAGAATTGGAGACCGGAATTTGCGTATGCCCTAAAAATTTAATTCCTGACTTTAACCACGGATCCATCCCTAATACTAAACCGAACACCAGTTCTAAGTAGTATTTAGAGTATAAGAAGAGTGTCCTCAGACTTGCACATGAATCTATAATATGATGTCAAATTCGAAATAAAACAGAGTACATGTAATATTTGTTCATCAGCTTTCTCTTGAAAGCCGTAGGCAACTCCTAAAAAGAATGTCTGTGATTTTTTCGACAGCCTGATTACGAGAATCAGACGTGTGTTTTCTGGGACGAAGATGATTTAGATTGGTCCTCTGAGGGATGTCGTCTTGTTTCCCCAATATCTGTCACATCAGCGCCGTCTGGT
Source organism: Strongylocentrotus droebachiensis (assembly GCA_035222895.1). Lineage (NCBI taxonomy): Eukaryota > Metazoa > Echinodermata > Echinoidea > Camarodonta > Strongylocentrotidae > Strongylocentrotus > Strongylocentrotus droebachiensis. The sequence goes on from JAVYIG010002865.1 coordinate 86,059, forward strand.
GTTTTAGCCAGTGCTTCTGAAGGCAACAACTCGGAGGTGTACACGTGTGCGTGCGATCACCTTACCAACTTTGCGATTTTAATGGTAATGCATTTTAGAGTATGTTACCTGTAAGTAGCCTATAAAGCCAAATGCACTCTCTACGATGATACTGAAGTTTGATTGACTAGAATTGTATTGGTTATGGACAACTGCAAACGTCCTATTCGAGGTTTGTATTGGTGACATGACATGAGTACTAGCATTCTAGGGAAAGTCAGATCTCCTTTAAACAGCAGACATTCGCACAAGCGGTTGATCGATATCACTACGAATCGGGGCCGAGGCTAGCAAATAATCTGAAATGGTTGATTTCATTCTTTATATAACTAGACCCGAGATCATTTAGAACTTACAGGTTTTAGTATTCCTGCAATTGTTATTGCGAATTCTTTAAAAATCGGATCGCAGCCAGATAGTATATGTTGCGGTGGGTATACATTTTTCATCGTAGAAAGATATCAGCGAGTTAATTATTTTAATGGTAATATAGATTCTTTAGCGTATAGAGGATGTGTAGCGTATAATATTAGTATCTATGACTCTATGTATCATATAACAAAAAGCTTTTCAAAACGAAAGTCACAAAAGAATAATAGTCAATTCCTCTTTATTTTAATGTGTAAATGCTTTGTCATTGTCTCATCTAAATCAGTTACAATTTGATGTATCCTGTGTTCCATATCGATGTAGTGAGGATCATTGGTTATAATAATAATAATGATAACAATAATAATAATAATATTAATAATGACTTGTTTACCTAGTATTAATATACACCATACCACCAGTATATATACTGTTCTTCCTGAGGACCCTGTAATCCTATCATTTTCAGCTGTTCTTTCGCTATCTTCTCTTTTCGACCCTGTCTTGCGCCAACGACTTCCGTTTTATCTGGTAATTTTCAATCCTTCTTTTCATATTTTCTCCTTTTTCCTTTATTTTTTCCTCCACTTTGACTATTTCATTCTTCTGCTACATCGTTTCGTTCAGGATATCCACGATGTTACTACCGAGTATACCTACAACATCCTGAGCTACATAGGGTGTGCAATCTCTACTGTATGTCTACTGATCGCACTTGGGACATACCTCTGGAATAAGTAAGTCTCGCTTCAAAACTTCTTTGAGAAAATTTGTCTATTTCGGGTTTTATTTTGTTCCGGATTAGACAAATACATGTTGCTGTTTATTTTTCATTTTTGGTCTTACTACACAAATCAGCACTGTTTGTGATTGGTCAGCATTAGAACGTACCCTCACACGATGTCACAGGTGAGATATTTTAACCTGATGACATTTCTTTTCTTAATTTACGCTAAAAGTGGTCTCAATATGTCAAATGTTTGCACCCTGATTCAAAAAGGGGCTTTAAAACATAACCATCATGACCGTTTCTCTCTCACTTATAAGTGACACAGGACCTTTATCATGGAGGCCATGTTAATTTGTAAGAACTAAAAAATAAATTTGTTTTTCAAAATTCGGTAGGCTACTCTCTGGCTCAGATTTTAGTTACTCATTTAGCTTTTGTCGGAGATGTGCGTCGAGAGATTGCATAATTTCTTGTTCCGTATGCGTTTGCTAACTTTGATTATTTTAACCTTCTTAACAGAAAGCTACGAAGTCGCCAGACAAACAAAATTTTCATCTGCCTGTGTGCCACCATGCTGGGCCTGTACACCTCGTTCCTCGCCCTGCTTGTCTTGGACACTACGCGAGGAGAGACGGAGGTGAACGCGGTAGCATGCGGGTTTCTGGCCGGCCTCATCCAATTCTTCGTACTTTCCTCCATTGCGTGGATGGGAGTGGAAGGCTTTAATACCTACCTGGTCATCGTACAAATCTTCAATACATACATACCAAACTTCATGGGCAAGGCCGGTCTTGCAGCCTGGGGTACGTTCATGTGGCAATTTTAATGCTATAAATACTAGATCAGTGTAAAGAAAGATCAATATATTTAACCAGACCCCCCCCCCCCCTCCTCTCCCCCCCCCCCCCCCAAACAAAAAAGCATGGAATACAAATATTCTAACAAATATAAGAACGTTTAAGGATCTCCGAGAGATGTTTGGGCTACGTGGTTCGATCAATTGATTTCTTGCTCTCCGATTAGTAAAATAAACGATTAAAAAGCTGTTTACCCATCTAGCTTAATGTCTAAGTTAATCTCCGTGCTGTATTTTTTTAAATACTAAACAATAAACTTACTTTGATGTTTTGTCTTTTCTCTACGACTGTAGGTATCCCTGCAATCATCGTTATCCTGACTGGTGGTATTGCAAACACGAACTATGCCAGGGAAGATGTGTAAGTAATGATCTTGAAACAGAGCGCGATCGCAAAAGCTTTTAAGAAATCAACTAAAGGGTAAATTTAGTTCTCTATTACATTGCCTTCAGAATTCATGTTAGGTTTATGAATCAAAATTGCGTGATTGCATATTTTGATAAGTGACGCACATGACTGTACAAAAATGCATTACGTTGTGTTTTTTTGTGTTTTTTATTATGTATATTTTTAGTTTTTTCGATCGTGCTGCAGGAAATATATGATCTTGAATTTGTTTTTCAAGAGTCACTTTGTGTTAACTTATTTTATGTTATTATTCTATATTTTCCCTGAATCTATATGCCATTGTATCATCTGGAGTCTACAATTTCTAAAAGCCAATACAAATAATGAAAATGTACACATAACAAATCTATTGAATGTATAATGAATTTATGTAAGACACAGAATGACTACAGCCTGATATTGCTTGACGTGCGTGCAACCTATATGTTATTATTGTTGTTCATTTACCAAATAGATAATGTTATTGTAAATGTACCTGCCTCCCTATATAGCTGCTTCCTTCGCCTCTGGTCTCAAGTCGGCGGCCTTCTGATACCTGTAGCCGTCGTCCTGATCGCCAACATGGTCATCTTTATTCTGGTCATCCGGCAGCTATCAAAATCGGCTCAGATAGCCGGGAAAGCAAAGAAGGACAAGGAAGGGAAGCGCGAAGAGATGATTGAACGCGTCAAGAATGCAGTGACAATCCTTGTATTGATGGGGCTGACTTGGACTACTGGATATCTCCTACTAATCGAAGCCTTTACTCTGGTAAACCCGTCCTCATCGACATACATACGCACACACATACACACGCGCACGCACACACACATACATACACGCGCACATACACCCACATACACACTCATAAACATGCCAGTTTTTGTATATATAATAAAGCAGTTAAAATAAAAATCGTTGAGAGATCATTTCTTCACTATGACCGGTTTCAATTTATGACTCTCTGACAAAATGAAAATGAAACTGGTCATAGTGAAGAAGAGAACTCTCCGAGAAAAGTCTTGAGCCGGTTGAAAAATAAACGTGAATATTTTTAACAGACTGCAAATACGGTATATTTTAACAATGAACATTAAAACATAAAAGAAAAAAATTGGATGCAGACATAAATTACACATTATTCCTATGTCCAATGTTAATAACGCAGGGGCGGATCATCTACTTCTTCTTTTCATCATCTCCTTCTGATTATTTGTTTTAGCTTCCTCCATTAATTCCGATAAACGAGGACTTTGTAAAAGAATAGGCACAAACTGTAAAGGCTCGAAAGTCATGAGAAAATTTGTTTTGATCCATTGTCTCTCGTCCAGGTTGTCCAGGCCTTATTCATCTTGTTCAACTCCTTCCAAGGTCTCTTCATCTTCATCCTCTACTGTGTGCGGAAGCCCCTAGTTCGTCAGCAATGGGGTTTGACCTGCTCCTGGTGTGATGGAGAAGGTACGAAGAGTAATGGAAGACGGGTTTCATCAACATCTGATTACGCATCTGATCAGCGTCTGACTACCATGTCTAAGTCCTTCGGCAGCAAACATGTGAAGATTTACAGCGTTGGCGAGGAGAGTCTAACCGGAGTTTCAAATGGCGCAGACTCTTCAGTGTCAGCGTCAGTCTCCAACCCCGCATAAGGGGATCTCGACTTTGGTACTTACACCGAACCCCCTGACGAAAGCAAAATCTAATCTCAGTGGATAAATGAAAACCCTGTCTAAGCACCTTTATCTCTAACGAAATTCCTTAAACTCTACTTTTGGTTTGTAATATAGCCCTAGCATTTTGTTATTGTTGTGGTCAATTAAAGCACTCTAGCCCTTAGCCTAAAAAAATACCTTAGATTGTACTTTATTGTGTAATATATACAGATGGCTTTGTGTATCCTCTTTTGTTTTGCTGTCAGCATAGTCAGTACTCACTCAAGACATGTTATATAAACTAATGAATGTAAATGTATAGACATCAAGAAAATTACGATGAAAATTCTTGTTTAGATGAAAATAGAGCAAGTTTTTAAAAAAAACAGATGTGATAATTTTATAGCACACTGGTAAATACTCGAGACTTCAACTTTAAGTCTTGGTTATCTAGTAGTAGTTGTACATCTTTAAAATCTGCCTTTAAAACTAGTTCACAAAAATACACGATCGTAAATATTTTACCGCTGTACGTACTGAAAGAAATGAATGAGTAACTATAAAAATGAATGACGAATCCCTCGTCAACATCGACATCGGAATATCAATTAGAGCAGAGTTAACTTTGTATATATATTGTTCTATTATAAGTATTACGGAATGCTGATCATTCAATTTTATTTTTGTAGTAACTTTTATGGTAAATTGTAAAAGTAAATTCGCATGCAGCCTACTTGTAATGGTCGATTGAGCTTTGTAGGTACACATTCAGCCCTATATTATTTGCCTGTTTAGCCTTATGAAACAACATTGAGTTCAGCCACGTGATATTATCATGAAAAAGCATGTTAGGTTCCGGTAAAGCTGAATGAGGTATAATTTGCAACCTTTCTCACCTTTTTGGAAGAATATCATGGTAAAAACTCGTCCCTCTCTAAAACTCATAGACCAAAACTTTCATGACACAGGTGTGTGTAGTTCCATTTCTTATTCAAACTTTGCAAATTCTTACCAAACAATCTCTTTCACAATGTAGTTACATGACTAGTACCTAAAGTCATAAGATAATGTTGGGTTTAACACATTTCAGTACTTATTGTTTTGTTATTTCTATTTCTGGTTTATAGATTCATTATCTGCATATTAGCTGAATTTTTGGTAATTATTGTGCCCTCTTAATCGTTTCAATACTCAATGTACAAGGTATAACGCATTGTCGTTTTAGTGTTTTGTATTATATTTGCTCTGTCTATTAATGTACTTGAAACCAATCAATCATGTGAATGTGTCCAAATAACCACAGACAGGTAGGGGATCACAATAGCTAGTTGTCGTGATCGAGTGGATACGTCACTGCACTATGGATCACATAGGTCGCGGTTCGAGTCTTGCCACGCAGGGGCGGATCTAGCTTTTTGCTAAGAGGGGGGTTTGACCAAAATAATGACGATGCGGAGCATCGTCCACGAGCCGCGAAGCGGCGAGCCGATTTTTTGGGGGGTGTTTATTTGAACCCCGTAAGTGATGTTTTCCTGGCATCTATTAACACAATGGAGACCATAAAAAGCAGTGCATGATAACGTCTTTTTAAATCAAGTTACAGTTTAATACATAGTTATATCCAGAGTTATCATGTGTTTGGTTAAGTTACCAGATGAGTTGAATATCTTCTCACAATATTTGCACTTGAAAGGGTTTCTCTCCAGCGTGCGTTCTTTTTTCTTTTTTTTTTTCTTTTTTTTTTTTCCTTTTTTTTTTTTTTTTTTGGGGGGGGCCGCCCAAGGGGGGGGTTGCAACCCCCCAACCCCCCCTCTAGATCCGCTTCTGCCACGGCACTAATGTCTTTTGCTAATACATTAATCTACATTTGTCTCTCCACCCAGGTGAAGTAAATGGTTACCCGGTAGGAAGAAATGATCTGAATGCTTAGCGCCTTATAAATATGGTGGCTCAGCTACTGCCGGGATAATTATGATACTTTGTTTTAAGTGCAGTATATATTCATACGGTAGCTGCGCTACAGAGATAGACCTATTCATAAGTACACAGAATGTCTTGCTGACAAAAAAAATAAGGAAATGTATCTTGGTCACAAATGGCAGCTACTGCAGCAGAAATTATGTATAGTCATTAGAGAAAGTCGTTTACCTTTTATAACATATGCATAATTGTATTCACGTATTAAATGTTTGAGAATTATATTATTTCTCTTTCCTGTGATTTTATCATGATTATTCATGTTATACTCCGGTTATGAACTCCTTAACCACCCCTTGTAAAGACAAGCCATCTATCCGCAACTATGTTTTTTGTTCATCTTCGAAAACGGATGAATTAAATATTTTGTCACATCATTTTGGTGGAGTCTTGATGAGTGGGTTGAGACTATTCCACGAAAGGGTCGTAGATTTCAACAAAAATATTTCTCTTTAGATAGCTGCCTGTCCGAATTGCTCATCTACTGTATAAAAGTGAAAGGTGTTTCAAAAGCACAGTACTTGTCATTCCCGGTTTCCTTTGTCTAATGTTCTTTACGTTTACGCATATAATTCCAAACCTTAATAAACTGAAGTTGCTGGCTTTAAACCTTGGATTTAAATGTGTTCATTGCATTTTTGTCTGACTTTTCCAATTATTTATATGAGTTTAAGTGATCACATTCAGTCTTCATTTCATTCCACCAAATGCGTGTATTGAAGAAAAAAAGTACAAATATATACATTTTTATTAATTTTACTCCATATATCACGTTGGTGTGTTTCTTTTCAAGTTAAAATTGAATATTCCATTCATTTGATTTAAAAAGAATAAATTAAGTGATATTCAAATAATAAATCACAGGATTGTACTACCAGATTATTGGGGGACAGTGGCATGCATAAGGCTACCGTAGTCTTATTGGTGGAATAAGGTTTTATTATAAGCCAGGACCCCCTCCTGAAATAGGCACCCATTCAGGGGCGTCGCTAGACCTTTTTCAGTGGGGGGGTGTAGAGGCCAACGATTACCGACAAAACTAGCCACCAATTACCGACAAAATTAAATGTCCAATATCTACAAATTCAACCCTATAAACTTGGGGCCAAAGGCAGGAGGGGGGTGAGAAACAATTTAGCACCGGGGGGGGGGAGGGTCCAGTTTTTCATGCAAAATTCAGCGCCGACTCAGCCGGCCGGTGAATAAGGGGGGGGGTGTTGGGGTGTTAAGAGCACATATAATACATATTGTTTTTTCGGGGGGCCGCTTTTGTTTTTTGTTTTAAAAAGGCTAAATTTACGTTATTATCCTATTTTTTACCGTTTTGGGGGGCTAGGGGTGGGGGGGGGGGGTGGGCCGGGCCGGGCCGGAAAATCGCTACGTGGATCCGCCCCTGATCATAGCTTAGACGTTTCCTTAAATTATAAGGAAAAGAAGACGATTAATTGTACCGTTTTCGACTGGTAATCCTTGGCTGAATGAAGTCCCCCCTCCCCCCCCCCTCCCGCGCGGAGCGCGAAAGCTATGACGTTTCATTAAATTATTATAAAAAAGAAGACGATTTGCTGTACCGTTCTCGACTGTTTATCCTTGTCTGAATTCAGTTCCCCCCCCCTCCCGCGCAAAGCGCGGAAGCTTTGACGTTTCATTAAATTAAGAGACAAAGCAGACGATTTGCTGTACCGTTCTCGACTCTTAATCCTTATCTGAATGAAGCTACCCCCTCCTGCGCAAAGCGCGGAAGTTTTGACGTTTCATTAAATTATTAGAAAAAGGAAGACGATTCGTCGAACCGTTCTCGGCTCGTCTAAATGAAGTTTTCCCCTTCCGCGCGAAGCGCGAAATTTTTGGCGTTTCATCACAATATAGAGAAAGGAAGACGATTCCTCATACCGTCGTCGAATCTTATTAAGCCCTATTCATCTGAATTAAGTTTCCCCCTCTCGCGCGAAGCGCGAAAGCTTTGACGTTTCCTCAAATTATTAGAGAAAGAACGCTATTCGTTGTACCGTTTCTGACTTTATATAAGCCCTATTTGTCTGGATTCAGTTTCCCATTCTCGCGCGAAGCGCGGAAGCTTTGACGTTTCATTAAATTATTAGAGAAAGAAGACGTTTCGTCGTACCGTTTTCGACTCTAAATAAGCCCTATTAATTTTGTCTCAATTAAGTTTTTCCCTCTCGCGCAAAGCGCGGAAGCTTTGACGTTTCCTTAAATTACTAGAGAAAGAAGACGATTCGTTGTACCGTTTTCGACTCGTCTAAATGAAGTTTTCCCCTTCCGCGCGAAGCGCGAAATTTTTGGCGTTTCATCACAATATAGAGAAAGGAAGACGATTCCTCATACCGTCGTCGAATCTTATTAAGCCCTATTCATCTGAATTAAGTTTCCCCCTCTCGCGCGAAGCGCGAAAGCTTTGACGTTTCCTCAAATTATTAGAGAAAGAACGCTATTCGTTGTACCGTTTCTGACTTTAAATAAGCCCTATTTGTCTGGATTCAGTTTCCCATTCTCGCGCGAAGCGCGGAAGCTTTGACGTTTCATTAAATTATTAGAGAAAGAAGACGTTTCGTCGTACCGTTTTCGACTCTAAATAAGCCCTATTAATTTTGTCTCAATTAAGTTTTTCCCTCTCGCGCGAAGCGCGGAAGCTTTGACGTTTCCTTAAATTACTAGAGAAAGAAGACGATTCGTTGTACCGTTCTCGACTCGTCTAAATGAAGTTTTCCCCTTCCGCGCGAAGCGCGAAATTTTTGGCGTTTCATCACAATATAGAGAAAGGAAGACGATTCCTCGTACCGTTTTCGAATCTTATTAAGCCCTATTCATCTGAATTAAGTTTCCCCCTCTCGCGCGAAGCGCGAAAGCTTTGACGTTTCCTCAAATTATTAGAGAAAGAACGCTATTCGTTGTACCGTTTCTGACTTTAAATAAGCCCTATTTGTCTGGATTCAGTTTCCCATTCTCGCGCGAAGCGCGGAAGCTTTGACGTTTCATTAAATTATTAGAGAAATAAGACGTTTCGTCGTACCGTTTTCGACTCTAAATAAGCCCTATTAATTTTGTCTCAATTAAGTTTTTCCCTCTTGCGCGAAGCGCGGAAGCTTTGACGTTTCCTTAAATTACTAGAGAAAGAAGACGATTCGTTGTACCGTTCTCGACTCGTCTAAATGAACTTTTCCCCTTCCGCGCATAGCGCGGAATTTTTGGCGTTTCATCACAATAATTGTTGTCGTTTCATCACAATGTAGAGAAAGGAAGACGATTCATCGTACCGTTTTCGAATCTTATTAAGCCCTATTTATCTGAATTTAGTTTCCCCCTCACGCGCGAAGCGCGAAAGCTTTGACGTTTCCTCAAATTATTAGAGAAAGAACGCTATTCGTTGTACCGTTTCTGACTTTAAATAAGCCCTATTTGTCTGGATTCAGTTTCCCATTCTCGCGCGAAGCGCGGAAGCTTTGACGTTTCATTAAATTATTAGAGAAAGAAGACGTTTCGTCGTACCGTTTTCGACTCTAAATAAGCCCTATTAATTTTGTCTCAATTAAGTTTTTCCCTCTCGCGCGAAGCGCGGAAGCTTTGACGTTTCCTTAAATTACTAGAGAAAGAAGACGATTCGTTGTACCGTTCTCGACTCGTCTAAATGAAGTTTTCCCCTTCCGCGCATAGCGCGGAATTTTTGGCGTTTCATCACAATAATTTTTGTCGTTTCATCACAATATAGAGAAAGGAAGACGATTCATCGTACCGTTTTCGAATCTTATTAAGCCCTATTTATCTGAATCTAGTTTCCCATTCTCGCGCGAAGCGCGGAAGCTTTGAACGTTCCTTAAATTATTAGAGAAGGAAGACGATTCGTTGTACCGTTCTCGACTCGTCTAAATGAAGTTTCCCCTTCAGCGCGGAATTTTTGGCGTTTCGTTACAATATAAAGAAAGGAAGACGATTCGTCGTACCGTTGTTGACTCTTAAACCTTGTTAGAATTTAGTTTCCCCGAAAATTTTTAAACCTCTGATTTCTTTAGCTGATATCATAGGAAAGTGAAACTTCGAGAAAATACAAATATTGTAGTTGTAGTCACTCTCGAAGTCGTCACAGCGGATAAGAAGTCACAGTTCGTAGGGAAAAAAACTTGTCGGCCGACCGACAATATACATCTCACCGACTTCAAACTTCTGCAAGAATACCGACACAGCTGACCCGACACAGCAACATATTTACCCGTGTCTTTCTTGCTCCCTCGACGAGACGACTCCACTCAACAACCCCCTTCTCTTTTTTACTCCCACTCCTCCTCCTTTAGACTCTTACCTCCTTTTTCTCTCCTCTCTGTCACCCCCCGTTTTTTTTGTTTCCCTTTCACTCTTTTTTCTTCTTTTTTTTCTTTTCTTTCTTTTCCTTTCTTTCCTCTCCTCCCTCTTTATCTTTTTTCTCTTTCTTTCTTCTCTTTCTTTTCCTTTCTTTCCTTTCTTTCTTTTCTTTTCCTTTCTTTCTTTTCTTTTCCTTTTCTTTTTTTTCTTTTCTTTCCCTTTCCCTCTCTTTTTTCCCTCTATTTTTTTCCCTCTCTTTTTTTCCCTCTCTTTTTTTCCCCTCTCTTTTTTTCCCTCCCCCTTTTCTCTTTTTCCCGACGGCAGCGCAATTTTACCGACAATATCCTGACAGGTGGGGGGGGTGTCGCACCCCCCCACACCCCCCCCCCCCCCTTTGGCGACGCCCCTGCACCCATTTCAAGTTCAAGATTAAAGTCACTTTATTCAATACTTTCATTTGAAACATACAAAATGTCAACAAACATATAAAAGTTACGAAATAATATCAATATATTATAACATGAGAATAACATAAGCGGAGAAGACGCGTAGAACAAGGGGTGGGGTCTAAACCAAGACAGAAAGGCTGGGACTTATGTAAAAGTATGTCTCCATTGATTGTATCACAATACCTATGTATGTCTATGTATATTATTTAAATTAATATTTTTAATAGGTAGGGGGGAGAGGAAATAATTTAAGTCGGGTCGATTTCAACTCATCTAGCCCATGCACTAAGAAAGAAAGAAGAAGTGGAAGAAGAAAGAAAGAACGAATTCAATTTGTTTAAAGATATAAGATGAAAAGGTGAAGATAATCTCGTGAAGTGAGGTCAAATATTACAAAGAGGGGTTATTAGAGATGCAAGCTCGAAGAAATCCGAGGGCTTCCGATAATCCCCGCTCCAACGATCGACAAGGCGGTTATTCTTTCCAATAAATTTTGCTTTCTGTAGGATACCATGAGTAACCATGCTTTTACGTGTTACGTGACGGAGCTCCAAACCCAACTTGTCATCCAAAGGCCAAAAACTAAGGTGAACTGTCTTTCTTATTTGTCAATTCTCTGTTCAATTCGTGTGATATCGCTCCCGGTATCACAGACACAGATTTGTAGACTCTGATGTCTTTTGTTTTATTGGATAGGTATAGGGTCTAGATTATTAGATCTAGACTCGATGTCAAGGAGGGGGGTGGCGCTAGATCTAGTTCAGATTCAGAAGTCGGCGGCGCTTGTTCAGAAGCCTATCCAAAATTTGACCCGTAACTCCGGCGTGGAGATACCCTACTAAAACATACCCAAAAATCCAAAATGAAGTAAATATTCATTAAATGTCCAAATAAAGGTCTTGATTTAAAAGTCGATATGTTTATTACCTGTTTTGTGTCAATTTTCTTATCCTTTTTAAAAGGCTTTTCGGAGTAGATCTAGATCTAGATCTAACTGTTAGGCCTAGATCTAGATCTAGACTAGACCGAATTTTTCTGTCTCTTTCGTTCGTTAGCCTCTGATTTGGGTAAGGTCGGCTCTCTCTTTAGAGACAGAATAGCCCTATACGCTATAGTGGCCGCGCGTTTGTACTAAGAAACGTTACACAAAACTTGGCCAAACTTAACCCCTAATTTTGATATTTTACCGGATGCATATCCGATGTATTTATACTCCTAAATTTTCTATATAACTAACTACTTCGGTTCCACTTACCAACTTGACTACTTGAATCCGTTTAATGGTCCCTTTTCAGGAAATTATGGGTCAAGATCGACATCCATAAAGAAAATCTTGCAGCCGGGTCTCATTCTTTCTAGTCTACGCCGAAGGCAAAATGATTATAACGGAAAAACTGTGCATGCGAGCTGACATGCACAGTTTTTCCGTTATAATCATTTTGCCTTCGGCGTAGACTAGAAAGAATGAGACCCGGCTGCAAGATTTTCTTTATGGATGTCGATCTTGACCCATAATTTCCTGAAAAGGGACCATTAAACGGATTCAAGTAGTCAAGTTGGTAAGTGGAACCGAAGTAGTTAGTTATATAGAAAATTTAGGAGTATAAATACATCGGATATGCATCCGGTAAAATATCAAAATTAGGGGTTAAGTTTGGCCAAGTTTTGTGTAACGTTTCTTAGTACAAACGCGCGGCCACTATAGCGTATAGGGCTATTCTGTCTCTAAAGAGAGAGCCGACCTTACCCAAATCAGAGGCTAACGAACGAAAGAGACAGAAAAATTCGGTCTAGATCTAGACTAGATCTAGACAGCAATAACCATCTGATTTGGGTCATTTCTTTAATAAAACTGACATTTGTTGTCATTCCCCAATACAGATGGCAACCCAGAGATCTCGTACCGTGGGGGTAGCTATAGCCAACAATGGCAGCTTTTTTTGTCAAAACATTTTCTCCCCGATTTTCTTTAATTAGATCTAGGGTCTAGACTAGATTCTAGATCTAGTCTAGATCTAGGATCTAGATCTAGACCTAGATCTAATTTTCTGATTTCTAAATCAGATGTAAATTAGGTCGGTATGTCATTTGTCCTAGAATCTAATTAGGGTCTACAGTTATCAAAATTTGATAACTTAATATTAAATACATAATTTACGGACTTCTAGCCTATATGAATTATCCAATTTGTTATCTCAGATCCGCGAAGCAGTACGTTCATGCATTCGAAATATTACCCGGCGGCCGATATATTTCCGGGTCCACCTACCAAAACGTAGCCAAATGGCCAATCAGAGCACTCGTTTCGTGGGAGTTCGTTGGTCAAGCTGGGCCGACTCGTACGTAGCTACGGTAGCTATTGGACGTTCGAAAAGAAAAAATGAATATTCATCAACTAAAACCAAGACGGATAATGTTGACGACGAGACTTTCTCGGATTAATCATTAATTTAGGATCTAAATGAGCAAGCTATCGTAAGTCAAATAAGCTATATAGATCTAGGCCTAGACTATATGTTATTTTTAATTTGTAATTGCAGCAGTTATGAGGATGTAAAGAGTGAAAATCTCGTTGCATATCTCATTCATCGCGGTCCGGTCGAACCGAACCATTTGTTCCGTACAGTGCCTCACAGAAAGAGGTCCCCAGACTTCAGTCTCTATAATCGGAGGTCTAGTGGAGCCAGACGTAGTCTCAGTGGAACAACCGACGATTAGAGAGACTGAAGTTTTCGGTCTAGCCTAGACTAGATCTAGATCTAGGTCTAACTTAGCCATCTAGATCTAGTACAATCTAGTCTAGACCTGGGACGGGTTCCTCCTAGAAACCGTCATAGAGTAGTGGTCTAAGTCTAACTTCTTGACTATCCCATTGAAACCTGTGTTAATTCTATAACGCACGTTTCAATGGGATAGTCAAGAAGTTAGACTTATGACGGTTTCTAGGAACGGGCCCCTAGACTAGAGTCTAGATCTATTTTTCCTAAAAACAAAGTCTTATAGGCAGGTGAGTACTAATACTAATAGGCCCTAGATCTATGCTCTTTCTCACTGGATTCACAACAAACTGACGTTCCGACGGTCGGGTGCGGGCGCGCCCGTGTGTTCAGTTAGCAACCGTAAACTAAGCAGGGTGCTACAAGAATTTTTTTCACCACTTGCCCTGTCGGGCAAGTGGGTTTTCAATTTACTTGCCCAAACAATATTTCCACTTGCCCAAAACTTTAAAGCGAAAAACCATGAAAACAAAACAACAACGGCTTATATTCTGGGGGTCTCGATACTATTATCAAAATGACTCGCTCGGTCGGATCTTGAGACCGCAGTAATAAATTGAAAACGAGACAAAAACATTCATCTGATTTATATGAGCAGCGAGTTTTAAATAATATGTTCACAATCATTAACAGTCATTATGAATAAATATCAAACATTTGACTTTTTGTACTTACTAGAAAATCCCTGTTGTTTATTCCATTCCGATTCGCACGTGTTCATTTCCCTAGAATAATGACGTCATATTTGGCGTGATTCAACCAATCGGCAATCAGAGAATAGCAAAGGCCTGTCGGTGCGGCCTGCAGAGCTAGAGAGAGAGAGCGCGAAATAAGCTCGCAGCTGGTACGATCGCGCTAGCTGTCTCTAGCTAGCTCACGGCCGGCCGTGCGTGGAGGCGGAGCGGCATTCATGGCTTGAAGTGTCACTGTTGCATGCGCGCTGAGCTAGCTGAGCTGGCTAGCTGTCTGTGAAGTTTTTTCGAAATCGGAACGATCGCTTTTTTGCTTCTGGATTTTGACGACGGGTAAGAAGTTGACGGGTGAATGGTAGAGTTCTTGGACACTAGGAAATTACTGTAAAAGTATCACTTGCCCGAATCGGGCAAGTGATAATTTGATTTACTTGCCCGACGGCTCAATTTGGTTGCCCCGGGACGTCGGGCAAGCGGGTTTGTCGCGCCCTGCTAAGATTACAGTCGCTAACTAAACACACGTGCACGACCGTTGCGACGCCAGTTTTCCGTGAATCCCGTGAGAATGTGCATCTTTTTAGTCAGACAAACACTTATACTAGCGTAGTCTGACATCCACGCATGCACTGAGCTTTAGACCTTTACTAAGTGATCTGACCGGGAGACCTACTGGCACTGGTATAGATGATGATGATGATGATTAATTTTTATAAGTCTTTATTTTTAGTATTAAACTCCGGGAAGCTCTGATGCCGAAGGCGTAGGAGCTTCGGGTGGTGCATCAAAAAACACTAGACCTAGTAACGGCGGGTTGGGCGACATTATCTCAAAATTTGCAAAGGGAGTAATTACAATTTTGACTTACTAGGTTGCTCGACTCCCCTGGGCATCTATCCGGCAACTTGAAATTATAATTTGAAAAAATCTTCGATAGGAAAAAGGGGGTGATTCTTCGTCCTACCCCGACGATTCTTCCATGTTGTATCGTCGACTCAACATGGCGAAGAGAAAGTATGCATGCGCGGTAGTGCGTACTTTCTCTTCGCCGATTGAATTGCTCCTTGTCAACGGAGATACCACGCACAAATCGTGTGACCGAATTCTGGGCAGAAGACTGCTCCTTCTTCTTTCGGAAATATTTTGCTTAACATCATTCTATATTTTAAGTGACTTTAAAATCCTGTTAAGAGGACTAATTTTCTTTTCTTTTGATGGGTAGATTGCCAAATAAAGGAGGTAAGAATTCAAAATATTTGCGATTTCCCCTTAAGTGACTGAATACCAGGCGCGCTACCCTACTAGGTTACTTGACTCCTCTGGGCATCTGGCTGGCCACTTGAAATTATAAGTAGTCATTTTGAAGATACATCATGGCATTGATCTAAACGCAGTCTTTTCAGTACAACATGCTTGTAGAATCTAATCATTGTATGATTTGTTTTTATCATAGTGATTAACCATTTTTGACAATGATATTGTATTTATACCTCAAACAGTAACAAAGACTTCAATTTCAAACTTCTTGATAGCTGGTCGCCATGTCGACGTCTGCCTTTTTCACCGACTCCCTGGCGGTGATGCAACGCACTGTGGAGCTTACTGAGCAAGTTGCAGAACCACAAGACATCGTTGAACAGTTTGAAGTGGACCGCTGTGCTGATTTCATCAACAAGCATGAATTCACAAAGGTGAGAATTGGGTTCACTATTGAAGCATGCCAGAACAAGAGTAGATAGATGTAATGAGCAGCATCTCATGAAACAATCATGCATGCAAGTTCGCCGACATCCCATTGAAATGTGCGTATTCATCATGGAGAGTGTTTCGATGGGATGTTGGGGAGCTTGTAATTATTACAGTTTTGTGAAACCCTGCCCTGGAATCATCCTGAAAGTATTGGAATGACGATCAACAAATTCTCTGTTTACATGACAGGTACAGAATTTGGGTTACAAACTTGCAATTTTGTTTCAGTTTATGTATGAGGTTTAAATGTTATATTTTTCCTGTTTAAAGTTAGGAATTTGACTAGTGTAAGAAATTTAGAGCAATCGTCACTATAGCAATTTACAAATCGTATTTTGCATTTATGTATAGTGTACTTCTGGCCTTCTGCTGAGGTGTGGTGTAATAAACTATATAAAGAAATGTTCTTTGGTTATTCTTCTATGTGGCATAGTCTATGTGATTGTGGTGCCCGCTGACATAAAACTATATTGTATCTCTTATTTTTAAGATGTGAAGGTTGCAGTGATTTTTGTTCTATTGAGAAAGTTGGTGCATGTACATGTAGGCATAGAGGGACAACATGACAGAAAAGTCTAATGATTGGTAGAGTCATAACTTAAATCAACAACAACAATTTGTTTGCTGCTGTACAAAATTTGCAATGCAGGACAAATGCTTCCATCATGAATCAATGCCTGACATTTAAAATATAATTGAAGAACACGCACATCTCTCCAGCACCTATCCCCTCACTATCTATCTGTGTGATGTATACATTCTACATAGGTTGGTTTGCAGTTCCCAGATGATCTATTGCATGTATCAGCGACATTGGCCAGTGTCCTCCAGTCAAAGACATCAGCGACGGTCTTCATCCTGGGTGACACTTCTTATGGCAGGTAAGGGCCTCGGCACTCTGGACAATCAGAATACCTGACCAGTTTTATAGCAATACATGTTTGTTCATGAATGCTTTGGGGGTAAGGGCCTCTGCATTCCGGACAATCAGAATACCTGATCAGTTTTATAGCAATACATGTTTGTTCATGAATGCTTTGGGGGTAAGGGCCTCTGCTTTCCGGACAATCAGAATACCTGATCAGTTTTATAGCAATACATGTTTGTTCATGAATGCTTTGGGGGTAAGGGCCTCTGCATTCCGGACAATCAGAATACCTGATCAGTTTTATAGCAATACATGTTTGTTCATGAATGCTTTGGGGGTAAGGGCCTCTGCATTCCGGACAATCAGAATACCTGATCAGTTTAGCAATACATGTTTGTTCAGGAATGCTTTAGGGATAAGGGCCTCTGCATTCCGGACAATCAGAATACCTGACCAGTTTAGCAATACATGTTTGTTCATGAATGCTTTGGGGATATGGAGTACTTCAAAGTATGATTGCTCACAATCGTTTCTTAAATGTTATCATTATTTGTTGTTGTTTTTTTGTTTTTTTACTAGAACACGTACACTTTTCAGTTTGATAGAGCTCTTTTGTAGCATTCCAGAGTAGTTATAGTTATTGCCTCCCATGTATCTCTTTTCACTGTACCTGGCCATGTGTAGGAAGATTTCTTATTGATATTATTATTGGTAGTGGTAGTGGTGGCGGTGGTGGTGGTGGAGATTGCGGTACTAGCAGTAGTAGTACTAGTATTGTTGTTAATATTGAGATCATTATCATTCATCTAATTTGATCAGCTGTTGCGTGGACGAGGTAGCCGCACAACACGCTGGAGCAGATGCCATCATTCACTTTGGTCCAGCATGCCTTAGCCCAACCAAGCGATTCCCTGTTCTCTACGTCTTCGGCCGTGGTAGGATAGACCTGGAGAAGTGCTGCGAAAGTTTCCAGTCGTTGATTTGTGACAGGAACCAGCATGTCCTTGTTCTGTCCGATGTGATATATTCTCATGCTATAGGTAAGCTCCCTAATGATGATCGGACTTAAAGCCCGTCTGTACTAGTTTTGCCAGGTAGACCACCCAGCAAGGTCACTGACAGGTGGCTATCTCATCAACTCAGCTCTCAATTAACATAAGAAAAAGAGGATCATGGGGGACCAGTGGTCACCAATTGGGCATTGTTTGATATATAGAGAGAGCAAGTAGCTACAAGTAGTACAGTGGGGCTTTAAGAGAATAAAATTCTACATTTATAGAGCACTAGCTTTGATGGAAGCAAAGATCATTCAAACGAAAAATTAGGAAATTTTGAAATATCAGTCCAAGACTACAAAAGTTATGGCATTTTGAAATTTACAGTATTAAATGATATATTGTGAATATAGATATATATATATTTTTTTTTTTTGGTGTGTATGTCACATAGGGTGAACATCTTGCCTACTCCCTCTCCTTCTCCTCCCCCTTCTTCTCATTATTATTATTGTTATTATTCTCTTTCTCATTGGTCTTTCCTCTTCCTCCTTCTGTTCTTCTTCTCCTTCTTCTCCAAATTCTACCTACTTTTCATCTTCTTTTTCTCCTCCTTCTCCTTCTTCTTTATCTTCCAACTTTTCATCCTCCTCCTTCTCTTCTTCTCTTTTTCTCTTCTTTACACTAGAGTATCTTGGAGTAATTAGGCACCCATATTTATATCAAAAAATTGGTCCAATATAAACAAGAAAAACTGGCATGTGATTGTCTGTGAAACCACATACTTTATAAATACACAAACTGTTTTCTGCCATACCCAGATGAGCTCCAAGCAAGGCTTCAAGAAGACTACCCGAATGCTGTCTTCTCTAGCATTGACTCAACGCCAATCGTGTCGCCCCAGGACACCCGGACCGGCTCCAGTCTGTCAGGGGTGGAGGGTCTTGAATGCCAGTGCAACTCTGGGACCTGCTGCAGCAAAGGTCAATCAAAGGAGACTGTTGAAACTTCACAAGCCTCTTCATCTGTTACCAGCAAAGAGGAAACAGGAGATCAGAAAGATGAGGAAAGGACCAAAGGAGAGCTAGAAGGAAAAGACTTAATGAAAGGAGAAAGTCTGGTGAAGGCAAACGGAATGTGTCGTTTCTGTGGTAGGACACTCAATTTGAAACCTGGCACCAGCCTTGAAGACTACGCTGTGTTCTATGTTGGGGCGGAGAGCAGGACATTGACTAATTTCATGATGGTCTTGAACAAGTGTACGTTCTATACATTTGACCCTGCGACCTGCTGCGGTAGACAGGAAACACTGAATGTCAATCGCGCTCTCATGCGGCGATACCACCTCATAGAGAAGGCAAAGGACGCCAATGTAGTTGGAATATTGGCCGGCACGCTGGGTGTGGCTAACTACCTGGATATCATCTCTCACCTTAAGAGGTTACTGAAGCATGCTGGGAAGAAGAGCTATGTCTTCGCTGTTGGGAAGCTCAATGTTCCCAAACTTGCCAACTTTATGGAAGTTGACGTGTACGTGTTGGTTGCATGCCCCGAGAATAGCCTCGTGGACTCTAAGGAATTCTATCGTCCTGTGGTCACGCCGTTCGAGATGGAGATAGCATGCAATGAGGCCAGGGAGTGGACTGGGGAATACATCACAGACTTTCAGACACTTCTTCCAGGTATTAAACAAAATTATGTTTTTTCTATGACAGTGTTACTGCATGTGCAAAATCTATTCATTTTTCTATTCATTGAAAAAGTGAATTTTTATAATAAAATTATTGGTGACTGACAAACTTACTGCCACGATATTGCTGTCGTCTGAATTTCTGAAGTAGTAGCTTGTATAATCAGAGCTGCCAACTAGTACGGATTTCCCGTAATTGGTACGGAAATTAACGACCATTACGGCAGTACGGAATGTTGTCTAAAAATTACGGATTACAAAAAAAAAAAAATGATTTTTTTTTTTTTTTTTTTTTTTTTTTTTTTTTTTTTTTTTGCGCATAGGGATCTATCGTAGCAAGTGCTGTGCAGTATGGTGGCCATCCAACACTCGCTGCATGAGAAAGATGGAAAATTTCAATTATTCTCTTAATAGAAGCCAATTTTTCATTGAAAACTTATGTGTTGTGATGAACTGAAAATCAATATTTAGCAACTTTGTGGGAATAAAATAACTAAAAATTTCAGATATTATCATACGCGCATGCATCCGCTTACCATTCTTTTTAGATTCATGGCGCCGCATAGGAAATTACTGATTTATTCCCCAAATTACTGATTTTGAGCCTTATGGTTACTGATTTTCTGTTCTGGAGGTTGGCAGCTCTGTATAATTCATTGCAAGTTGTGGCAGTTGTGACCATGGGCCTGTTTATTAAAAATGATCTTCACTTGATAAACAGTGCCCAAAAAGGGATTGTCATATTGGGGATATACATGTAGGTGAATTCTTTTTCTTTTTTTCCATTTCTGTAGCAGATATTGAATAAGTAGATGTACCTGTGAATTCAGATAAACAGTTTTAATCATTTAACGCTACTGTAGCCATGAGACATTTTTGATAAGGAGGTTGTATATTACACAGGAAATACTTGAGTGAAATGGCAGGCATGGTAGTAGTTTACAGGCGGAAATTTAAAAGAAATCAACATTTGATGATTTTCTTGGTCAGAATTTGTAAATAAGTAGGAATATGTAAAATACAATCAGTGAGCTTGATGAAATGTGTATTTTAGTATTCGATAGTCAAGATAGATTTGGGGATTTTAAGTTGAATTGATTTAAATTTATTTCTAAAACTCCCAAGAGCTGCCACTGAAAGTGGTTTTAGAGGCATAGTGTTATGGTAACATTAAATTTGTTCAAAAGTCCACCTGATGAGGATAAAATTACACAGCAGCTTCAAATATCTAATGTAGCGCTATTTATCATGATCTAAATGATTTTTGGGGTCAACCAAAAAGAGAATTATATCATCATTTTCTTGTCTATCTCACCCCCCCCCCCCCCTCAATTTAGGTTCTAGCGGACATGTTGTGATACCAGCCTCGTCCAATTCTTCTGAGCGGACGGATGTCTCACTGGTGACAGGAAAGCTTCGCTCGCTAGGTGCAAGGGAGGATGATGATGATGGAGATAATAGGTTGATGGGTAGAAGCGTTGATGCAGGGGCTCTCGTGAGCAGAGATGAACCATTGACAGTCTCAAATGTACACAAGAATGCAAGTAAGTATTTTGGCTGTCAATTGGCAGCAATGGTCAAGTGTGAATTCTTATTCTATACCTTTCCTCACTCTCCTTTTCTCTATCACTACCTTTCCTTTTCTTAAGTCTATCTGTCTATTTCTCTCCCTCTCTTTATATCTTCTTTTTCGCTATCTTTCTTCTTCGATAGACAGATAAATGGTATTTATTGATTCATTTCCATGTATCGCCGTTACAAGTAACTGAATTGCGCATGAATAAACATTGATGGAAAGACAACTATTTCAAGTATCTCTCTCTCTCTCTTCCCATCTCCCTCTTTTCTATTCATCTCTCAATCACTGCCTTCATCTCAATCTCTCTCTCTCCCACTCTCTCTCTCTCTCTCTCTCTCCCTTTCCCATCTCCCTCTTTTCTATTCATCTCTCAATCACTGCCTCCATCTCAATCTCTCACTGTATTTCTCTCTCTCTCTCTCAATCTCTCTCTCACTTTCTCTCCCATCTCAGGTGAATATCTCATGGGGCGTACATGGCAGGGGTTGGAACAGAAGCTCGGTGAGACCCCTGTTACCAAGGCAACAGAGGGCAGGAAAGGCATCGCTGCTGGTTATACCCATGAAGAAACATGACACCGTCTAGGCACCGTCTCAAGGATTCCTAGGTCTATACCCATGAAGAAACATGACACCGTCTAGGCACCGTCTCAAGAATTCCTAGGTCTATACGGTATTCCTAAAACCGTACCAACTTTTGTCCTGACTGAAGCCCTAGCTATGGTTATAAAGTTAGTCCACTACGTTATGAAGCACCAACTATCAACTGCTTCAGTTATTTTATAAGGATACCCCTGTCCGAACCATTCCCAGCCATCAGAAGCAGAGGTAATGATATGATTGCAGGGCCCTCAGGGAGAATAGTGTTAATACTGATTAAAGGCTACCCTCTGTAAACAAGACTTATTATTATTATTGATTTTTTTTTATTTTTATTATAATAATAATAATAATAATGGGTTCTTGTATAGCGCTGATGTCAGTCAGATTTGACCCTCCTATTTTTGTTGTTATTATTATTAGCACACCTCAACCCTGACTCTGTGCTCTATACTTTACCAATGATGCAGAGGACTAAAAGGAATATAACTCATGATCCTTTCTTTTGTACATGATGCTTATTTAGTCCAATTTCATTTTACAAAGTACTCTGGACCAGCACAGCTAGCTGCATTGTTCCTGTTCTTCTGTCTCATTACAGCAGGAACCATTTCTCTTTGTCTTTGAATAATTTGAAATTTTGAATTACCTTGGAATAAGGAACTTGTTTACAGGTTGATCTCTGTAAGCAGCCAATTGCGCCATTAGACTATATCAGAGCTGCCAACTAGTACGGATTTCCCGTAATTGGTACGGAAATTAACGACCATTACGGAATGTTGTTTAAAAACAATTTTTTTTTTTTTTTAATATATTTTTTTTTTTTCCCCCATTTTTCCTGGAAGACTGTGTTGTGATGATATGAAACTCATTATTTAACAACTTTGTGTGAGTAAAATCACCAAAAATTTCAGATAAATATGTGTCTGTGCAATGTTGGCGTGCCATTTTTATTAGAGTCATAGCGCCGCATAGGAAATTACTGATTTATACCCAAAATTACTGATTTTGAGCCTTGTGATTACTGATTTTCAGTTCTGGAGGTTGGCAGCTCTGCTATATGTGTTATAGAGTGGTGAAGTGTGAAGTTATCAAAAAACTATTTTTAGAATTTCTTAATTTGAACTTCATTTTCCGAAAGTGCATCAAAAATAATGTCCAAATGTCGAAAACCAATTGAATATGTTAAGTATTGGCTGAGTTATGATCATCTGAAAGAATATATGTCCTATAGGAACTCAGTGTTATTTTGCGCTGGTTCATAACATTACAAATTAGTTCAAATCTTCACATCACAGGTAAAATATAATAATAATAATAGTGGCTACTTGTATAGCGCACAGGTCCACCTTTCGGTGCTCATGGCGCTTAGAGAAAAGTACATGTAACAGACATAAGAAAAAAAAACAATAAACCGAAAAACTAAATTTGAAATTCTCCTAGACATAGTAAATTAGAATATTGCATAATTACAACGAAAGAAACAAATATGTTTTTAGTTGTAATTGGAATGTTTCACAGCTGATAAATGAGGAATGAGCAGTTTTCGTGCAGCAGCGTACTGACTGCATAGGCCAGTGAGCCCCAGGCCTAAGCTCCACCTGACTAGATGCAACGTTAACTCCAGATCTAGCTCTATCAATACTGTTTCATGACTCACCAGATACTTGTCGTGGTTCCGGTCCTAAGGGCTTGGACTTGGTCTTGGTCATGTTACTGTTAGTCCGCAAGATCCGAGCCCGCTGCCTGAGGTTGTGATGTTTCTCGGCCTGCAGACCTAGCTGATATAGGTCTAGGCCTACCTCGCCTACGGGTTCCCTTATTTCTTACCGACTCCTTCGCCTTGACAGGGTACCCGTCTTCCTCTTTACTTTCGGCATACTGGTCGCTGATTCCAATTTACAGCACTGAACGAGCTCTAAGTCAACCGTACAAACGAAGTCACTGCAGCTCCAAAATTTAATCACCTCTCCACTGCAGTGCAGATGAGAAAATCTTCTTAAAAATACCTCTTCCTAGTTTCTCCTAAAGTTCCACAGGCCCTCTTTCTCAGCTCTTCACCTTCCACCTTCTTCTTTTGCTCATCTCCTCTCTCCTTTGGTGCCAACTCAATGTCCTCCTCTTCCTGTAGCATTCGCTCTATGGCCTCTTGTATAGCTTTCTCCTCCTCTGTCTCCTCTACTGCGATTCCACTTGCAGCCTTCTCCAAATTGTTCTTCGCCTTCACTTGATCCTTAAGAATGTGGATTCTGTCCCTCACCGCTCTGCAGTCCACCTTCAAACCCTTCCTCTGCATGCCTTCCGCCACCTGTTGCCATGCTCTGGCCCGATCGCCAGTCTTGTACAGGTGTACCTGTATTGGAAGGGGTTGGCTGGAACCACTTCCCCTATTAATATGTTGATGCTGGTGTTGTCCCAGGACATGCTGCAGTACAAGAAATGAAAAACAAAACAATGATTTAGATAAAAATGGAATTCTGAAATCATCATAAATGGTACTATACATGTGTATCTATCTTGTAATCATGAAAAACATCATACCATGAATGCATTATATCTTTGGCGTTATAATTTTTTGACAAAAATGGTGGAAAACGATCGTACAAAGGATATTGAGTCAAAAACACATACCAATTTATGCATGGAGACATGTATGTTTCTCTCTGTGTAACCCTTTTTCTGCTTAAATGCTTATGTATCATGTGCTATCACTCGCATATTAAGACATACAGGGGTGTGCCGCTCCTAACCAAATAGTTTAGAGGAAAGTTGTGCAAATTATTGGAGAGCAACTGGATTGACCTTTCATTTCATCAGTTATCAGCAAAATGACAAGTAGGGCTTAAAAATGAAGACACTGGTGATGTGCAATTAATAAAACATCTGCTTTTCTTGTACCAACGATTTGAATTTAGACAAGGAAACAACCAATCCATTAAGGCCAAGGGTAACTTACAAATTTTGTTTTATGAAAAATAAAGTAGATCTAGGTGAACCGTCTAGCCTAGGGTCTACAGTGATTCTTATGGCAATCGTGTAATCAAAATAAAAACACTCATAATCATAAAGATAATAGTCATATTGCTATCCTTTCTAATTTGTACACACTGTTAATTTGCCCATTTCTTTAAAAAAGAATAACAGGATCGTGGACATGTCATTCAATCATGATCATGATGAAATTGAGAAGTAACTGAGACTGAGTGAGAGTGAGCTGTCGAGCGGTCTGATTCTGACTCCGAGTTGAAGAAAAAATATTTAATGAAATAATGCCTCCGGCACCCACTTTTGGTGTGCAAAGGCATACAAAAAAGTAGAATGTTACAATACCAAACTTAGAAACATTGTAAGTACATATCGGTTACTCTAATGTTCCTCCTCAACTGGTGCTGCCTGAAGCCCCTGCTGCGCTCTCTTGTACAGTTTTGTTTCGTTGGACAGCTTGTTCTTGGCTGCCTCCCGGAAATCATGCAGAGAAACATCTGGAAATTTCTCCTGAACTGCTTCTGTCAAATGTTATAAACAAATGGAAAGATGCAGTCATACTTTATTGTGAGGTAAAACAAAACAAACCCTAGCCTGGAAAACACTTGCAAACAATACATTTTCAGTGATGTTCAATTCAGGACACAATTTCAAGGAGAGTAGAAACTAAAACTAAATCACCATTTTGTCTATAGCCGGAGGCGAGCACTCAGAGATGATAAACTGGAAATGCACAACAACATTGCAATGCAATGCCCTACGCAATACAGTACAGACCAGATTAACGCACGACTAGCACAACTTGTCTCAACCAAGCCACACAAGGCTTTTATCATATTTCAACAATTCATCATCCAATTTTAAAACAATTCATGTTATATCCATAGTATAGTTAGGAAACAATAATCGATAAACTAAACTCACCGAAGAGCCATTCATGTTGATATTCATGTTCCTCAGCCTCTGATTTGTGATTGTCGCGCCTGCAACTTTACAATTTTATTAGAAGGATGAAGTTCCCTGGCCAGCTTTACGAGCTCGCAGATTGGCTGTTGATTCACTTGGGGTGTCATTGAGAACGACCGTAAATTTGGCCAAAAACCGTTCTAGATTTCAGTACCTCAGCAGTCACCCCACTGTTACGATAGTAACTTCTCGATTTTGCACACGAACCGCAGATTGTCCGTCCGCGTTGAGCTTGCAAAAACTCCCTGATAACAAATTTGATGTTAGCGAATACCCAAATTCTAATGAGGTATTCAAGGAAATCAACGGGATTTCCACTGCCGATGCAAAACAAAGTCAATGTCAGTTAATTCCAGTAAGATTCAAGAATCCAATGATATTTTGTGATTGTCCAAATCTACAGGTCTTGCCTCTACCAAAAGCCACAAGAGAATGACACAATTTCCATGTGCACGTACGCGCTCCAACAATCGCGTGTTATGCGTTCCTTGTGCAAAAGGGAGCGCATTCGGAAAGGTGCCACAAAAGCGTTTCTTGTCTAGAGGCGACAAATTCTTGACATCAACGTAAACAAGCTTATTGTTGCGTCACAATGGCCAGCAAAACCAAAACAAAGAGTGCATTGCCTACCAGCCATGTATAAATATTTTTGAAAGCGTTTTTGTAACTCTTTAAAATATTTAACACTCCAATGGATTTAGATTTTTTAAAGCAATGTAATTTACATGTTCCTTCCAGTTCAAGTTTTCATCTATAATTACGCCAAGAAATTTAGTACTGTTTTTTTTTAATACTTAGATCATTATCTTGTATTCTACAATTCCTACTCTTAAAGATCATATAAAATGTTTTATCGCGATTAATGTAGACATTATTGGCTGTAAACTAAGTTTGCATGTTTTTCATTTCTGAATTCAATAGATTATTTAATGCAACTGATAAACATAAACATGTGTCATCTGCAAATAGAATTACCGATAAGATATTGCTAACATATTGCAGATCACTATAAAGCAAAAATAAAAGTGGCCCAAGATTACATCCCTGAGGTGCCTCCACGGTACCACAGCTCTCCTTCATCCTCCCATTTGTGGTGAATTCCTGTTCAACTATTTTAGCAGGGTTCCTAGTAATTTTCACAAAGTCTTCATCAGGAACCTGGCTATTGGTTAGCAAGACAATGAGTTCTTCGGTTGATGTCTTTCTTATAGGGGGTTCCCCCAAAGTCATATCCTAGTATCTTGGTGAGAAGTAAGAATTGTTTCCTCAGAGCATCCCTTTTTCTTTTTTTTCGGACATGTTTTTCATTTTTGTCATGATCTGCTCTCTCTCCTCCCACAGGCCATGGTCTAGAACACCCTCTATAATATCTTCTGTCTTCCCTCTGTCTGGCTCTTCCTTATCTGAAAGCTTTGACTTCTTCTCCCTTACTCCTTTCTTCACATTCTTGTGATAGGTGTCTTTTCTCAACTTCTCTTTTCTCCTTTCCTTGCTTCCAATGTTTATAGACTTCTGGATAGTCTTGGCAAAGTTCCATTCTCCACTCACATTGTGTGCCACGCGCGATTGTCGCTGCCTGGTGAAGAGCTGGAGTTGGATCCCAGACTTGTCCTCCAGGAAGCTGGCTGTGAAGTTGCCTGTTGAAAACATCTAGAATGCCCTGAAGGAGTGCCTTCAACACCTTTGTTACTCCTGGTTGTTGTTCTGCTGTGATTGAGGTTAAGGTGAACAAGGTGTTCAATTCTGGTTTTATTGTAAATAAAAACATACTGAATAAAAAGTCCGGAGACTCATACAATTCAGTTTACAAATTATAAATACATACATTGTCCTCTACAACTTCTTCACCAAAGACAAAGCTTCTTTCATTGACAATCTTTGTTGGGTCATTGATCCATTCTTCTAGGTCTTCTCTTGCGTTGTTGAATGCAGGGTTCATATTGAGAATGTTTGGATTTTCTCAAATAATCTTCATCCACGGTCGTGTGACCATCTTGTCAATTAGACCAAGACATCTTAGGTGTTCTAAGCGACCAGCTGTCCATGCATTCACAAAAGCATGGTGAAGATCATTACTTGGCTTTTGTACTGACCTAAAATATTCAACGATATGACTACCCAATGAAAATAAAACAGTGGAGCTGTGAAATTAAATGTTCAATCAGTTACCGACAAATCAAGGGAATTCTCTGCTTGATACCTTTCTCATTAAGATAGCTACACAATGTGGCAGTTTCGCCACAACCCTCATTGGTAGATAATTGAAGCAGCACGTATGAGTGTTTGGGCATTGCACTCATTTTTCCTGTTAAAAGGAAGTTTCTTGTCCCTGAGGTGGCCCCCCTCTGCATCCAGTTTCTTTAGGCTCTTGTTTGCCTCTCTAGTGAATGTGTCCGGTGGATGCATGGCACATCGGAAGGAGTTTACTTTTTTGCCTGTCAGTTTTTCTAGATTCCTATCTTTTGCCATATTTGTTGAACGTCTATCTGTCATCGTGTTTTCAATGTTCTGTAGCAGTCCCCGAATTGATGTCGTTGTAGCTGTTTTTGATAGACTCCGCATACTCTCAGCACTTCCTCCCACTTGCTGACGGATGCCTTTCACGTTGGTCTTGGAAGATGTAGCAACCTCTACTTCCGCCAAGTGGCCTAAACGTCCCTTTGTCGTGCCATCATACAGTACTTCAATGTGAGCGGAGCAACCTCCACCTCGATATCCTCTTGCACTTGCTTCCTACTGATGACCTTCATTTCAGAAGTCAATCGCCCCGAGTTGACTTGGATTGAAGTCGATCTACCTTTCTACCATGCAGACATTCAGAAACTAATCTGATTGCCTCACTAACATTGCTATCTGCAACCCCCAAGTTTTGTAAAGAAAGTTTTAAAAGTTGACCATAAAAATTGATCGTAACAAAAAGTTGGATGAAAATTGTTTTAATTCTCTGGCTGTTCAGATGTGCCTTTTCAGAGGTTTCATGTTTTTTTAAGTGCAGTTTGATAAAACATACATCCATATTGATTATTTTTGTTTTTAGATTTCTAGAAGCCGAAGCTCGCTTTTGTATTTAAGGCAAAAGGAACACAACAGACCTGGCGGTAGTAGCAGATTTCATGAATCTTTGGATTGAAGCATTGTTCGTCTTTTGTATGGATGGTTGATTCTTGCACTGCAAGCTTTGCTTCAAGTTCTGACACCTTGTCTTGCAATTTGATGATATCTTCATCAGGTCCACTAAACACCCCTTTGGTCTTCTCTTGCTTCCCTGTGGCAAGTGCTCCAGTGTCCCGTGCGGCTCTCAATGTCTTTTGACGGTGACATTCTACTTTCTTGGTAGTCTTGGAACGTTGTAATACTGCATAATGTAAATGCAACTTCTTGTATTCGCTTTTCCATATACCACAGCTTGTTTTTGTTCTACGCAATTCCCTGAGCATATTTGATGCATTCTTCAATCCAATGGATTTGTGTACTTTACGTATTTTCTCTCGACTAACTCTATGTTCACTTTCTCTGAGATGCACAACGTTTTGAACTTCCTGCTCATGCCGTTGTCGTTTGCATTTTCGACTGAGCATCTCCCGGTTGGCATTGAGCATACTCACACAGTTCTTGCAAGCTGTATTTGCTGTACTTTTACCAGAGTTTTCTTCACCTATCTTTTTCAATGCCACTTTGTAGTCTTCTTCGAGGAATGTCTTGATCTTTTTGAGACTTCTTGGTTGATTGCAGCTCTTCCTGGTAATCTGGTATTTCTCCCTTCAGTCTTCTAAGCTGCATTTCCAGTGCACCTTCTGTGTTCTCCCGAAATGTTGCTAAATCCGTGATTGATTTATGGTCATCTTTACCCTCACAAATCCAGCATATATCCATTTGTTAAATGGACATCCCTGAAGGATTCTGCCATTGTTCTGTTTTGAAGAAAAAATATGCAGGCCTGTTTGTAATATATAGGCCTCTTTAGAATTCTCTAATACTCAATATATGTGTTAATTAAATAATATTCAGAAAAGAAAGAAAACCATAGAAGTACATGTAAAAATAATTAAGAGGTACATTAAGCACACAAAAACAAAACATACACACAAGAGTTATCAATCAATTCTTTCTTGTTTTCTTTGTATGCCTTTGAAAGGCAGCTTTGCATTGAATGCAAAATATTAGCACCAGTATTGGCCTTTGATCTGCACAGCTCTAGAGCATCCATCTGTTCAGTGTGGAGAGGGCTTTGTTCCATCTTCAAGTACAAGTAACCAGGGCATAAGCTCTAGGTAGAAACCAACCAGAAAATCAGTTCCAGACACAAAATAACTATTCTGAAAACATAATAGCCTGAATCCGATGACCGGGGTAATAATATATATATCTGTAAAGCGCTTTGAGAGGGGCCTTCGGTCTTGAAAAGCGCTATATAAGAACTAGCTATTATTATTATTATTATTATTATGAAAAAATAAAATCAATGAGGTTGGCTGTTTGGATTGTTGCTTGAATAGTTTCATGTCCTACATGTACATATATTGCTCACAGGTTATCCATTAAATATTAACATGTAATGCAATATTAAAATCATAAAATAATAGTTACATTAATTTATACATTCAGATATTATATTGTCCTATCTCAAGTGTATTTCTAAGATTTTGTTCCACATTTCATTCAAACAAGAAATATGCTGGATTTGTTTGAACAGTTCTTATTTTCCAGAATTATCTGGAATATTATCTCATCTTTTCTAAACTGATTTACTTAACTTGAATGAAAATAGTGTAGTTTCTCGCAACTTCCAATTTTTTTTCTCTACTACAATTTTTTAAGTGAATATACATGCACAGTTTTGCATTGAAATACCTGAGATTAAATAAAATCAAGCTGTAGCGTGCTTCTTCATCATACAAGTTATTTGCTTTTATTTGGTTGTATTTGATTTTATTTGTTTTGATTTTATTTAATTTAATTCAATTTAACTTGATTTACTTTAAATGTTCATTCCCCATATACATGTTATATACCGTATTGTATACCGTATATTGTTGATTATAACCTGCCGTCTAACCCACTGGGTTGACAGGCCTAGTTGACGTGATTTATCATCAATATATGTAGACTATTTGAAAGTGGAAGGTCAAATTAAATTAAATTTGGAAACAACTTGTCATAAGTACATCATTAATTGATGTGCTCATCATAGATGAAATGTGTGTTGGCTTCTGCTTCATGACCTCAAGCCAGATCTTGAGGATCTGGGGCCATATTCAATTCAGTACTCATGTCAGAAATATGAATACTCAGTTTTTGAAGTAGATAAATACTTGACTAAATATTTTACCCTACTGTTCCCTATTATTTGGGAGGCCTGGATTGGCAGAGTTATAAGCAGTCATAAGCCGCGCACAATTATATTATTACAATGCTTATCACTAAGTATTTTACCTTTAAAGGCATCGTTTAACAATGTTAAATCTGAGATGCACGGCCCTACGTGTTATCAGTGTCTGTGATATGGTGTAATATTGAAGCCCTAACAAAATTGCGCTTCAAAATAATCAAGAAGTGCCTCAAAAAAATAAAAATCTTTGAGTGACCGGTTTTACCATACTAGTTTTTCTCCATTAGACTGTAGTGTTATGAAAACCGTTTTCAAAATTTGTAATTCTAATCATAAATATCTTGATAATCAGATAGGCGATCGGCTTGTAAAAGTCATGGAGTTCCTGACTGACCTTAAGGTTTATTCATTATGAGCTAAATCCAGGATTTTGTTTCAGAATCTGAGACAAAATTACCGGATCCCTTTAAGTCGGCATACTGAATAAAAAATGCTCAGATGTAATCTGAAATTCTGAATGCTACGTAGAATACTGACGTTAATTCTAGTAAAGCCCATTCCATTAATAATACATACCGGTACATGTAGTATCTGATCATAGCCAAGAGGGCGTTAACACTGTTAAAGGATATGAGTTGGTGCCCCTCTGGCTTATATACACAATAAATGAAAATAGAAACGCAACCAAGATATTGTTTTCAGACTTTTATTGGATCTCTCACATTGTGTTTTTCAAATAAAGCTGTGTTTAAAAGTTCTTCTCCACAGAAACAAAGAGACAATGTGTGTACTACAATACTGATAGTTCAAGCCAAAATCACCTCCAAAACCCATACATCTTCTTAACTTAAATTCACACAGAAACATTATGTATAAACCAAGGATGAAATCACGTTAACACGCCCCATGAAGAAGATGGGGGATAATGAAAACTTATCCCACACAAAACGTACAAAATAATTAGACCCTTAAATCAGACCCCGATGGAGTGAGTGAGCAAGCAGTACTGTCTAATGTTGATAATGATGTCCATTCTGAGTAAGAAATCCTTTCACAGCTTTGTAAACTGTAGAATACACATCTTGATAACCTGCATATCTCTCCCCACCCCCCTGAATGTTTAATTTCACGTTTTCATTAAAAAAAAAAAAAACTAATCGTTTAATAATGCCCCTTTTCCGGGAGAAAAACAAATGCACATTATTTACTTTTTTCTCACATAGCACAAACATGATAGCTTTTTTTAATATCCCCCCCCCCCCCCTTAAATTTATCACCACATATTGGTAGGAATGGTCATTTTCTTCAAAACATCTCCTAAAAAAGGCACTGCATATGGCATCTACATATCATATTAGACAAGAAAATTTGACCTGCTGGCATAACGTGAAAGGAAGTCAAAGGTGACCTTCACATAACTCCATGTATAGATTAGAGTACACCCATCTTGAATAAATTCTCAGCAAAATATTTACTTAGCAATCCCATCATCCGATGCTTCCAACTAAAGCCAAAATACTTGCACGGCATGAAAACATGAAGGAAGACATTCATTCAGATCACCTTCATGCCAACACGTCACGTTTCCTGAATGCTTTTGATCTCACATCAATATTGTACCAAAAGAAAACGCAATTAATCAATGCCGTGTTTCGATAAAGTTCTATGAAAAACATTGTATTGTAGAGGTGTCACAACAGCATAAGCCTGGCCAGCAGGCTGACATGAAACTTGTTTGCGGAAAGCTAGTACACGTCATACAATACAGGAAAGAATGACCATCAACACCATACACTGCTTTCTACATCTCTCCATGTGGCCATGTCTTATTAACCCTACCTTCAAACAAAATCTTGCAGAACCAGAAAATTTCTCTCCCATGAAATAACCATAGATGTTGCGAGTGGCTAATATTCACATAATAACTGAATGACAACTAAAACAACAATGTTAATACTTGGGTTTCCAAAAGTCCCTTGCCGTGAAAAAATCCCTGTTGTTTGCCATTTGCAGAAGATTTCTGGTTTTGCATTACAGACTAATAAGAGAGTTTTAATACCCAAACTTAGAAAAATGAAAAAAGAAATCTAACGGCCCGGCTGGGCCAATAGTTACAAATAATATAAAACATAATACAAAAAGGATAGCAAATCGGTATAAAAATGATAAACTTCTAAAATGCACCAAAGGAAATGAAAACCTGATCACTTTGAAATTAAAACCAGTTTCATATCTGGTAAGATTTTAATGATAGTGGAAATGAAAAATTTGAATTACTTATCTGAATTTGCATTCGTTTCACACGACCATAGTAATGCCATAAAATCAGTAACTTTATATATATTTTAGATGTGTAAAGCTCAACTTATATTGCACATGTGTTCTTGAGCACAAGTAAACCCAATACGTATGTGAAGAGATAATCGTACCTCCATTCAAATCCAAAACTAAACAAATCTTCTAGCTTTTACTTATTATTTTTTACTTATATATTTTCATATATATATATATATCACAACCTAATCTCAGCATCTTTGTTCGATTTTATTTCAAACCTTTATTTTAAATGATTTGCAAGGAGTAAGTAATCCCCAACTAGATCTATAAAAAGCCTTAGAAGACCTGCTTCTAAATGCCTTTCTATAAATCAACATTTATCAGAAATGTACAATTTCCCAGGGGAAACCGTTTAAAAAACAACTCCACATGATTCATCAGAAGAACCAGGTGTAATTTTGAACTGTACCCATAATGAAAATAAACCTAGAGCGTAATTCTCCATCACTCGCAAGAATTGCACCAGGTTCCTATCAAAAGGCACTACACATCACAAGGGAGTTCAGCGCTACCAGGGGGCTGTCTGGATTGGAAGGACTGACTGCATGAGGTTTCCCTGTCATTGCGATAGGGAAACCAACAAGAGTTGCATGATTTGAAGATCCTTTTTTAAAGACACAGGAAAGTTTCCCAAAAAAATATTAGTGTTAAAACTGGACATGCTTTTCTTACTAGTAATCGCATTGGCCTTAACTGTCCCATCTTTTTATTCTTCTTTTTCTTCCCCCTTTTTTTTCAATACAGCTTTTCCTTCCTTCATTTCATAAAGGTATGCAAAGTGTTCTTTTCCAATCCCGGTTAACAATTGTAGCAATATATCCTGTTTTATGTCTCCTTCACAATCAAAACTTGCATTATGAAGCAGATACATATCACAGACAATGCCCCCCTTTTAGATACCACATGATCGATCAGGTGACCAGTGTAGATAGCACATGATCGATCAGGTGACCAGTGTCCCTCATCTGTGCACTCTGAATGAAAGAGTCCTTTGAAGTGTAACACTAGAGTCTTGTAGCAATGAACTTTGAACTGTACCTTGAGGTGTGTATTGTCTTTTGTTTTAACACACAAGTACAAGGAAGACTTGAATGGTTCTCTACGTGTTTTGAAGATCCTAAGGCTTCATTCTGATATGACAAGGCAAAATCACAGCATCATTTTTATGTTGACGTTAAGTAATACACTGGCACATTTCTATATCTTATGACACAGACTCGATAAATACGCACAGGACCTTCATGCACCCAGTTGCCATTCATTTACAAACATGGATTTTTGTTGTTGTGGTTTACGGCGTCATATCCGAACAAGCCTTAACCCCAGACTGTTTGAACCGGTATAAAGCTGAACTTAAACTAGAGATTAATGACAATCTCTAGTTTAAGTTCAGATTGTCATCACCGCTTGAAGCACGTCGGACTCAATCAGAAACATGAAAATTCTTGTGAATTCTGGAAAAAATTGTGCTACTTCCAAATAGAGTACACAAATTTAACTCATTTTTGTTTTGTTCTTTGAATTGTTCAAGTAATCTAATGTAGTAAAGATTTGCAAAATTAATTGTTAACTTTCCAGACATGTTAAAAGTATACCTTTCTGTTCATTTACGGGCGATCCCATGACCGTTAATAGCACTTCAAATTCAAGCTTTCAATGTTCTCCCTCATGCAAATGTAACAAAAATGATTCCTTTTCCCTACTTGTTGCATATTATTTACAAATCTGTACACAATCCAAACAGTTTGTACAAGAAATGAATTTCACAAAAGTATAATGAATAAAATAAACATTTGCATGATTTTCATAGGGAACTGACCACTTTTATGAATTTGAAGTAAAGGTTTAATGCCAACATAACCACCCTCTCAAAACAAAACAAAAGGAGCCCTATAATTATTTTGAAGCAACTTCAGTGCTGGTAAACAAAAACATTAGTAACCTTTTGATACTGATAAAAGGCTAATTTCAAATACATGGAATGTTTTATCGATCAAAAATAATAATAATGACTTTTTTCAAATCCTATTATCCATGCTGATGTTTCTTGCCACGAATGGCTTCAGAAATGTCAATTTATTCGGTCCTTCATACACGAAAACAGCACTTTAATAAGCCATTTTGTTGTATTTTTATTTCATGTTTATCTAATGAGAAATGACTAGCACATTAGGATCCCTGTCCCACATCACCACCTCCTAGAGGGAAGACTATCAAATCTTGCACGATATCAACCAACAAATAAAAAATAGACTGTTTAAAAAATATTTGATCTTCTCTTTCACATTGGCTTACGAATACACAAATGCTGTAATATAAAAAGTCACTACAGAACATGTTGCCGTGCTTCATAGTTTACTCGCAAATCGGCTTGCCATAGTCAGTGGGTTATTTGACCTTTTATTGTTTTTCTTTTTTTCTTTCTTTTTTTTCTTTTTCAAATTGTACATGATAATCATATACATAAACAAATCAAAGTCGATAACCCATAAGTGACATTAGATTGAAATTATACACAATGTGAAAAACAAGTCGGTGATTATGCATTAGGTACAACAGAGGTAAGAGAAATTCAATCCGTTTCCGACGAGGAAATAGCTCTAAATAAATCAAACAAACCAGAAGTAATGAAGCACAAGCCACTGTCTGCATGGAATTCTTACTCTACGAAAGCTCCATTTTCCTTATTACACTTGAATCCGTTCTTACAAACTTACAGGCCAACGAAACGAGCAGAGCTAGGCTCCTACCTGAATCATTACCTTAAGATTAACTACACTTTGGTCGGTCACAATTTGCTCAAGACACACATCAAGTCCGTTAAGCTTTGCAAGCTTCCATGTTTTATCAAGAAAGCGTCCATTAGTCTGATTTTGATAGATGAGGTTCACCAAGAATCTTTCACACACTGTCCTAAATCAAGTCTGTCTCAAAGACCACTCCTCTATGCCTGGATCGTAATACACTGGTCCCTCCCTTGGCTGTGCATCGCTGCACGTCGCTTGGCCAACGCCGACTGACCAGGAGGCGACAGGCCAAAGTTGTTGAGTCCACCGTTGTTGAGTTGACCTGAGGGTCTGATGATGCAGATGCCACCGTCGTCCTCGGTATCGACATCCTCCTCCTCGATCACTTCTTCTTGGATCTCGTCCTCCTCCTTCTGAGCGACGAGGCGGTTGCAGGCAACAGCATCCGCTGCAAACTGGCTGAGATCTTTGGCACTGTTGTTGCGTTTGATGATTGCAGGGGTCAGAAGAGGTGTGCTCGGAGGCTATTATCAAAGAAAGATAGCAAACTAATGATACAAGACTGCAAACCACGACATCTTTACAATCTATATTTAAAAATTAACAAAAACACTTCATCGTGAGTGTTGGAATATCAATGTTGCTCCTTTCCATATGACCTGAAAAGGTCAGCATCATCAGAGTTGAGAATGTGATATTCCATCTCCTTATTGTGATTTTTTAAATCAGATTTTCAAATTACTATGTTCTGGATGTTTGCAAGATGGTCTTTTAAGTGGTCACAGGACTCTTAATCCAGTGACAATTGCTCCACACACAATGAATTTTCTACGCTAAGAATTCCTTTCTTCAACCCTAGACCAAACATGTCACGTTACACTAGCCCCGACATATATCATTGGAAAAATACAGCCCAGAGAAATAATGGGTGACCCTTGTCCCCCTCTTAGGGGCTACTCTGTGACTTTGTGACCTACCTGTTTGACCCATGGGTGATTGAGGACCATGCCTGCGGTGTATCTCTGCTTGGCATCCCGAACCAACAGGTGTGAGATAAGGTCCTTGGCCCCGCCCGAGATGTGTTCCCACTCCGCACCGTGGAAGTCATACTCCCCAGACTGTATGCAGTGCAACAGCAGCTCCTGTTATCAAAGAATAAGTAATAATTTAAAACCCTGGTACACAACTCTCATTGTAATTGGTTCAACTTCCAATCTGTATATTGACGACAGTACATATCCATTTCATATCCTGTGTGAGGTTATCACATGCACAAGTGATGTACATGAAGGAATTAAAGGGCTTTCTGATCAGGCACTATCAATGTATGCTTTTTCATACAGCAGCATTCCAGAGAAAATTTTATGATAATGTTCACACATTTCCAGTCACTTTTCAGGTCTTTCAATATTTTGTCAATAGACTTTAAATACATGTATTCAGGGGTCCATGAAATAAGGTTTACAGTGATTTGACGAACCTCACAGTCTTGACATGCCTCTCCTCTATCCCAGCCACAGTCTTCCCCACAGGACCCCACGAAGGGCGGATGGCCACACAGCAGGATGTAGAGGATCACTCCTAGACTCCAGAGGTCACATCTCTTATCGTACACGGTGGCCTGCAGGTCGTAGATAAACGCCTCCACAATCTCCGGTGCCATGAACTCTGCCGAGCCCACGGGGGTGAGGAGCTCGGGCGTGGTGACGGGAGTGTTGTACTGGCTGCTGAGGTGGATCCCGCTTCCAAGGCCAAAGTCACAGATCTTGATGGGTGAGATGCTGTACATGCTCTCGCACAGGATGTTCTCTGGTTTGAGGTCACGGTGGGCAATACCTGCAAAACGTTAATAATCCAAGAAAATGTTTTATATCTATCCTAAGACGATAAATATTCAATTTCCTTCTATACCATCTGATAAACACGGATTATACAAATTGAACAACATATAGAATTTGACACTATACAAACTGCTAATCCAAACCTGTATGCAAGACCACTCAAGGAAACGGGAGAGGTGATCTCTTATGCAAGAGCGGTCTTTCCTAAAGGACTTCTAATGACAAGTGCTATCAAACTAGCCCCATATCTTCAACAAAGTAAGCCTGGATAAAAAACATCATGGGAGCATATATGGTGGAACACCACTTACCTTTGTTGTGAAGGAATGAGAGGGCACTGGCAATGTCTCGGATGACCTGACTGGCCTCCTGTTCAGTGAAGGTCCCGCGCTGCTCGATGTGCTGCAGTAAGGCACCTCCATACATCTTCTCAAAGATGAGGTAGAACCTGTTAACAGGATCACAATGGAGATGTTAATAAAGGGACATGCTTTCTATACAAAAATATATATATCTGAGGCCAATGTCCAAATTGGGAGATGCTTTTCTAAATATGTGCAACTGAACCCGTTGTGAGTCGGGCATTCTAGTCGGTTTCACTCATTAAGCAAAATATGAGACCAAAATGAATAGGAGCCTAATACGTTCTGTGCAATATAAAGCCTTTAAAAAACTTGAAATTAAGGGGGGGGTGTCAGGGATTGATATCTGGCAACAACACCAAGAATGACATCCTGGATGGACTAGAAATTATCTTTCTTCCTCTCTACTTTCAAGAATTGAACGTACCTGTCATCGTCTTCAAAGTATTCAATCAGCTGCAGAATGTTATTATGTCCCTGACAGTGGTAGAGTGTCTCTACCTCCCTGAAGATCTTGGTACGACTGTTTCCTGGTCTCTTCTCCATCATCTACAACAACAACAAGACATCACACAAAAGATGAAGATAGTGAGGACTAAAAATTGATTGATTGGTGGTGGTGTGGTGGTGGTGGTGGTGGTGGTGGTGGTGGTGGTGGTGGTGGTGATAGTGGTGGTGGTGATCAAGATGAGGATGATGAAACAATAGGCTATACGTAAACAATAATAATCATTCTTAGTATTTGTATTACAGATCCAAGTATTACCATCACACCTATATTTTAGATGATCAATGAGGAAATTGCCCCTTTCTTCTTCAAATCGACAACAATTATATAATTCTTCTTTGCTACCTAGTTTAAAAATTCATGTATCTGAAATTGACAAACAAGGAAAGAAACTTTGCTGAAATATTGCCAACTTAAAACTATTAAGGATTGATATGAGCAAATGGAACAATGGAAGAGCTGGTATTTACTGGAGACTCCATCATAATTTTTTTTGTGGATTTTTCTTTCCACTTAATTGTAGAATGAAAGCTCACCTTGACGGCATACTCCTTTCCTGAAGAAATCTGTCGACAGGTTCTAACTGAAGCATACGACCCAGAGCCCAGAAGCTCTCCAGTCAAATCATACACATCTATAGAAAAAGGAGAAAAAAAAGAATATGTCATCAGTTACTTTTTGCATCACTTTTCTTTGGCATCATGTCATGATTTAAACACAATAATCCTACTGCTTATGTTTTCACTGCAACGTCTAATTGATGCTAATGAGGGTTCAAGCCTTTTACTTGGCACCACATTTCTGTTAAAGATGTATCTTCTAAAATTGCCATTCTCAGAGTATTTACCGGTAAGTAATTCCTGTTGATATGGTGATACCCCCCAAAATATCCAAAATGATCAATAAACTCTCTACTGTACTGTATGTCATAAATCACATCATTTCAATGAGTGGATTGCTGAAGAATGAGCTGAGACTCGAGCAGAAAGCAAGAGCCATTCCACATTATTCTGATCTACTGGAGGGCTCACCTTCAAATCTATTTGGCACGATTCCTGAAGTCCTCTTCTTCTTCTTCTTGCGCTTCCTCCTGCTGTCATCAAGACCACTGTGGAAGTCTTCCACGGACGAAATACTCATCATGAGGTCCATTTGTTCTGCAACAATGAAACAAAAAGAAAAGTCGTTCATTAGTTACAATGTATGTGTAGGTAAAAGGTGATTTTGCTATCTCTCCAATTAAACAATTAACGATGTGTGCCCTACCACACTCTTTTTTTGTATTTTTTTATTTTTTATTTGGGAAAGCCTCGAAAGCAAACGTAAATTGGTGTTTGATAGAAATTAAATATTAAATTTGTTTTCTTCTATGCAGTTATGAACTGGAAATCTAAAGAATGTTTGAAGTCTATAACTATGATATAAATATACATGCAGCTGTAAGGGAAGAGACAAATTATTCTTGCATTTTGTTTTCGTGTATATTATGTACAAGAAATTGACAATTATAAATCAAAACATTGGGACAAGAGTTAGCCAAACAATCAGGAACAATAAAGCAGATAATATATCTGCATCATTTTTCACTCAAAAAGAGAAGTGTTATACACGTGCCACTGAAAATGTCGAAGCCATCCATAGAATTCACAGGACAGCTCACAATCCCAATCAAATTTCAAAACCACACCTCCACAACCATCGTCGCTTCAATCCCAGGCAATTTCTGTCTCCGTTAAGCGTAACCTTGGCATTTGTGATCATCCCCTACTCGATCCCGCTGCCTGGGGAGCTAACACACAAGTCATTGCATGCATGCATATTTAGTAATTGCCTTGAAACCTAATGAATGGTACACTCGGATTTCATTGGGATTGAGCAAGAGAGGGAGATTGCATCAGGCAAAGGTGATTCCGTCTGTTTAGGTGTTAACTCATGTACTTTAACACAGAGTTAACACCCTCCTGGCTGTGCAGTGAATGGATGATTTCAACTGTTTCGTGCAATAAAGGGTGTTGACTCATGTACTCTAACACAGAGATAACACCCTTCTGTCTGTGAACGAATGATGTACTGGTATTCTTTGACACTGGTAGTCATTGCGACACACGCTGTTTCAGATGAGTGAGCAAATCCATAGACGATGACATCATAATCTGCTGCATTATGAATGGGGAATATATCATGTGGTTTTTCGTTTCATTTCATATTGTATAGTGTGCTCCTATATGAGATCATTGGTCTGGAATGTACGAGGATGATTCATCTTACTAACAGATTGAGGGTGTATTCAAACCTGTACAGAAAGCTCATTTG
Organism: Strongylocentrotus droebachiensis; assembly: GCA_035222895.1. Taxonomy (NCBI): domain Eukaryota; kingdom Metazoa; phylum Echinodermata; class Echinoidea; order Camarodonta; family Strongylocentrotidae; genus Strongylocentrotus; species Strongylocentrotus droebachiensis. The sequence goes on from JAVYIG010002865.1 coordinate 127,164, forward strand.
TGTTTATACAGAAGACCAGCTCATGGGTTTCATGTACCGGGTACATGTAAATGTGGGTTGTTGCTATATAAAGGGGCAGATTTTAATGTAAATGATACAGGCCAAGATAAAACTAGAAATAGAAGGGTCTAAATTTCATCAATATTATGCAGTACCTGTACATAAATTAATCCCTAGAATTCTACATGTGTCACTTAAATACAGATTGCATGCATGAGATATACACGTTTTAAGAGTTTTCCTTAATATCTGACATTTTATCTGCACCTTACTTTGACATGTAAATGTACGAATGTAAAAAAATGAGAATTTTGACACTTGGAAAAGAGTCCTTCCATTCAATGAATATATCCATAATTTGTCCTAATTTGTCAGAATGAGTAGTAATCCCTATTTTATGATCCCAATGAAAGCTGGTTATCACTGTGATTGTGTCCACTGATTGGCAAAGTCACCCAAGAATGGAAAACATGATTACTTGATTTTATTGTTGTTTTGATAAGGCCAACAAGCATTACGCCGTCACGTGCCAATGTTTACTAAATTAAATGCCATATCACAGTAATCTATTTATCCTCTGTTCATGCACCTCTGATAGGTGATTGTTGATTCAATAATTGCCTCATGTTCATACTGTACCATGTACTTTATAATTCGGTCATGATAGAAACAATTGATGCATTGATACATGTAGCTTAAAAGTCGAAACAAAATATTTGCCATGAGCAATAGGGATTAAAGAAAGAGAGACATTTCAATGAATTTTTGTTTTCTTTCAATTTTTTAACAGAGGGCATCTGCTGTTCAGGACAAAAATCTAGGTTAAATCCAATAAAGTTGAATTTAAATCATATTAAATGATTATTGATATAATATCAAGGACAGATCTGCGCAAACATCCATACAATGAAATCTATATGTCGAATGAATTCACAACATAGAGATCAAGGGTACATGTAAACAGTTGTAATCTTTTTATTGCCAATTTATCTCTTTAAGTGCTGTTAAATATGTTGTACTTTGCTCCCATTGAAAGGCCTCGTACAGACATAACAAGTGTCAAAACAATGAGGATATGAGCAGCATCACCTGACATGTAGTAATTTATATTTGTGATGGAAAGAAAACGATCGGTAGAAGTGATAATATTTTGACAGCTATCTTTAGGGGTGAAGACAACTTTTTGGTTTGACAACAAGAACTTATAATGTACATGTACTAGAACAAAAATAGAGAGAAGAAAATTTGATTCATACCAAGCTAAAGGCTGGTTCACATACATGTAACCAGTCTTGACTGCCACAGAATTTATTTTCCATGGTATTGAAATTGGGGATGGAAAATGTGGCTGCACACAACAAAGGTCCTACACGTACTCACTTATAATCTGCATCTAATACGATGAGACAATTATGTGGCACATTGCACGTATCTTGACACCTCACTTTACTGTGACATTTTTCAGCCTTATAATTATGTTATGGACTCACCTGAGAGCAAGCATGTTTCATCGGCTATGTTGTTGTTGGCGTAGTTCTCAGCGGTCGCCTTGCAATCGGGCATCTGGACGGCTGCCGTAGCAGGCGGGCGCTGAGAGACGGTCATCTTATCACCTGTTGGCATCTTGATTGTCTGGATAATAAGAATAATATAATATAATAATAAAAACGTTGCTTATAAAGCGCTTACCACCAAAGTCTCTAAGCGCTATAACAAACAAAATAGACTGTTAACCAATTACATATTAAACAAAACAAAAAAGTGCAAATAGACCTTGATGGACAAAAAAAATAAAGGATAACATTTATAAAAAATAACCATGAATGTGAGATTGTATGCTTTTATGTTTCAATTCTGCTCCTCATCTGGTACTGCAGGGGTCAAATGCCAAGAAGAAACAATGCAAATGAAAGTCCATCGAGGGACCACCATCTACTTGCACATGCATCATGTACTCATCCCATCGTAATATGTTTGTTGTTTGTTTTGTTGCATGTTATCTTCATGGCTTAGACCCTCTTTATCAGCCTTTCTAAATGGATGTATTTCAAATACTTCTGAGCTAAAACCCTGGCGGTCAGAGATCCAAAGCTTAGAGGACCTCACCTTACGCAACGGATGTTGCATGTAACATGATGGTTTGTTCTTAAAAATCATCCATTTTGAGCCAGAAGGGCATTCCCTCACACAGACAGAGTCAATGCCCTTCCAATGGCTCTCAACAGAAAGAAATGCTCTAGAGAATAAATAATGTGATGGAACATACCGGTGTCGTTTCCTGGCTCGGGTAAGAATCCTGAGGGCAGACGGTCGGGAACACAAAGGAACGCATTACCTGCATCAAAAGAAAACAAATCAAGAACTCCAATTAGGTACTTCACTGATTTCATGTAGATGTACATATAACTGAATCCTTCACATTGTATATGAGAGAGATGACATGGATGAAAGACCAAGAAGATTTTCCATATCAAGTTTTGATCATTCATTTTCATCTTACCAATTATCTGCATTTCTTTTAAACAAAGCACAACAAATATTGCCACATACCTGTACACCATTGGCCTGCACCCAAAGCTGTTTCACAACACAAACTAAGTTCACAAATGCTTGATTTTTTTAATCCACAATTCGCTATATAATAGACAGAGCATGTTGTGTTTGATGCATGCCAATAGATGATTTGACAGGCATATGGCATTAGAATGCTTGAGTTAGCTACATAGTTTTGAACTCCTGGAAAGCTCGTTAGGAAGGGCCATTTTCGAGGTGACTGGATCTTGAACTCGCGGACTCCAACTTGCATAAAATTCCATATCTCCATATCTCTCTCCATCTCTCCATCTCTCCCTCTCTCTCTTCTTCTCTCTATTGGGCTCTTTGTTTGCTTATACCATGGAGGTAGTGTACCCAATTACTCTCTCAAGGTTTCACTGTCTTGCTTGTCCTAATAGACGTCTGTCATCCCCACCCTCCTCTTTTCATCTCTCTCGCTCTCTCTCTCCATGATCTGTCACAAACACTGTTCCATCTCCCTCTCCCTTTCCCTCCCAGTCCCCGCTTGACCTCTGATTCAACTCCCGAGAGGAATTTTCCAACACCTGTGCAATGGTGACCTGACACTGAACTTCAACCCATCGAGCCTAGCCTAGTCTAGCCCCGCTTCCTGGCTTCCATCAATCACAACGAGACCGGACTGAAGACCATGTACAGTAGGTCCTGTCAGGGACCTGTCACAAACTCTAAGGACCCCTACCCTTCGAGAGACGAGGGGATATTTCTTGATTGGCCTACGAGTTCGCTGTGTGCAGACCTAGTACCTGTACACCAGTAAAGAGTGTTATCCACCAAGTCTGGTGCCAGCGAATTATGGCTTTTTGCACGTGGAAACTGACGAGTGACTCCCTTAAAAAGATTTCAAGGATCACAGACAGAGACATCAACACAGCATGATCAAAAGACCACAGATGTATATTATACCTTTAATTGACTACCCACATACATGATAGGGTGAACTGTATACAATGGATGAATAGCAATTCAAAGAGAGGAGGCCTCTGAGTAGCAAAACTGAATTTGACAAGACTCATTTAGGGGGAGGGGCCATCAAGAAATAAACGTATACATGTACCGGTACATGTCTAGGCCTACTGATGATACTTTGGCAACAACAACAAATTCTAGTATTCTGTCGCTGATTCTGACAGTTTCACCCCTAAACGAGGGCCATGGGAGTGGACTTGGCAGGAAAACCACTGGCAAGGGTGAGCCCCTATAAGGAAATGTGTGCTCTAGGGTATCCCTATCAAAACAGAAAACACAAGATATTTGGGTTCAAATGAAGGGCATTTGGGTGGAATTCAGAGAGACAATACTTAGGCATATGTAGGTCAGCAGTTACAAACGGAATATAAGAGATGAAATGAAAGACAAGAAGATAAAGACGATTTTGACAAAGAGAAATCCAATGGATGGATGTAGAGGGAGAGAGGGGGAGGGACGGAGAGGGAGAGACGGGGAGAGAGAACTGTCCTGTTGGAATATTGCCAGTACGGAATTGATTTATTTCAAAAAGCTTTCAATGATTTTGTATGGAACTTTGTATTCACCTGAGTCATTATATATCATAAACTCTAGGCCTTCATATATTTGGAATGTAAACTATTGTAAAGCAAAGATTATAGATTAAGGGAATAGAAACCCAGCTTTTCCATTCTCCACCAAACTTCAATAAATAGCCTACAAACCAAGGATCATCTTCCAAATAACCTGACCTCAAAGCCTAAAACCATGCTCAAACAGACAAAAGGAATTCCTTGGAGTGGTCACTATTCAATGCCACTTGACCTCCAGTAAGATACTGGACAGTGGTCATTCTTGAAGCTTTTCCTAAGCCTGAAGGCTGAAGGTTGTGGACATCACAAGCTGAACGAAGGTCATTAGACCTTCTGACCAGTAGGGCATATCAAGGCCTCAGTGGTACAATCTTTGTTTGTAAATAAACTTTTCCGAAGGGTCACTACAAGACCTGATTCAGGAAGGGGCTCCATGTACATGTACTCTAGAATAGATTGTGGCTGTGCACGTACAATGTACATGCATGGCTAGTCAGAGTCTTATGATCATGTGACTATCAAATCAATCAATTTAGTCTCTCTATGGACATAACCAATTAGAATCCACAATTCATACACAACAGCACCTTTTCTTTTTATGATTAATTTCAGTTTAAATGTAAGTTTGATGCAGTCTCGAAAGCATTTTCCCCTGCAAATTGTGCACTAGCAGACATGCCACATACAAATGTAGCTAAAATAATTCATTGTCAATAGAATTTAAGATTATCATGACTCATACTTTATGATACATGTCCATATACATGTACGTGACTTGCTTCAATCCATGAGATGAGGGAAAAAAAACTAGCTAAAAATCCAGTTTATAAATAAACAAAGAATAAAATCTTGTGTTCAAATAAATAACATATACACAATTACATGTAAAAGGGGGAGGTGTACGCACTAGGGGCTCAAAGTGCAAGATTAGGAAACATCAACTAAAGTAACTAAACAGTATGGTATCATAAAAGAATTTGAGAGGCCTCCCTGCATCGCTTCGGTACACACATCTCGTCTGTTGTGATCACATGACCACATCGTTGCGTACCTTCTTACAGGCCCCCATCTCGTGATATGAATGATGATGCAACATAGATTGTTTACATCCTACATGTACATGTACAGTGAACATGTAATGTACACCAATGCATGCATCAGTCGTGTTTGGCTTTTTGCCTGCTTGTAAAAGACTACAGATAATTTCTTCCTTTTCAAAATCAAAACACTTGACTACTACTAATACAGTTCTGTATGTGTAAGGGAAATGTAGTCAGCTCTAGTATATTCAGTGTATAATGTGAAATACTAAGCACTAGTTATTAACAGGACCTACATGTATACCGGTAATACATGTACAAGTGTACCTTACATGTACATTAGGCCATTAAAAAAAATATACATGTTTAGCGTCCCCGCCCGCTTCCTTTTTGGGGGCCGCCTCCTATTTTTTTTTATTTGTTATTTTTGAATTTATTTTTTGAAATTTTTTTTTTTAATTTTTTTTTTTAAAGAAAAATACATGAAAAACACTGCTAAAATGGCTCTATTTCTGATTTTTTTTTTTTTTAAATTGTCGGCGACAATCTTGAAAAAAAAGTGCCCCGACTGTCAGGGAAAATGTACCGAGCGGCCATTTTGAGCGGCCATTTTGAAATAAAAAAATAAAAAATAAAAAGGGCCCCCTCCTTCCTATTTTTCGAAAAAACAGGACGCTAAACATGTTTTTTTTTTTATTTGGCCTTACTAAAATGTACTTTTATGCAAGAGAATCACCTACCGGTAGACAATTCCACCCTGTAAAATGCATTCCTTTATGTTGTGTTTACCGTACATACAATTTATTTAAACAGGATATCACCCCAACACAGGAGAAATCGTTCATTTTTCTCACAAATAAACCTTCCACATTTTTTCCACAAGACCTATAAATGTCATGAAATCAATTACATGTATCACGGATCCTTGTATGCTTGAAGCCAAACAAGGTAGCCTCAATTTCTAAGGGCATTGAAAATCTGTCCAACACGCCCCCAAACGTCACATCCTCTTCCTGTCAACCTACGCGATAACATCAAGCATAGCGGAATTAAGTGAGAGTAAATATCTGCTATAGAATGATCTTTACCATCAGCTATCCTAGAAGCCAACAGGAAGTTAATGCTCAGTCACATGGCTATTTTCTTGTTGCTATCGTTGTTTGTTTCTCCGTGGATAGTAAGGTCATTCTAGATTATATGGGCATTCACACCCTAACATATTTAATCAGAAATTAATTTTCAGAGGGTGGATTATAAGTGATTCTTATCTTAGATTAACAGAAATCAGCATTGCAAAGTAATGTGCAGATGGTGGATCTAAATAACAGAAATCAGCATTGCAAAGTAATGTGCAGATGGTGGATCTAAATAACAGAAATCAGCATTGCAAAGTAATGTGCAGATTGTGGATCTAAATAACAGAAATCAGCATTGCAAAGTAATGTGCAGATTGTGGATCTAAATAACAGAAATCAGCATTGCAAAGTAATGTGCAGATTGTGGATCTAAATAACAGAAATCAGCATTGCAAAGTAATGTGCAGATTGTGGATCTAAATAACAGAAATCAGCATTGCAAAGTAATGTGCAGATGGTGGATCTAAATAACAGAAATCAGCATTGCAAAGTAATGTGCAGATTGTGGATCTAAATAACAGAAATCAGCATTGCAAAGTAATGTGCAGATTGTGGATCTAAATAACAGAAATCAGCATTGCAAAGTAATGTGCAGATTGTGGATCTAAATAACAGAAATCAGCATTGCAAAGTAATGTGCAGATGGTGGATCTAAATAACAGAAATCAGCATTGCAAAGTAATGTGCAGATGTTGGATCTAAATATTAGAAGTCATAATTCAAAGCAAAGTATACATGTACATTTGATTCTCTCTCTCTCTCTCTCTCTGTCTCTCTCTCTCTCTCTCTCTCTCTCTCGGTTTCTTTCATTCTACAAGTATGTGTATCTCTTTCTCTCCTTCATTCTCTCGATCTCTCCTTCTTTCTATCTGTCTCTCCTTCTTTTTCTCTCTCTCTCTCTCTTTCCCCCTCTTTCTTTCTCGTGTTTCGCTCTCCTAAATCCTTTATCTTATTTACTACATGTAGATGTATATTGGTATCAAGAAAAACCCAATATGACAATATCTTCTAGTTCTATTCATGAAGTTGATACTGGACACGAGGACAAGTTAGAATGAAGGAAGTGTGAAGTCCTGTTACTTTCCTTTCAATGTTAAGGCTAATTCCACTGATGCAATACCTTCCTTTATAGTGATGATGTCACAATACCAAACTTGGGTTACATTGCAATTCATTAAATGGGAATTCCCCCTAAGTCACACAATTCACAAGTAGCTCTGCAGTATAAATAGTACCAAGTGGATGGGTACAAATAGATTTTGTGGCTATATTTAGGTCATGCAGTGAAACAAACATAAGTTTCATTTTCAATTGTGTAGGAAATACTTCAATGCATATAAACAATTCTCATTGCAATGTCTTGTGCAATAGTGGATGGGTACAAAAATAAAAATGGAATGTTCTAGTAGCAGATACTGCAATACTGTATACTTCTCACAAACTACATGTATTAAGTTGTTCAAGAAAATAAAAATGAGATTGAGACAAAGACTGTAATCATACACACAAACTCAATTCGCACACATGTTCATCAACATAAAAAGATAAGACCATATCTTTATATGCACTCATACAAGCATACTTGAACTCATCTTTCTACCACACAATCACTTTCCGGAATAAAAATAGAACAAAATGAATGAATATGTTTACCTCGGCTTGCAGTAGCACACAATGAAGAAGATAAAATAAGCTTTTTAGCGATGTGAATTTGCATAGTGAAGAGTAAAATTGCTGAGTTGTTATTGCTGTATGAAGTTGACTGGGAATAGAAAGATCTCTCGACTCCACTGTGCTTTATATACCACAAGCCCCTAATCACATTCATAACGTCCCACGCACACTGCATACATTGTATGCAATAATAGATCACAGCCCTGACTGACGTATACTATGCGTCACCGCATCTCAAATAAGCTGCTCTCCATATAAGGAGTAGGAAGTTCCTTATAAAGGCATAGCTATTCCTTTTGTGCAAGCAGAGTGCTGTGATTGGCTGGCGTGTTCCTTAGGGCTGATGAAATAATCCCTCTGTTACGTGGAATCGTTCACTCGGCTGATTACTGGGTAACCTCCACGTATAGCTTATTGGTAGTCTGGACTCGCAGACTCTACTTGGTGACATACATGTGTATCAACACAATCCATAAAGCCTTGACCCAAGCCTAAATCTGGCTATATCAAATATGAAGATCAGCTTTAGTACAGGGCGTATGGAGTGCTTTAGACCGTGAAATCTGTATAGTCTTGCATTTCAGACATTCTGTGACTCACAGAGTCCAACAAGGGGTCTGTGATAGCAGACTACAGCTTGAAAGCCCGAGTGGACTTTAGAATGTTCAGGAATAACAACAACAAGCTGTATGCTCCCTTGCTGATGTGTACTCCCTTTAAACATTTGCAGGCACAAGCCTTTGTTAGTCTTACCACAAAACAAAGGGTCTGAACAAGGAGACTATGCAGGGATCCCAGTCCATAGGCCCTATGTTGTAGCTGCACCTGTTATACAGCAAGGGACTGACAGAGCAAGACTCAGCTTAAGCCTCATGCAAGGCTTTGTGGAGTTGTGCTCAATTGTCAAATTAGAGTCTGGGCCGTGCAGACTAGGTCACGATGGGGTGATGTTCTACATGTAGATCCAGGGAGAATGAACTAGTCTCGTGATCTGGCTCTTGGCTAACTGCCACGTATCAACAAAGAAACAAGAACAAGTACAGGGACAATCTCTCTGATGCAATTGTCAACAAGGGCTAATTATTGCATTGAACATCAATTGTAGCTCAGGCATAAACCGACAGTGTAGGTTACATGTATCAAGGATCCTATTCTAATGCCTAGTAGTACATGTAACATTCCAGGAAGAGTCCACCTCAAGACCTCGTCAACATCTCCCATAAACTTATATTATCATTAATACATAAAAGTTTGGCATACAGACAGGGTACATGCATAAATGCACACAAGTGACACAGTTTAATCAGTCGAGGGCCACAAATATCCTTCATACACTTATTGTTTATAAATTTGTTTCTGTGTACCGGTATTCAAAAAAATATATACATGTATACATGTACAAATATATAAAAAACATAGATAAAAACAAAAACAACCTTTATGTTCTCTACCATTGCAGGAATGTTTATTTTTAGCATACCTTACCCCCCCCCCCCCCCACCCCCCCCCCCAAAAAAAATGACCTAAAGGTCATAAGAACATGGAACACATGGAACAACTTTGGCCAAATTGACAATATACTCTGCGATAGGTCTATCCATGACGTCAAACGGATTTCAATTTTTCCAAGCAGGAATGTACACCCTAGCTGGCATGTATCCAAAAAGTTCTCAAGATTCTGCAGGCTTCAAGCTCCCTGGATCTTCTCCGCTTACCCCTACACATGAAATGGGGGTGACTTCCAAGTCAGTTTTCTCCCTGTAAATCTACATTGCACTGCACACACTAAATTTAGTACAACACACATGCACATGTAGGCTACACTGTAGTACATGCAGCAAAGACGATCTGTTTACTAAACCTGGGGGCCTCCTGAATTACTACAGATTCATTTCAGGTCTCGCCCATTTCTGCTATTTGGTGTTCTGTACATGAATTTAAAATCATTGATTGAAAATAAATCAAAGTTGGAAGTAGACCTACATGTATTGTATGTACATGTATGTAGAGAGGAACAAAAACACATTTAATCTAGCTTAAATTCATGCAAAGCAAAAGGGGGAAAAACATGTAATGAAGTTGTTGTTTTTTAATTTAAAAATATGAACAATTTATGCATGACTCCTCTAAAGCTATTACAATTGAAACCCAAAATACTAAGAAGTTCACCATAAACAGCAAAATAACCACAAAAACTAAATAGACTAATACATCTCCATGAATGACTTAATACAGCTGTAGACAATTTGATATTTTCTTCCTGGAAATTTCCCATAGGATCTATCAATTGTCTCAATGACAGAAGAGATTTTTTTATAAATTTAATCAGAAAGGTGAGAAAATTCCCTGAAAATGTAAACTAAATTTAAACTTCATAATATACAAACAAAGGGCCACTGCAGGTTTTGGCGCATGCTGATCACCCGCACTACATTTATTCTTAGACAGGTTTATATTAAAATAGTTTTGATAAGGTGACTCACAGGTTGTAGCACCTGCTTTGAGTACACGATTGCCTGTTTACCCCGATCATTTCCCATCTAGCTGTCTAGATAGGAATTAAATGGATATCGGTATGGCCTATGGGGGAGTAGAACCCTGGGACTTTCACTGCATTGATCAATTATAAGCCCTGTTCATGTCTGTCAACTATCTTTAAAATAACCACAAAAGATGTGAATTTCTTCCGATAGCCTTGTAGCAATACATGTACATTATATGAGTAATACCGGTACACTATACTGCGCTATATTTGTGTATCCTGCTATTTTACACATATTTTGCAACTTTTTTTCACCCTCAGAGACGAACGATTTTGGCAAAGTACAGTATTACTACTGATACCTGGCAGATCTCCAAAATAGTTGAATTATTGATGCTTTGTGCGGTGAACCATGCAAGGGCTAGGAACATCAAACCAATCAAACTGCAGATCTGGGCCTCGTCTTATAAAGAGTTGCGATTGATCCAAACCCTCCAATCAATTACAAGTTTGCAGTCTTCTATCTCTTGTGTAAATAGTTGCTATCAATATTGATAAGTTGCAATTCATATCAACTCGTTATAATATGGGGTCCAGGACTAATATGTGACTTACTGACTTCACATGGTGCCTAAGCCATGGCATTTTGGGTAATCATAATGCATAATGATGCTCGTTGAATAAGTGGATGAATACTATAACATTGCATATATACCCGATTTACCAGTATACAACAATGTTTCTGCAACACTATAACATTTCTTTCTTATCATAGTATTACTTTGCAAGTATGACTGGGAATGGAACCGAGGAATATCACTGATGTACATCAAGAATTTAATTTAATTTAATTTAATTAAGGAACTTTACATACGGTAACTACATGTATCTTGATCAAAGGAGACATGAACGAACGAATCAAGAATATTTCTCAGATACGAAGAGGGTTATGGATTGTGTGACTCACGTATCCTCCCCTATCCCTGGAATACCACAGGGAAGAGCTCGATTGAACTTTGGTTTTCCTTTCTGAGAATAAATCACAGATGGAATGAGATCCCAGCTGTACCAAGCTGAGAACAGGACTTTGAGATCCTGCTAAAGATCAAGGGTGGGTGAGTCTCGGCACGTCAACAACACCACCCTCACAATACAACAAGTTGCAACCTGACTTTGAAAAGTCTCTCTCACCTCACTTTTATGAATAAAAGTTCAAACAAGTATGGATCATACATGTATAACCTATAATAATCTTTGAAAATCATATCAGTCTAGATAGGTAAAAGAAACAAGATATGAAAATCCCTGGAAGTAATTCTTTAAAAAGTACAAAAAACATTTCCTGTAAAATAAATGAAGTGTTCCTTTTGTACTATTAAAGATAAACTTGAGTTCTGGTAAAAAAAAAGAAAATTAATTCTCACAGAATCAAACGAAACTTACTGAATGTTCAAGATTACAAATAAATGACATGTGCCAAACAATTTTGGAAGAAAATGTATACTGGCTCAGTAATGAGCATAGAAAGACAAGGAAATCAAGGTAGTACCAGCCCCGACACCATGTGTGTTGTCCCATATATAGCTTTCTGTGTACAGTGCTTGTTACTTTACCAAGACTCTGTCAAATTTATTATGATTTTAATGACTCCAGAACCTTGCAGTGCACACCAATACTTACATGCTACAAGATAAACTGTTTCTGATCCTTTCCACACCTTTTCTTTCACAATGCAATCGCATTACCAGTACTAAAGTTTATCTTTAAACACTTGATTGACTTAATTGAATAAAAAGTCCAAATCAAAATGTTGGATTCCATTACAGTACGTGTCCGCCCACCTCATTTCATGATAATACACAATATTGTCAATCAATAGGTGGATCATTTTGCAATATCAAAACTGTGATTCCCCGTAACACAGGTATTCAACAAAACTACCAGTATTGTACTTGAGGAAATGCATGAATTCTGTTTTTCTTCACAATACTTGGGGATTTCCCCATGCAATGACATCACATCTGTTAGGGGAAAAACCTGAAAATAAGCAATTGGAAAGCATATTCATGGTATGTTCTTGCAATACTGTATTCATGTTAACACTTCCATACATGTAATGCACTGAACCAAAAATATTTTTTTACAAAAGTTTATAAACTACATGTAGTTGTCAATCGCTGTACACAACAGTGTCTGCACTATAAGACTATGCTGATGACGCATACTACATGTACTAAGGCTCTGTACTTTAGCTGATCCACAGACAAAGACTGACAGAGCTACATGTAGGCTCTACTCAAAGCTTTAGGAATTATGGTTAAGTGTCAAATTAGAGTCTACATTTGCAGACTATTCATGAACATTCTGTGAAGAAAAGAATGTACTTGGAAGATGACAACAACTCTCAGGATATATACAAAAATAGACAAAAACCTCCCATGGATAAAAGAAAATACATCAAGCTGGGCATATTGTCTCCACGGGTCCTAATTCCTCCTACATGTACCTGTTCCTACAAACAGCCATCGAACCCCCCATAACTAGTGATATCATTCCCAGAAAAGCCAATTACTCATTCATTCACAAGCAAGAGGATCTTTGACCGTGGACTTGGGGAGTGGCCTGCTGTGAGCAAACAATGCCATGATGATGTCATTGCTTCCACCCAGTGGTAGGAGAGTCTCTTTACTCAACCATAACAAATCTCTGAGTAATACAATAGCTTCACTATGGGGTGTTAATCAAGTTCAGTGAAAAATGACAATGGTCCCTGGGTCTTTTCTGGGAGGTTCAAAGCATGAAATTACTGTTCCAGAGAATTGGTTTAAAAGTACACAAATGGAAGATGGACAGGAGGGGTTATTTGTAGTGAGGATACATTTTTAAAGATAAAGACCAGTTATGGTCACGCGATTGCATTGTGAAAGAAACGTTGTGGAATCGATCAGAAAAGGTTGATCATCTAGCATATACATGTAAGTATTGGTGTGTACTGCAAGGTTCTGGAATCATCAATATGATAAGAAATTTGGCCCAGTCTTGGTAAAGTTACAAGCACTGTATACAGAAGGATATGGGACTAAACACACATGTGTGACACATGCGTTATATGTATCAGGTCCAAATAGATTTATAATTTACCAATAATTTACCAAATATATTAATTAGTAGGCAGGTTTCTCAGCAAAATTTGTATGATCATGTATTAGTCAAAACATATTCTTTCACATGATTGGTAATAAGAGCTTCCATTTCATTTTTTTGAGAGGGGGGCGTTTCCAAAACTGGTCTTTACCTTTAAGGGGCAGGCTCAAACATGAAAATACTGTTCCATGTAATTGACAAAAGGCACAAAAAAGGAAGATGAATAGAAAGGTTTTTTTGTAGAGGGGGTACTTTTTAAAAGGCAATTTAGATCAACAACAAAAATGAACGATAGTAAGGGGGGCTATTTGTAGAAGAGGATAAGTTTTTAAGGAACAGGCTCAAACATGAAAATACTGTTGCATGGAATTGACAAAAAGCACACAAAGGGAAGATGAATAGAAAGGGCTTTTTGTAGAAGGGGTAATTTTAAAAAGGCAATTATTGGATCAAGAAAAAAACAAATGAAAGGTGGTTGGAGGGGATATTTGTGGAAGGGGGGTAGATTAAACAATTACAAGAGGCAATCAGTCAGATTAGGAGAAACCAATGGAAGACAGGTAGGACCATAGGAGGAGCTATTTTAGGAAGGGTGCGTAGAAATCAGGGGACAAAGACTCAGGGATACACAAAAGGATATGAGGATTGAGTAGGCTATTGTGTTGAAGGAGAGGATTAATTCTTGCAGCGTTGAGGGGGAGCATTCCAATACAATGGCAGGTCCATTTAAAGGCACACTGTCCTACTTGTAGCTACTTGCTCCCTCTATATAGAAAACTTCCCAAATCGGTGCCTGTTGGTCCCCCATGATCCTCTTTTTCTTATGTTAAATGAGAGCTTAGTTAATGAGATAGCCACCTGTCACAGTGACCTTGATGGCTCTCTGGGTGGTCTAATCCCTTCTAGCTGCAGTAGTAAAGCCTCCCTTTAAATGCCTCCAACCTCCAAAATGTAGCTGTAGCTTATGTTATGAGAGCTTTGAAGTCCTGACTTTATACTTAGGAGCAACTTGACATTCTAATATAAGGATATTGTTGCTGTACACATTTTTGGATTGGGGATTGAGCATTTTGGATATAGGGAGAGAAGTTATTCCAAAGTTTGGGCTCGGCCACATAGAGAGCTTGGTCACCGGAGCTCACCTAGGTAAATCGGTGAAGTTGAGTCATTCATTTTTTCCTAGCTTGGAAACTGTAAATACTAAATGTGTCTAGTATTTCTCTATCCGGGAAAGGTATCACAACACATGTACACGTACATACATTACATTCATGTAGACAATACATACGGTAAGCAGTAAGGTTTCTTAAAGTACATTTTAAAGCTATAAAAACAATTCCAAATATATGTATCTGTAATTAAACTTTGAAGTACATACATGTAGATTAAAAAATGGAAGGCTTGCTCGATGATAAAATATAAATCTGAAATTGGTACTTTTTCCCTTATAATGTATGAATGGAAACGTTTTCTCTAAAAAAAATTGGCTACATGTATACATGTATGTGTAGGTTTTACATCTACATAAACATGTTCTGTATGCCTGGTTTATATGAATTTCACCCCAAAAAAAAGTATTCCACATACTCTCACAGGCATAGAGCACAGAATGGAAGCGCATTATCAAGCAATGAACTGAAAGGCCATTATCAACAAATGAACCTCTTTTTCTGAATTCCACCAGAATTCAACCAGAGCTTCCTGGACTAATATTACATGTAAACCATCTGCTTTTGATCACTTTAATAGCCTGTTGCCACAAACACAAACTTCAGGAAATAATAGATTGAAAAGTAGACAATGGATTTTCAAAGAAATCTTGGGGGGAACGAGCTTTTGCTCATGCCGGACCAGCCCTGTGGAATTCACTTCCACAGGAGCTGAAGAACTCCGACTCTTCAACATCTTTTAAGAGCAACCTTAAATCCCATTTGTTTAATTTTGCGTTTTGAAGACAGAAGGGGCATTTACACTGTCATCCAAACACGCCAAAAAATGCCAAACCGGAGCCTGGCCGCGATGTTACCAAGGGCAACTACGCATTACCGGCAGACATGCCAAGCCCGAAACATTCCAAATCGAAGTGTGATCTTTTGGCGTGTTTGGCAAGTATAAACGCTCGCAGCTGTAACATCGCGATGTTAGGTGACGTAACTTTAGAAGCGGAGCTAGATGTCGTCCTTAAAGAAAATGATAGAACGATATATACAAAGAATAACATAAGAGAAGGTGATAGAAGGAAGAAACAAATAATAACATAAGGAATAACATAAGGAAAGACAGAAAGAGAAAGTGATAGAAGGAAGAAACAAAGAATAACATGAGGAATAACATAAGGAAAGACAGAAAGAGAAAGTGATAGAAGGAAGAAACAAAGAATAACATGAGGAATAACATAAGGAAAGATAGAAAGAGAAAGTGATAGAATGATAAAAAACAAAGAATAACATAAGAGAAGGTGATAGAAGGAAGAAACAAAGAATAACATAAGGAAACACAGAAAGAGGGAGTGATAGAATGATAAAAAACAAAGAATAACATAAGAGAAGGTGATAGAAGGAAGAAACAAAGAATAACATAAGGAAACACAGAAAGAGGGAGTGATAGAATGATAAAAAACAAAGAATAACATAAGAGAAGGTGATAGAAGGAAGAAACAAAGAATAACATAAGAAAACACAGAAAGAGGGAGTGATAGAATGATGAAAAAACAAAGAATAACATAAGAGAAGGTGATAGAAGGAAGAAACAAATAATAATATAAGGAAAAACATAAGGAAAGACAGAAAGAGGGAGTGATAGAAAGAAGAAACAAAGAATAACATAAGGAAACACAGAAAGAGGGAGTGATAGAATGATAAAAAAACAAAGAATAACATAAGAGAAGGTGATAGAAGGAAGAAACAAAGAATAACATAAGGAAACACAGAAAGAGAAAGTGATAGAAGGAAGAAACAAAGCATAACATAAGGAAACACAGAAAGAGAAAGTGATAGAAGGAAGTGATAAAGAATAACAAAGAAAGATAGAAAGAGGAAAGTGTTTGCATCGGAGTGCCGCGCATGCGCATTACCAACTGAAACACGCCAAAACATCACTGAGCTTTTCAGTCGGTGATGTTTCCGCACAAGTGTAAACGGGTGCGCGAAACATCGCGACTTTCCAAAATGAGGTATTTGACAGTATAAATGCGCCTAGACATTCATTCTTTCCTTCTTTCATTTTTGCATTTTCTTTCTTATGTAAATGTACCGATTCTTTGTCATGATGTAATGTGTTCCTAATATTTTGAAGCGCCTTGAGCATTTAATTAAAATGGATAATGGCGCTATATAAATCTCATGTATTATTATTATTGAGAGAAATTGAAAGTTACAACATGCACAGAAAGAAATTTTTCAAAAAAGTCAATCAATGTACCTTCCTTTGATCATCCACTTCAAGAAGACGAATCTGAAAAGTATGAGATGACTGGATAATCCTCTTGAGGATTACAAAGAAGAACTGTATCACTTCTCCCACATGTACAGGTAAACTTCCTGTCTATACCAGTCAGTGTCTTGGACTCTCTGCAGTGGTGTTAAACCACAAGTGATGCAGCACTGAGGCAATACCACCACCACCTCTCAACGATGATGTTTATCGTTCTACTGAATAACAAACTCGAGGGCAATCACATATATGAAATGCAAATAAAAAATCAATTAGCAAACTAATCGTTCAAACACGCCTGATGAGGTAACACGGATCCACCCAATGACCCACTAACTCGTCATGGATGGATGTAAACACGGGAGTCATATGATGCTGGGAGGAGGAGGAGGGGGGAGGGGCTGCACCGATCCACCCAATGACCCACTAACTCGTCATGGAAGGATGTAAACAAGGGGGTCATGTGATGCTGGGAGGGGGAGGGGCTGCTGCTGGGAGGGGGAGGGGCTGCTGCTGGTGCATCATCAATCTCCCATGGAAAAATACCTTGCAACCTAGTGACCCGGCGAGAGATAGACAGGTTTGAAATATCAGCACATCTGTTGTCGTCTCACAGCGATATGATTAAGGTTGATGAGATGCTCAACACAATGGGCTTTACCAAGAAGAAGAGTTGATTCAATGACCTGCATCATGCATGCATGTACTCCCATTCCACCATGAGCCAGGATGTCACATGGTGTAGAGAGGGATTGGGTTCCCCTCACTCTTCAAAGGTTTCTTCCGCTCGCTCAGAGCTAGGATGGCTTCCAATGATGCGCAGTTCAGTTCAAAAGTACAACCTGTCCTTTCTAAATTGTTCTGAGCAAAGTAAAGTCATTACCCTGTTCTCATGAAGATAGTAATGTACACTGTATACTTGTGGAGGGATGGGGAGAGCTTTACATTATCAACAAAAGTAAAGGAACCAAAATTTGCAAAGCTCATCCATAATTTTTTGTTGTTGACAGATTTCCATGAGCTTCTACTCATTTGTAGTACAAGTTGTGTACACATTCATGTTTTAGTTACACTAGGCACTATTTTAACTCTGACTGTGTACAGTACATGTACATGTACATTTGTTTCTATCTTGTATGAAGTTGTAAATGTATATTTTAGTACATTCCTTTCTTCTAAAAAAGCGTTTGCAAAGGTGAATTACGAAGTGGAAGATTTACAACCATAATGCAATGCATGCTGGGATTTACATGTATGTACAGAGTGAGTCACTTCACCCACCAGACATCTTCTGCGATAGCATGGGAAGACGACATCTGGCACCCAACCCAGCCAGTCATGGACAGGGTCAGGTCATTCACAGGCAGAGGTTCTCTGCTAGTTTGCAAGCAGAAATCCTTGGTAGGATTGTAAGACACTTGCTCAGGGACCCGTTTCACAAAGCCTTTTTTCAATGACAAATTACAAAAATCAGTGACGTGTATCTGCTGATAACCAATCAGAAGCAAGGATTTTGGTAGCTTATAACAAAGGCTGTCATTTGTCCCTGATGACAAGTTTTGTGAAACGGGCCCCAGGAGACAATATCTCCATGACAATTTCCTACACTATTTGAATTATTAACTTCAACCCTGGATCAAGTACAATACCTACCGGTACATGTATTACCCTAACCCTGGGCTCAACACTTACTTTTTTGAAGGGGATCCAGACCTAGTCCCGATCCCCAAGGAACTTTTCACTGTCTGTATGCGAGAGCCCTATGTAAAAACTTCAACATTTGGGGTGTCCTGAATTAGATTTTGGCCGTCTGTGTGTCCCTAGCGCCGGATAGTGTCGATCCCTGACCAACCTAAAAGTCTAAAACCCAATAGCAACCCTAAACCTAACCCTATACATGTACTTATGACGAAATAATGCTCCAAGCAATTGTCGCTGAGGTGTAAAATTGGAGTCTGTTCTTGCAGACTATTTGTCTACATGCATGGTCAACTGTGCAATTACACATGCCCTGGTCTTCGGAGGTCCCTGGGAAATATTGAGTTCTGGTATTCAACAAAAAAAGATATCGAAGTTAACTACTTGCTAAAATCATTTGAAGTGTTTTATATATTATATATATTAGTTCTTGGACTTGAAAATTATATTTAAAAACTGCTGAATACAAACAACAAAAAACCCAAATCTCTACAGAAATCTGCTGTACATTGTCTATGCCAAACAAGGACATAAAATTAGCTGTGTAGAAATATAACTTTTCCCATTCTTACTTTTAATAGTTACTTTGCATTTAGGTACATGTATTCTTTGAACTAACGGTAAGTTGGAAACAATGAAAGAAAGTCTCGAAGCTCTCAGTAGGACTCACAGATATTTCTAATTTTGGAAAAAGAACAGTGTAAAGGATGCAAAGAAGTAAAAGATTGAAGAAGTATTTCAATCTCATACTAATTTTAATGATTATGTAACAAACTCTGCTCTTTGACCTCATTTTCATGTAATAAAAACACTAAAAGCATGTAACACATGTCCAGGTGCACTGTAATACAGTGTAGTAGACAATGGGGGGGGGGGGGTTACTGCTTAAAAAACAATAACAAGTTGTTAAATCCACAAACCTATTTGATGGATCTGATTAAAAAGTTTGAAGGATAAAGTGAACTCAATGAAGAGATAAAGACCACCACTAGCTCTTATCAAGGAGTGTGACCTCACAGCGACCCTGGCAAAACATCAAACAGCAGAGCTCAGTGTTAGGTCTGCTCACAATGGACATTTTTCAGAAAGTTTCAGAAACATGAGTCTTGAGATGAGATTGAGATTGGATCATTGGAATTTGAATGAGAATGCTTATTTGGTATTGTCACAAACTGCATTTGCATGTACATCTACATGTACATAGGCACGTTTTTAAGTCATGTAAGCCAATCGTGCAAACCTGAATGAATACAACAGCAATAAAACAAAACAATTCTCGCTACCCTAAATAGGTACGAAAATCTCGAAATTCGCGAGACGAGGTAATTTTCACTCTCTCGGGTCGTCACTACAACTTCCGGTATAGAGTCCCATCCCGCTGGCGCTAGCGCCTGTGTTCGCTGTGCAGAGTTTTCACGCACGCTAAAATCGATGCCAATCAGTGTAATTGGTACAGATTATAATATGCAATGGAAAGCTTCGGGCAGAATTAGTGACTTTAGCACAAAAGGCCGTTAAACTCTACCGTGAAAGAGAGGGTTGTGATCACGAACGCCTGCACAGGAAGCTGTAATGTCGAAAAGCTATCCCATAATGCAATGCGGATTTCAGGATTTTCCCCGGATCTCGGCAGAATCGCTATTTGGGGTAGCGAGAATTGTGAACATGTACATAGCCTAAATATCCTCACAGTTGCTGATACTCCTGATCACAGTAAATTATTCTACATGTAGATCTATCATTAAATGTTCAGCTACCCACATACTGAGCTGAGCTGAGTCAACCATCTGCAAGAATCTTCAAACCTGAACTTCAAAGAGGCAGATGTAACCCGAAGAAGAATCAATTAAAATCATAAAATCTCAAGCTCAAACTCTCTCTCTCTCTCTTAAAGTATTATGATAACTCTCACTTCCTTCTTCCACATCTAGATCTATAAATATATTCTACTTGAAGTAAAACATCTTGATTACCACTTTGTGAATGCACACAAAACACTGGCAACGATGTGACGCCCTACTCTTTAATAAGGGTAGCTTTCCCACATTTTATTAGATTATGGAAATAAAGGATAGACGTATAGACCTAGGTCTAGGCAAATTTATAATTGAACAACAAAATTGAATAAGTTACATTTCTCTCGGTCTCAGGCCCCAAGGATTCCAAAACTAAACTAAAAGTTCATTGCATTTGTTACAAATTATTGTCAAATAGGCTAAACAAAACCAAATCAATGATGAATGAATATTTATAGACTCGAGATCTACACCCTGCCACTTCAACTAGCAACCACTTGGAGTTGCTAGTTGGAGTGGCAGGGGTGTAGAGAGTAAGAAGTAAAATGAAGTTTATTGTCTTGGACCTTTTTTTTTTGTTAGCCTTTTAAAACTTGATCCCCCACCCCCCCCCCCCCCCCCCCCCCAGCCCCTTCACCTCTCTCTTGTATCCTTCCTCCGCTCAACAAATGCAACATTGTCTTGTGACGAGCAAACTCACCTAAATGGTAACAAAGTAGTCATTAGAAGTAGTGAACTGGAATGTTGACGAATGAGTTGATCTTGATAGGGTTAACTTGTTGAGGTTGATCCGTTTCCCGTGGAGCTTGGAAGATCAGCTCAGTGCAGTGCGGACGTCTGAATGGATCAAGAGAATACGCAGGACAAGCCAACTGAAAAGGCTTCGCGAGAAAAATTCGTTCGGAAAGGGGATTCATTTAATTAATTACAAAGCTAATGAAGACTGAAAAACATATTCGACATGACTCTCGAGGTATCTGAGGATGCGTTGGTGTCTTGTTGGCACAGGACCAGGCTTTGATGGGGCCAAAATAGGCCGTCCAATTATAATGCCTCTCCGGCCCTTTGCTTGCAGTCCTCTCGCCCTCGTAGTCCTCTCATACAGTAAACCTCTATGCACAAAAACAAACCCGATTCGATTCCCAGTGATTTTCCACGTAGCGTTATACAGAGCTAGAGAGCGAACGTTCAACTTGTTTACAAACAAAGACTGGAATTTGACGACGACGCGTTGACGCACGAAAGTACGCACAGCGTAGAGGTCGCTTTTTACCTTGATGTCGCAGTGATCTTCTCTTTTTTTTCTTCAAACCACGTATAGCGCATCCGGATAGTTGATATAAAACAGCAATTTGAATTAGTTTACAAGCAATCCTTAATACATTTTCTGAGACTTAATGTGTTGGACAATAGTATAAAGGACACATATTGATGATGATTAATGTAATTTGATGACTATTTTTTCGTTTAATCCGACCGACCCCAATATAATCAAATAATTCTGACTTTCGATCAGTTTGGGTGGGATAAATGGATCAAAATTATTATAAGCAATTAACCCAAAAAATGGAAAAGAAAAAAATAAGGAAAAAGGGAAAAGAAAAGGAAAAACAGCAATTACAAAACTAGAATTTAAATCGTCACGAGGACGATTAAGGTGGTCTGAAATATGAGCATGATCCCGGCATCTGTTCAAAAAATAAAGGGCACACTTGTGATAGCTTATTGTCTCAGCTACACTATACTCGATGCTCAGCGAAAACGAAGCTAAGACGACGGAGATATTGCTCGTGAAAGACGGGAATGTAGAATCCAGTTTTCAGAAAAAGTCATGTCCCATAGAGAATACACGCAAAATGTAAAAAATTGACATGCCTCCTTTAATCGCAAAAATACGCTATGATGTTTTCATCGAAATGAAATATCGACAAGAGTGCATTTGTAGAGAATATTCTCAGGTACAACATATCAAAATTTGAAAGAAAATTGATCAATATTTACAGAGATACAATCAATTTTCAAAAGATCTGCTGACGTCATAATATGCAAATTGAAATTTTGAGTTCGGAGGCCATTATGATGACGTCATGAGTTAATTGAGGATCAAATGAGACATGAATTCATATCTCCAACTCATGCTTTTTCCAACCATGATATACAAGTTGGGTGTCAATGGACTATCTGAAGAGCTATTTTGATTTTTAAAATGGCATGTTTTTGATCAAATTTGCATTATATTGCCCATAGCAGCACGCGCGGATTTTGAATTTTGACGCGCGCTCACGGCCTTATGAAAGGTCAAGAGTGACTGAAATTAATGTAAATTGTCATTTACGGTAAGAGGAATGTAAATCATGTAAAAAAAATTGAATTTGGCCATTTCCGCGCGCTATGAGCGCGCGCAACGCGCGCGGGGACACTTACGGACGGAAAATTTTGAAATGCTTAAAATGACCTGAAACGTGTGCAAAAAAAATTTGGAACGAATTTGAGCATTTTAAAATTTTAATGCGCGCGTATGTGCGCGTCGAGGTGCGCGCACAAATTTTGTTGACATTTTTAGTTGAACTTTGACCTGAAGTTGATGTATACTAAATATGGTTTATTTTTGATGACTCGTTATCGAGATATGATAATGACCTGATTTTTACAAAATGGCGCCTGGATGACGTCACGATGACCCCATGAACTTGAAAAAGGTTTCGGGAACTTGATATTATAGGGCCTAATGACTAACAGAAATTTAAAGGAAATTGACCTAGTCGATTTCGAGTAAACGTATACACAAAAAAGTGTACGGAAGAAATTAAAACAAATCGAGTTTTTGTACAATTCCAATTAAATTACTAGAATTTAAATCGTCACGAGGACGATTAAGGTGGTCTGAAATATGAGCATGATCCCGGCATCTAATCGAGAAATAAATGTCACATTGTAATAGCTTATTGTCTCAGCTACAACATACTCGATGCTCAGCGAAAACGAAGCTAAGACGACGGAGATATTGCTCGTGAAAGACGGAAATGTAGAATCCATTTTTCAGAAAAAGTCATGTCCCATAGAGAATACACGCAAAATGTAAAAAATTGACATGCCTCCTTTAATCGCAAAAATACGCCATGATGTTTTTGTCAAAATGAAAATTCGTGGCGACTGCATTTGTAGAGAATATTCTCAGGTAAAACATATCAAAATTTGAAAGAAAATTAATCAATATTTACAGAGATACAATCAATTTTCCAAAAAATATGATGACGTCATAATATGCAAATTGAAATTTTGAGTTCGGAGGCCATTATGATGACGTCATGAGTTAATTGAGGGTCAAATGAGACATGAAATCATATTTCGGACTCATACTTTATCAAGATATGAAAAAAAAATTGGGGGTATCTATCCATCCTGAAGAGTTACAATGAATTTTGTATAGGCATGTTTTTGCACATATATGCTATGTATTACAAGATCTTGCACGCACGGACATTTACCTTGAACGGAGGCCATCATGATGACGTCATGAGTTAATTGAGTGTTCGAACGGACTTTACCTTAACGGACGCTCATTTCGTTATTAATGGTCATAAAGAGATAAACATGGTATCAAATTGTTCGGAATAAAATGGGCAATACTATGATAGACAAAAAAAAGGAGATTCTAGGTTGCGTACGACCATTACGAACACAAACGTGCGCGCAAACGGAAAATGGAATTCTCAAATCCCACTTTGTAAGTGAAATATGAGCATTATCCCGGCATCTGATCGAAAAATAAAGGGCACACTTGTGATAGCTTATTGTCTCAGCTACAACATACTCAAAGCTCAGAGTAAACAAAGATAAAACGACGGAGATATTGCTCGCGAAAGACGGGAATGTAGAATCCAGTTTTGAGAAAAAGTCATGTCCCATAGAGAATACACGCAAAATGTGAAAAATTGACATGCCTCCTTTAATCGCAAAAATACGCCATGATGCCATTGTCAAAATGAAATATCGTGATTACTGCATTTGTAGAGAATATTCTCAGGTACAACATTTCAAAATTTGAAAGAAAATTGATCAATATTTACAGAGATACAATCAATTTTCAAAAAATCTGCTGACGTCATAATATGCAAATTGAAATTTTGAGTTCGGAGGCCATTATGATGACGTCATGAGTTAATTGAGGGTCAAATGAGACATGAATTCATATCTCCAACTCATGCTTTTTCCAACCATGATATAAAAGTTGGGTGTCAATGAACTATCTGAAGAGCTATTTTGATTTTTAAAATGGCATGTTTTTGATCAAATTTGCATTATATTGTCCATAGCAGCACGCGCGGATTTTGAACTTTGACGCGCGCTCACGGCCTTATGAAAGGTCAAGAGTGACTGAAATTAATGTAAATTGTCATTTACGGTAAGAGGAATGTAAATCATGTAAAAAAAATTGAATTTGGCCATTTCCGCGCGCTATGAGCGCGCGCAACGCGCGCGGGGACACTTACGGACGGAAAATTTTGAAATGCTTAAAATGACCTGAAACGTGTGCAAAAAAAAATTGGAACGAATTTGAGCATTTTAAAATTTTAATGCGCGCGTATGTGCGCGTCGAGGTGCGCGCACAAATTTTGTTGACATTTTTAGTTGAACTTTGACCTGAAGTTGATGTATACTAAATATGGTTTATTTTTGATGACTCGTTATCGAGATATGATAATGACCTGATTTTTACAAAATGGCGCCTGGATGACGTCACGATGACCCCATGAACTTGAAAAAGGTTTCGGGAACTTGATATTATAGGGCCTAATGACTATCACAAATTTGAAGGAAATTGACCAAGGCGATTTCGAGTAAACGTATACACAAAAAAAGTGTACGGAAGAAATAAAAATAAATAAAGAATAAAGAATAAAGAATAAATAAATAAAGAAAGAAAATTCTAACGAAATCAATAGGTGATCTGTCATCGACAGACCACCTAAAAAGGGTCTAGCTTGTCAAGTTGTCATGAAAAGGAATCTTTGGCAAAATCATGAGCGATTGCTCCGACTCTCAAAAACCGTTTGTGTGCATTGTCATGTGTGTGCATTATAGAGAGAGACAAAATTAGATATGCTGATGACACTGTTTTATTTTCTGAATCAGAGAAAGATCTCCAGAGACTCCTGAATGTAGTTGTAAAAGAAAGTGAGAGAATGGGACTATAGAGATCAACTATAACAAGACAAAGTGCCTGGTGGTCTCTACATTACAACAACTTCAAGTTAATACGCGTCAGGGGACAAAACCTAATGAGGTATGACGTATTTGTTTTCATTTACATACAGCCAATCAGAGCCCATTGGTGGTACTGATTAATGAATATTCATATAACTATCACGAGTTGACCTTATTCGCATACGCGCAATGTAAAAACAGATTAAACCAATTAGCGCGTAGTGTGCACATTGCATACGCGCGCGCCAGTCGTTGAGAGCCGTTGGGAGGTCATAAGGAATGAATATTTATGAAGTGATCACGCGCTAACCTTATGCGACATCATACTCTAACGATAGTTATCCAATCAGCATCGCGTATTACAATTGTTGCACGCGCATGCTATTGTGTGTACACCTATGGCATGGGCAAAATGGCCTTGCTAGCTAGTCGGATTGACAAGGTTTATGAATATTGACAAGGTACCTATGGCGAATTTTTGCAAATTGCCACGAAATTTCTCATGAATATGCATAAGGATCTGTTGCAACTACCTATGTAGGTTTTTTGTGAATGAACAACGTGTCGACAGTGAAACGCCCCGCCAAATTTGGAAATCCGGTTGGAAATATTCCACCTCGCGTCAATGTGAAAACGCGTGTTGTGGCAGGCTAATTGCCCTAGAAAGTGCCCTGTAAGCTATTTTTCAACTCGAAAGGTACCTATGTAAAATTTTCACAAAAGTAGACAAATTTGGCATCTATAGCAAGTCTTATACCTGAATTTTCATTAAAATCGGGTTTTTTTTTTTGTACATTATATTCGGGGAGATATGAGCTCGTAAAATGGACAGTGTGTGTAAAAGCCCATACCTGATTGTGCGCCCTTTTGTGGTGCGTTTTGAATACGCTTGGCCTCTATGGAGATGTCCCTCAACTTATTGTAATGAAGAAGAGCAGTCCCGTAACTTGAAACTAAAAGAACAGATTATTAAACAAGTCTCCTCATTTAACTACCTCGGCAGCATGATCACCGAGGATGCCAGATTATGAGACAGAGATCAAGAGAAGGATAGCTCTCGCTAAATCTGCATTTTCAAAGCTATAGGCAAAATTCTGACAAATCGAACAATGAGTATGAGGACCAGAATAAGAGTATGTTACATCTACCCAGTACTTATGTATGGTAGTGAAACGTGGACTTTAGCCTCTGATACTATAAAGCGTTTGGAAAGTTGCGAAATGTGTTTCTTAAGGAGAATGATGAAAATCCCCTGGACTGACAGAGTTAGTAATGAGGCAGTTCTTACACGAGCTGGAGTGCAAAGGAAAATGATACCGTGAGATGTTGATTAGGCAGTTGAAGTTCATGGGTCACATTACACGTAAAGAAGGCCTAGGAGAATCTTGCTTTGACAGGACAAATAATGTGGGAAGAAGGAGTAGGGGAAGCCACTTTGGATGGACAGTCTGCAGAAATTGTTGGAAGAGAGAGGAGTGGAAGAACTGGGAGTGGTACTAGGAACCGAGGGTTGTGGAACAGCATGATCGCCAAAGTCAATCGATATGGCACTTTATAGAGAGAGAGAGAGAGAGAGATAGAGAGGGAGAGAGGAGATGAGGAAATGTTTAGTTTTTATTTTATTTATTTTTTGTTACGGCTAGTCATCTTTTATAACCTATTATCTATTCCGAACAGGCTACATTATATTAGTTTTACTTTTTCTGTGATCAATTCAATGAATTACATAATATTATTATGGACCGAAACATGTAGAATCTTTAGCGTATAAGTCGTTGAGATTCTGTCAAATTTGGCCGATAGGTCTCACGAATTCCCCAAATGAAAGCTCCTCTATTAATTTCATTTCGAGTTGATATGGATGTGTTCGGAGGCTAAAGGCTTGTTAGTGGCCTATTTGGCGCAGTAAACAGGCGCAAGAAAAAGAAAACGCGGCTGCCTTTTTTTTCCCCGGCGGCTCAGTCTCGCGCATAATCCGTACAACTTGGCCCCGAGTTGAGAAAGAAAGATCATTTTTAATTTAGTCAATGAATTGTTTGAAACAATAACACCTATAAATTTCACATCTGCGGTTTGATTAGAATCCCCCCCCCTCCCCCATAAAACAAAAGTAGACCTTATCGGTAAGTGTTACTCATTTTCAAACAGTTTTTCTTCATTCATCTGGCTTTTATCCTTCTTTATCAATCAACCAGTTTCACGAATTTGTCCTTATTCTTCAGTCAGGCTTATTTTTCATCATCATTCCTTTTCTCTTCTTCTTCTTCATCATCTTCTTCTTCTTCTTCTATTACTTCTTCTTCTCCTTCTTCTTCTTCTTCTTCTTCTTCTTCTTCTTCTTCTTCTTCTTCTTCTTCTTCTTCTTCTTCGTCTTCTTCTCTTTCTTCTTCTGCTTCTTATTCCTATTATTATTATTATTATTCATAATTATCATTAGGCCATATTATAATTATTATTATTTTATTTCGTTTCCTTCTTTTTCATCTTCTTCTTCTTCTTCTTCTTTATAAATTATTACTATTACTATTATTATCATTATCATTATTCATATTATTACTATCATTATTATTATTATCTCCGTTATCTTTCGTATAATCATATCATCCTGAGATGGCGCTATTCAACTAATATCTATAATGTTATCTTGACATCGGATGAAAAACAAATAAGATGTGAACATCACCAGACCTGAACATAAGTCAAATGCAAGACAAATGGTTGCCCAGAGAAGGGGGCACAACGGACAGGCCTATCTGTGCCACTGTCTATTTAAACAAATGCAATTGCGCTGTCGTTTTTTTCCCTTTCCGATCTTTGATGTAGAGGTATCGTGGTCGAGTGGATACGTCGCCGGACTGTCGATCACAAGGTCCGCGCGGTTCGAGTCCCGCCGCGGCACCAATGTCCTTTGGCAAGTCATTGATCTACATTTGCCACACTCAACCCAGGTGATGTAAATGGGTACCTGGCAGGAATTAATTCCTTGAAATGCTAGAGCGCTGTATAAACGACAGCTAGGCTAAAGCCGGGGTAATAATAATGCGCCTCGGAATAGAATTATCTAGAGCCTAATCAATGATTTTGATAATCCTTTTGCTGCACATTTAGTTTCAGCCTAGTAACTATAGAGTCAACAAAATAATTTCAAACATAGTATGGAGAGCAATAATAAGCTGTACCTGGCGTACTGGGCGCAGAACAAGATGTGAATGGGTTCACCTGAAACACGACTACCGTGAACTAACCATATCCACAACTATTTTCTTGACCTGCTCTTCAAATTGGCAGTGTAGGGCACTTGGCAAATGAAATAATATAACCCCATCAGATATTTTTGTCTGTAAAAATGTAAAGTATTTGTTAACCCAATTAATAAAAAATACTACTTTAAACAATTTGAATGAAATGCGCTTAATCATTGCTACTATACTAAAGTTGAATAACATATAGAGTTACTATTACAAATCCATAGGCCTATATTGAAATTGGTCACATCATGACCACGCCTATAAAATGTAGTTATCATAGCTTTTTTGACATTTCTTTCTGAATGATTTCTCACAAATCAAATTAGTAAAATCCCATCACATCGCGTGCTTGGTAATGTTTGAAAGGGGAATGTTTTTTTTTTTGTACATGTGATTCCTGGAAGAGAGGGAAAAAACACAAGAAATTCATGCCATACGAGTGTTAGTTCCAATTGCAATATTATTTGTTAACATGAAAAACAAATTTTTTCCTTCTTCTTTGTCGGAAACACGTTAAAGTTTAAGTTTCTGTTTATTGTTTCGTTATTTCACATCATTCAAAATATTACAATATAACACAATACTTTGTAAATTATAATCACACGAAAGGAAATTAGATACAATCACAAATTTAGTTATTGATCGAGTTATTTATTTGATAGTGAAAAATGACGTAACTCAATACATGTAATAAGCAAAGCTTGTAAAGAATCGGTTCCATACAAAATAATGATGAAGAAGATCGTTGATAAATTTTGACATGGCGCAATGAGAAAGATGTTTAAAAAAAACAGATTAAAGTAATAATCGTACTGCAAGTGGAGCGATGTGGAAACAAATTAGTGTGGTCACTCAAATAAGAAATAAGAAAAACGAAATACGATAAAATGCTGAAGCCATAGCTCCTTAACAGGCTTGTTTTCTGGATATTATCTGGATTATTTCATATTAATTTTGTATATCTATATTCACGTTGATTGAATAGCTGTGTAGGCGAAAAATAAAGTATAAGCTACATGTGATTTCAGGAACCGGATACATTAAAAGTACACAAAAACACTTCAACTAATTTTGAATTGTTATTTTTTCCATAAATCGTTAAGTTTTAAAAGTACAAAAAAAAATTAGTATGAACGTTCAATTTTAAATCCTTGTCCGTACTCTGGAATGAACAACTCAATTAAGAATAACAGACAGAATGCACTTTTGATACCTCAATAAGTCTCAGGCATCTTGTCACTAAACACTTTGAACTCTGAAAACAGTCTAAAATCTAAAATCAATAGGCCTATAATCAGTGTCCTATGATTTCTTGCAATATAAAAATGCTCATTACAACATTCCACATTTAAAAATATATGATTTTACCACATTAATCATTTTCCTGAATCTGTTCACAAAAAAAACTATACCTAAAATGGTTGGTAAAATGTTTTTTTATTCCAGCACTGAACACCCGGAACGAATAATACTGAACACCGGAACGAATAATACAGACAATGCCAGAATGTTTCCTATTATTATAAGAGCAGGTTTCGAGAAGCCTTTCGTTACTTGCAAATTCTAATTCACCTCACCGTATTGATTGTGACAATGCTCATAGTATTATTACTAAGCTCCTGATACAGTAGTGGTGTGACCAAATCATTATTCAGACAAAGAAAGGAAATCTTTATTTCCCATAAGGTGCTTTCCAATAGCATGTTTGTGGGGTTCACAATAATACAAGCCCTGATTCTCAGTGAATCCTTCCATTTCCACATTTTTTTAATAGAGCTAAAATTATAATTATTCAGAGCAAATGTTTACATTCAATTAATTATTTTGCAAAATGCATGATATTAATGTACATTGATTTCCTGTCCTATAATTTTATTGTTCTGTTGAAAATGAAATTAAAACTGAAATTAAAAGTTTTTGATCTTTTAGTTAACTCTTTCCATTATTGACACTCTATGCAAACTAATTTTAATGATCGAGGTAGGCCTACTTAATTTCAGATCTTGATTTGAAAATATAATTCATAAATGCACTCCAGCCAGATCTTTACTTTCTCAAAACTCTCGGATTGCTTGTTCTCCCAGGCCATGGGGGGGGGGAGCCTTCGCCTTTCATGCCGAGCCATCACTCTGGAATTGTTTACCTCGAGGGATCAAATATATTCCTACAAAAGAATCTTTCAAAAGCAACCTTAAACCTTCTTTTATTTTCCATTTGCTTTTATAGATTTGTGTTATATTGTATTATTACATTTTTATTATAAACACTGGAAATGCACACATGTGAAGTATGGACAAATTAATTTAATCGTCGTGTCTTTCCAATCTCTTGTCACTGTTGTCTATATTACGTATATTGTCTACGGAATAAAGGCTAATTTGTTTTGGTTATCGTGATACGGTCCATAATGATCTCCTGACAACAAAGGAGAAACTGAATGCTGAAAGTTTGAGGATTATAATCTTCTTCTTCTAGCTTCTCCTCTTCCTCGTCCTCCTTCTCTTTCCTCTTTCTTCCATTTAACTTGTTCTCTTTCCACTTAGTTGTATTACGTGTGTAGATATATGGAGAGACAGAAAAAGAAAATAAATGTAAATGATATATGTAAATTCAAAATCAGTGATCAAAAAACTTTTTCTACTCGAGCTTCCGCTGAAACTACTGAATATTCAAGACATGACATTGTTTGATTGATTGATTGATGAATATTCATTAGCCACTTGAGACGAACTGCGGAACACTGCTTGTTTGGCGGTTTTATCATTGAAATGTGAGCATATTCTCTTTTAACTTCTATATTTTTAAGATGTTGAACTTCAGGAAATTAATAAAGATAAAAATTGAATAAGATTCGTACATGCTTACCGTTATTTGCTAGAAACAAAACATAACCCCAGAGAATCAAAACTTACCTCAGTCCCATATGTAACATTTTGTGTAAGTTAGTTGTCAAACTTGTAATGCCTAATGCCAAGGCAATGGGAGTATTAATCGATGCCAATCACACATAGCTGCATTACTATCCTGGCTGTGTATTAAAAACTGTTCTATTGATTCTCAACATTTCAAAAACCACTGTACGAAACTTGAGTTCACTCAAAATCGGTCTTTAGTGTAATGATATGGATATTCTCGTGTTTACGTTTTCCTCAAAGGTTCATTGACGTACATGTACAAGGCAAATTCCTGGTAGATTTCGCTAGAACTATTTTTACAAACATACATGGTGAATTCCTTGTATGCTATTTTTAACACCTGTTCCGAGACGTTGCGCTCTTAATTTTGGCTCTACTTTTTCGGCTTGGCCGATTGGATTAGGTGTCGCTGGGCGTGTCGCCATAGTTGACTTAAATTTAATTAGGCAAATTTGGGAAATAGATTTGTATTACAATTGGAAGGGTTTTTCCTTGTTGCCGGGTCTGTTCACACTATCGAAATAGTATGAGAGAGGAAGTGAAGATTACAGGTGTGTAATAGCCAGAAGCATGTGGGCTCGCTAGTGTGGACGGACATAGCAACATTTATCCCTTTTTATATTCATTGAATTAATTTCCAGGGTTGTTGGGTCTCCGGGTGATTTGCATCTCTTGTTTGAAAGATTAGAATGTAAGAAACCCAGGTGGGTGCGTGAAAGAAGTATGCGAGGAATAGAGATGCGGATCATCCGGAGCGCCTTGTATCCGTGGGGGTAAATTCGCCAAGAAATATACCGGTAGGACCTTTTAATACGGAAACCAATTATGGGTGGATTTGATATTACGCAATGCGTCTGTGTGACACGCCTCAATTTTTGGGAGGACGAGGCGTGTCAGTTCGGGGGGATATAAAAACCGAGTTGCGTCTCTGGAGCGGGATCTCTTTTCCGTTACGATACTGACATGAGTTGCTAATTTGCGTCAATTAGGGTTGCCCAGCCCCAAAACATGAACTTCGTGATTTATGAATTCTACGTTTATTTTAATAAATCTTCAACTCCAATCAAGAATTTGTTTTAGTGACTTTGATTTATCTTCGTTTTCTGCACTTCAAGAACTAAAGTTATACTTTAACATTTTCTGAGTCGGTACTAGGCGGGGCGGCTTTGGCCACCGGGCCGTCTCGCCGTGGATCGCTTCATTATATTGAAGGCTTCATTAGTGACAACTAAATTAAATAGCTGTAAAATACAATCTTTTCAACTTACCGATGTGAGAAAGAATATTTTGAAAATTCAAATCGTGAGCTGACTCTACTGTCAAACTGGCTGGTCAGCCACTTTGTATTCATTGTGTGCAGTGTGTGTATTGTGTGTAATTGCAGCGCTAGAGGTCAATACACATTAGCATGAACTCTATACTGGAGTGATGCCAATGTACTCCTTTGTTCATTCTTTAAACTGTAGGCCTATAATAGTTGCAACTTGTCTTTGATAAAACATTGTTCTATTCTTTTTCATGTGAAGTCAATTCAATGTTAACTCCAATAAATTGTGACATTGTGAACATGTATAAATAAAATAAATAAGATGAAAAATATCCTGAGTGTAAACAAAAATTCAAATTTCAAAATTCATTTTTTTTTTTATAGTGTAGACTACAACAAACGTCATACCCATAATACACCGGCTACGCAGGCCTCAGGTGGGCATATCTATCAAACTCTGAGTGTGGTTGATCTAAAAAGACTCAAAGAAAGTTGCATTAAAGGGATTGGGTAACTTTGTCTCAGATTCTGAACCAAAATCCTGGATTTACTTTGTAGCTCATGCTGCAATGATAATTATAAACCTTTTTTTTAGGTCAGTCAGGAACTCCATGACTTTTACAAGCCAATCACATGTCTGATTATCAAGATATTTATGATTGGAAATCAAACTTTAAAAATTTGTTTTCCAGTCTATTGGGGAAAATGAGTATGGTAAAACCAGTCATTCAAAGATTTTTACATTTTTGAGGCACTTCATGATCATTTTGAAGCGCAATTTTTTAGGGCTCCAATATGTACACCATATCACAGACACCGATAACACGTAGGGCCATGCATCTTGGATTTAATTGTTAAACGATGCATGTCTATGCCAGGATAATATAATATGCCAGAGTCGTGGAGCTGTGGAATAGTCTCCCAGAAAACGTCGTGGCAGCTGGGTCGGTCAACTCATTTAAGAATAGACTTGATAGTCGCTGGTCAAAGAATACAAGCCTTCTGTATGAGCCTGTCTAGGTGTTGGCTGATGTCTGATGTTATTACACAACCTCCTCCCTCCACAAATAGCAGTTACCATTGAAGAATCCTGGATCGATGAACAGGCTCAGACCTACAACATCGTGTATTAAAGTAAAGTAAAGTGATAGTAATTATATGCCATTTCTTCGAAAAACTAAATGTTGGTTTTAGGAGGGCTGGTCAGACTCACTTGGTTGTTCTTCAATTCTGATCTAACAGATGGAGACCAATATATTCCAGATGACGACAGGAGAGCGCGATGAGAAAGAGTTCCTTCTTCGAGAAGCTGATGCAATCCGCAGATCCCCAAGCATCTACTGGCTTCCGCTGGGTCTGAAGTACCTCAAGGAATGCCGAGGATCCTTCTTTCTGAGTTGCATCACGCTCATGTGGGCGTACAACAGTTACTTTGTACCAGCCCTGGTTCTCATACCGATGCACAGGGAACAGCAGATAGGAGCATGGGTCATTTGGAGTGAGTTCTTGTTGTGTTGGGTCATTCTCTTAACTCTTTAGCTTTGATAAGGCTATGGAATATATATATATATATTTTTTTTTTTCAGAGTGTGTATTGAAGCCACCATCACTACCCTCTGATAGTTTAGTGTTAATGTTTAAATTAATGGACTTTGTTTTCGAGCAATATTTTCATTGATAACCGGAATGTAATCATCTTTTAATTGTGTATACATTAATAATACTTTTTACGACATCTTTTAACATGTTATCTGACATTCATTGCCTATAATTTTATCAATGTAAGTAAGTTATGTAATTTGGTATTTCATTCCATATGTTTTATTCACGATTGCAATTCGTATTTATAATGTGTTTTGATCTTTGTAAAAATGTGTATAATTCAGTCTTTGTACTGCGAAACATGTTCAAATAAACCTTTACTAAATTGAGAAAAAAAAAGAATTAGTTCATATTGTCAATGTGACTTGCTAATCTCTCTCTTCTTTCTTGTTTACAGTCTT
Organism: Strongylocentrotus droebachiensis; assembly: GCA_035222895.1. NCBI lineage: Eukaryota > Metazoa > Echinodermata > Echinoidea > Camarodonta > Strongylocentrotidae > Strongylocentrotus > Strongylocentrotus droebachiensis. The sequence goes on from JAVYIG010002865.1 coordinate 162,322, forward strand.
CATGTCTCTGTCCCTTGCCACCGTTGTTTGCCTGGTACGATCCTGTCTTTCTAATCCCGGCTACATTCCATTTGACAACAGACCTACAACGCTCGGTAAGAAAGAGACATGGATCCGTAGCAAAATATTTATTTTATTTATTTATTTATTTATTATCTTTTGTCAGGGTAGCCCAAGCCCATTCACCAATAAGTAGTGGTCTTCCGTGTGGCCTTGAATAATTATGAACATATCTACATCAAAAAGCATAACGTTTATACAGAACAGTTGAAATATAAATTCCATAGTACATTTAGAAAGATATAAGACAGCAATAATAGATGTGGCACAAGCAAATACTCGTTTGGAAAATAATCATATATCAGTAACCTAGTGATGTTATATATTTCATGGAGGCTGTAGGTTGGGGTAGAAATATAATGGTACTGGGAAAATTCTGGATTTGGAGGTGAATACATTTTATACTGAACAAGGAGATGCATTCAGGTATTTGCTACCCTTTGGAGTCGGGTCTTCTTGATTAGATTCAGGTTACCTTCACGTCAGATGCACACAGCTAAGACAATGCAAACAATGGGTATGCGCAGGGAAGAGAGATGCGCAGTCTGATTCACTTTTGTATGTGTTTTACTGTTTAAAAAGAATTGTTATATTACATGCTCGTACACTTATTTAAGTGTCATGTAACACCTACCAATTAAAAAATACCCTGTCACATGATAGCTAATAGCCAATAGGATGCTCTCAAAAAAATACCATATTTTATACAAAGATCCTATATTTAAAGATGTACACAAAATAACATTACAAAATATTCTACAATTTACAATGATGTCAGAAGCAGAGTATTTGAAATCTAGTAAATATTTACTATTTCTTTACTAAACTATACTACAGACTCATAAATGTAAGGATCATGTTCTTCATACCATTCATTTCAAGCATCAGAAAATATATAATCCTGAAAATTGAAGCCATAAATTTGTCAAATTACGTACTACATGTTTTTTTGTTTTTTTGTTTGTTCTATCCATACTGTGGGTACATAGATCAGATCAACTGGAGTCACTGCAAGAAATGTTTGATACAGCGCCCTCTCAAGTCGCACCACTGTAGCCGATGTAAGCGATGTGTGAGGAGAATGGACCATCACTGCCCTTGGTAAGAATTTTGTTTGTTTGTTTGTTTGTTTGTCTGTTTGTCTGTTTGTATATTTGTTCATGTCTATATCAACTGGGCTCATTGCAGGAAATGTTTTGATACAGCGCCCTCTCAAGTCTCACCACTGTCAGCGATGTATTTGGAGAGTGCATCACTGCCATTGGAAAGAATCTATTTGTTTGTCTGCTTGTTTTTCTGTTCTTGCTTGTTTGTTTGTTTGTGTATTATCTGGTCTTGAGCACTCTCTGAAGATAATTCATATTAATTATTTGTAACACTTGGAGGTGTTTGGTGTTTATTTTGCCCTAAAGATGAGAAACCATGTTTGTGTATTTGGGTTATTTTACAGTTTTAAAAGGAATATTGAGAAATATTGATGGTTCTTTGAGAGTTGGATTAAAAGTATTCTACATAAAGTTTATCTACGGGAAGAAAAAACACTGAGATCCCAGCTATGCTCAAAACCAAGCAAAACATAGAAAATGAGTTCCCTGTCTTCCAGTCAAGAAAAAGTCGGTGAATGTTGATGATTTTGAGAAACATCACTCAATTTGGGTTTTTAAAAAAATGGAAATTTGTTCTCATAGCATCCTGGGAACCCTGCAGGCAGTGTACAAGATGTACTCAAGAACTTGAGGAAAAACCCAGCATTAACATTTTGAAAACATCAATGCTGCCCTCTTTTGAAACTTGCATGCCAATATGAATACCAGATAGCATCTGGTAGCCTCTCAAGTTTTTGTAGTTGATGTTTGGAAATTTTCTTCACATAGAATATGCTGAAAACCCTGCTGACAATATACAAGATGAAAAACTCAACATTTACGTTTTGAACACATCAATACTGCCCTCTTTTGACACTTGCATGTCAACATAAATACCAGATTGCAATTCTTGTTCATTCATTCTCTTGTTCAAAGAAGATCGATGCTTGCATGTGCTGAATTGAATGATTCCAAAGCTGTAATTAAGTACACTTGAAATCTCATGATGTCCAATGCCCAACATCTAAAAGCACTCCAAGAAATTGACATTATTCATAGATTCTTATCAAATTAATATTGATAAAATGTTTAATATAATTTGTTCAATATTTGCAGAGATTATCCCCTTTATCCTCAGTCTTGACCCCCATTCTTGATCCCCAGTCTTAACCCATTCCACTTCCCCCCCCATAAAAAACATCAACCGTATAGTGTATATTTTTATTAATTTTGCCATGGCCGATGACAGTCCAGACTCCAAAGATATAGAGTAAGAACATCAATGGCCCTCTTGAGTCGAATATGTGTACATGTTCTCTGGTAGTCTTCTTTCTTTCCTTATATTCAAACAAAGATGAGCGCTTTTTGAGAATAGAGTACATTTTTTTTTTTGGGGGGGGGGTATTATTAACAGTAGTCCTTTTTTCTTAATTAATCTTTTCTTTTTTTTGTGGAGGGGGAGGGGGAGGGGGAGGCAAAGAAATCTTTTTTAGACAGTTTCCTTGTCTCATTTTTAACCCCTGATACTGCTGCAAATCACCACATACATGTACTTCTTCTTTTTTTCTTATCTGTACATACATGTAATGTAAACACATTGATGGAATTTTGACTCAATAAACCGAAATGAATGAAGGAATACAAATATTTACAAATCCCGAGGTGAAAATCGTTTTTCAACCACAGGAGCTCCTTGGCGATTTTTCCAGAGGTAAATTGTGTGTTGTCATATTTTCCTTCTCTTCCATCCCTCCCTCCCCTTCCCTCCCCCTCCTCCTCCTCCTTCTCCTCCTCCCCTCCTCCTCCTCCTTCTCCTCATCCCCTCCTCTTTCTTCTTCTACTTCTGTTTCCTCTTCTCTTTCTTCTTCTTCTTCTTCTCCTCCTTATTCTTCTTTTTCTTTTACTTCTTTTTCTTGTTCTCCTCCTCCTTCTTTTTCTCCTCTTCCTTCTTTTTCTCCTGAAATCTTTCTTTCTCTCTCTTTATCCTTCCCCTGATGTTTCTCTCTCTCCTTCTCCTTCTCCCTATCCCTCTCTTTCTTCTTCTTCTCCATCATCTTCTCCTCCTCCCCTCCTCCTTTTCTCCTCCTCCTTCATCTTCTTCTTCACCTCATTCCTCTCTTTCTCCTTCAGTTTCTCCATCTATTTCTCCTTGTCCTTTTTTTTGTCCTTATCCTTCTTCTTATGCTCAAAACAACAAAAAAGCACTAAACATCTATTAATCTGTAAAGATTTATTTTTCTCTTCAGTGTACGTACAGATGCTGTCTAGAATAAAATGTAACCATATAAGGAGTTGATAGCTTGTACATGTGTAGCCATATAAGGAGTTAATGTAACCATATAAGGAAAGAGATAATAGCTTGTACATGTGTACATATCTATTATCTCAGGAGTATTTATCTTGTAACATAATATTGTTTATTGCTTGACCAATCAATTTGCTAAATAGCTACTATTGAACAATGACTCATCCAACCATTAGAGTAGCAATATGAAAAACATAACAGGGTGGATTTAATTACACTTGAAGTGTGTTTTCTTTTTAAAAGTAATATTAAGTGTCATTGAAATTATATTTTTTATTCATAAATTCACTCTCCATCAACAGTAACCACTTTCGTTGCTGATTTTGTGCCAACCCTGCACTTGAACGTGCATGTATCAATTTCTAAAGGTGCACGTAGTAGTAAAGTATTATCTTATGAAGAGTAATCCAGGCCATTTAATGTTTGTTTTTATTTGGATCAATGACAATAATTGAAATGCAGAGATTGTTATTGATATTCATCACTGAGTCATCATTTAATGTCATTGTAATGTGGGAATAGGCAAGTCCAATGTTTTTTGTCTGATTCCATCTGGTAACTTTATTACTCATTATGATTTTATTAATGTAATAACGAGATTGGAGCTTGAATCATACCAGTAAAGTCATACTTTGATATCAACCTATTTTTTTACCATCGTCCATTGTACTTGCTATGGTAGTGGGCTCAAAATAAAATGCAGGTATGCTTGAATTGTCTAGGCCCCCATGTTGTCAAGAAAGCAGAAGATATTTTCAAAACGCTTGCATAATGAAGGACAATATTGATACTTCAGGTGCCTAAAGCTTAGAAAAATTCAAGTAACGTATTAGTGAAAGTTCAAGAAAGTTCTGAATTGTTGAAGTATTGATCTCTACACAAACTGGCAACTCATGCCCTTCCCTTTGCAAGTAAGTCATGCCCCTTTCCTTTGCAAGCAACTCTCCATTCCCCCTCCCCCCCCCCCCCCCTCCCCCATTTTATTCATACATTCTTTTCTTTTTCCAAAGAAAGAGAGACCTTCATACAATAATAATAATATTAATAATAATGCTACAGCATTTGTTATGCATCATCGATCTAGTAAACTATTTTGAGGCGCAGAGTTAGATTATCACCCTGGCTTTAGCATGGCTGCCATTACGGCGCTCTAGCATTTCAAGGAATTGATTCCTGACAGGTACCCATTTACATAACCTGGGTTGAGTGTGGCAAATGTAGATCAATGTCTTGCCAAAGGACATTAGTGGCGCTGCGGTACTCGAACTGTCTTGACAGTCCGGTGATGTATCCAGTCAACTGTGACACCTCTACATAGAATATTTTGAAAATGACTCCATGAAGAAATGAATTGAGAGTAGCTTGCCAAGTTTATTGTTAATGTTATGTAAGAATTGTTAACACTTCAAATATTCCTAACCTTTAAATTGATTGTTTGATTTTTATGAAACTTCTTTATTTGTTCTTTAGTTAAAACTTTTATGTCAGAGTGTACTTTGGCTTTGATAAACCCCTCTTACAGTATGTGTGCTCCTGGAGCTTAATTTTGCATCCCCCTTAAATGTAAAAATTAAAACATACTTTTGTTAAATGTATGTCATGGTAAAGTTGACCCCTTAATGATCTTGCGTGTTTGCTAATCATGAATTTGAAGAATGCGCTTACAGCAAGTTGAAGTGTTTGCTGTCAAACCATTGTATAAACCCTGATATTTGATATTCTCATCCATTGTTCTGAGTTAACATCAACATGTAAAAGCCCGCCAAAAAGTTAAAAAACAGCATTTTACAAAACTGTTCTTGCCATCTTTGTAAGTACCGTTAAACCCTTTCGTTAATTCATCTCAAAAAGAAAAATTCCCTTCTCTTTTTCTTAATACACTTCCCCTTGTTATTGTAACTCTCCATCCATCACGTAATGTTAGAGATGGAACATTGGACAGATTGAATTACAAGAAGAAAGATCGCAAAATACGCTGTTTAGAAAAACAGAACGCATAAACAAGGAACAAGGAAATGCTTGATCATTCGTTTACACTCTGTCAATAAAAGGAAGTTGATTTTCATTTGGTCATGCCCTAATTCAGTCAAGATTTTCTCATTTTTTTTTCTTCTACAGTACCATACATGTATGCATGTGATGGGGGGATCAATATCATTTCCATTATTTATTTTCTTTCTCTCCAGTTTATTTTTAATCATGATGTTGTAACCTTGGTCATTTTGGTTTCAGTTACAGGGAAAACTTGCACGTACATCAACAATTAATTTCTCTTTAAACAGGTGTTTTAGTAAAGTAACTGAAGTACTGTAATACCAGTCCTTTTACAACATGCAATTGTGGTGATTTGTAAATGAGAGAATTTTACTCCGAGAAACTTTTGCGAATTGTTAAAAAAACTTCAGTGTTGTGTAACTGGTGAGGCAACTGTTTCACGGTATGAAACTATTTTTCTTCAGTAATCTGAACCATTCGCGAAATTTCATGCACAAAGAAGTTTCTTGTTCTACAAAAGGCAAACGTAGGTTAAGCATCAATCTGAATTTGCTCATTCATAGCTTGTAATATAGGCTCGTTTCAGATATGGTGTTCAGTTCAGTTCATTTTATTCAAAACCATACAAAGCATATGATATAATCTGTTACATAAAAAAGAGACTGGTAATAGTACATCAATCAACATATTCTAACTTGATTACATCATAAACTGAACGGTTTTAGGACCCCTTTAGAAGCTAAGCTTGTGAGCGGGGCCCTATAACAAAATACATACATTTACAGTGGCAAAACCACGGTGTTTTTTTAAATAATGATGGCTTAAAGTGTGATACGCTTCCCACTTCTGTATCTTATGACGCAGAGCTCAGTAAACATGCGCAAATTCTTAGTCTGAACAAGCCTTTACTCTCGCTTTTTGAAATGTGTGAAGAGATTGTAATAAAAATATTCCATTCTAGTAGGGAGAGCGCTTCAAATCCCGTCACGGCACTAATGTCCTATGGCAAGGCATTAATCTCCATTTGCCACTCTGTACCCAGGAGAGATATGGGGACCTGGTAGGATGACGAAAGCCTTTGTGTTTAATTGCCATGTGCCCTCACAGTGATCATATGGTAGGAAGGCTCCCCAGAGAGTGGAGATGGTGCAATTTGTACATGAATTGGGATGATTGTGCACACAGTGTGTGCGGGCAAGCACTGAATCCAATGACCGGGGTAATAGTATATTTGTAAAGCGCTTAGAGACATTTGTATTAAGTGCTATATAAAAATTAAATATTATTATTATTATTACTAATGTCCGGGTTAATAATATCTCTAAAGCGCCTAGAGACGGTACTTCGTATAGAGCGCTATTAAAATCCAGATTATTATTATTAATGAAGTTCCAAAGTGCTTTGAAAATTACTACTACGACTTAAGCATCACTGCCCTGATAAGTCACCCAAGAAATTTCTTCTTTCCGGTCCCCATTACCTCACCTGGGTGGAGAGTGGCAAATGTAGATTGATGCCTTGCCTGAGGAATATTAGTGATCATGTGGCAGGGATGAGAACCCATTTAATGTACCGGTAACACCCGGGTCATGAGAAAGAGTAGGTAAAATGCCAAAGGAATGAAAGGACTCTACCTTTTCAAAACTCAACCCTTTAATTTTCATGTCAAGTGCATGAAGCACTTTAAGATGTTTCCCCAGGGTACTGGCAGATTTTATTTGGGGGCATTAGGGCATCTGGCTCTTGCTGCCTCCTATTTTGAAAAATCCAGGTGGGGTACTAAAAAACATTTTAATTGTTGTCTTTGTTTTTGGTTTTGTGGGGGCTTAAATAGATATATATATTTTTTTGTTGGCCTTTAAAAAAAAAGCGTATTAAAGAGGTACTAAATATTTCTAATGACTTTTTTTGTTTTACTTGTCAGAAGATTTTAGGAATATATTGCCCCCCTTCTTTTCCAAAATACTGAATATGCCCCCCCATCCCAGGGTATAGATAAAGATTGATTATGCAGCATCTGCATTATTCATTATTAGCTTTAGCTAAGAGGTTTCCCTGTTAACATTTCATCCTTTATTTCAGGGTTGGAAATGAACAACATAAGAAATCCATATAATTGAACAGACACATTTTGAATATCAATACATCTTCACTAATCATCAGTAGAAATGTAGAGGTTTACCGTAAAAAGTTTTTATTCTCATATTCAAGGGTCGCAGATGAAAAACTAATCATCAAAAGGAAACGTCATCTCAGTTTAAATTGGAACAATATTGAGAGTGATGTCAACACATACGCGAGTTTACTGTATGGTCAAAAAGGTTTTGCGTGATGGAAATGATTTTTAAACGCTCATGAAGTCACCAGCTTACTATTCAAGATGCAGATTCTGGGAGATGATTATCAGTTATCTCAAAATATTATTTAGACTGTACAACAAGTGTTTGCTTTTTTTTTAATGTTTCTATTAATGGATTATTGGATCACAATCTAATCCGTTCCAGGTTTGGATGAAGCCATTGGAAATTAAATTTATTTCTCTTTCCCTCTCTTTGTCTCATACACAAACTTTCTCCATCTCTTCCTCTGTCTTTGCCTACCCTCCCCCTCTCTCCCTCTCTTTCTCCCCCTGCCCCTCTCTCCCTCCCCCTAATCTCTCTCCCTCTCTCCCTCTCCTCCCTTCCCTCCTCTCTCCCTCCTCCCACCCCTCTCTTCCACCCTACCCTCTCCCTCTCTCTCCCTAACCCCCTCTCTTTCCCTCTCCCTCTCTCCCTCTTCTCCCTCCCCTCCTCTCTCCCTCCTCCCACCCCTCTCTCCCTCCTCCCACCCCTCTCTCCCAACCCTCTCTCCCAACCCCCTCTCTCTCTCCACCCCCCTCTCTCTCTCCCTACCCATCTACTTTTCCTTTCTCTTCCTACTTTTCTCCATTTCTGACCTTAAATCATGTCCAGTGGCTATCAATTTCAAATAAAGAATAAGTTGTTAAATGCCATGTGAGCCCATTGCTACTATTGTATTAGTTAGGCTATTCTCCTACCAAAGAACGTTCAGTTCATTACAGTGGCCCCCCCCCCCTACTCAGTGTTATTTAGGGTACGCATATGCTTGTACCCTCTTTTTGAAAGCACCCCCTATCTGAGGACTGCCAACATTTCCGAACCCCCCTTTCGCGGGCTTTTTGCACGCTTTTCGCAGGCTTTTCCTGCCTTGGAGACCCCCCTAAATCAGGAAAAATGCTCAATGTACCCCCCTAAATTCGGAATAATTTCTCAGGAGTCCAAAGAGATGAGAGAAAAAAAGAAAAACACCCCCTTTTTAAAGAAATCTCCGGGTGAAAAGTCAAATACACCCCTTTTTTTACAATTCTCGGGCCGGACTTTGTCGCACGAAAAGTACCCCTTTACCGGACATTTTGGCAACACGCATGCGGTCATTTCGACCTCTGAGTGGGGGGGCCGGGGTGAACACCCTGCTACTATTGTATTAGTAAGGCTATTTTCCTACCAAAGAACATTCAGTTCATTACTGTGTGAACACCCTGCTTCCATCCGTCTAAACAAGGAACTGTCTGACAGGAAAGGTAGATATGGAGAGGCCTAAAATTGACATATGTCCTTGGGACATTGAATTTTGTGAAACATCTGTGCTAGTCTTCCTTCCTTTGTTTTGTCACTTTGTTATGTGACATCCCTCGATTCCCTTTCATGAGTCTTTAGGGACGTATCGTGTATGCAATACCGGCACTCTCAATAAAGGTAAAGATTTCACAAGGTACATTGCTTGAAAATCAGTAATTGGTTCATGCTTTGTTGCTTTCGCATTTAAGAGGAAAAGTGAGGTATGCTTTAATAGCACGCTTGCACATTAATGGTAATTTTCATTTCCTCTTGAAGCAGGACAGGTAAAATTACTTAGTAAATTAAGAACAGGAGAACATACAAGTCAGTTACCACTATGAATTATTAAAGACCCATTTATTTACAAACTTATTTATCTTCATGCATTTCATGGCTCATTCAGTCTTAAGTCAGAAACTACTTTGACTCACCTTTATCCATCTGTTTTCTGTCCTTTTGAAATACCTATATCTCACACTCCACAGAGGGACTTGAACCACGAACCATGTGATTCACAGTCCTGCGACTTATCCACTAGACCACGACACCTCTTTACATTATCATGTTTGCATGCACATTTCAATAGGAGATGCACAGAGTTATTGAAAATGCCTTTGCTTGAAATTTGAAATTACACTTGATTATTTTTTAAATGTCTTTGTCATTGAGTCATGGATGAAAAAGAGCAAGATAAATACCTTTTTTCCACAAATTCTGTATTTTTTTTATTCTTGTTTTGATTGATTGACATTTGCTTTGATTTCTGAGGAATCAGTGGGGAAGTTGATAACGGTTTCTCTTCCTACTTGATGGATTGTTTAGCTGCCCTCCTGACATTGCAGGTGCTTGTTCATTCAATATTAAATCTTTTTACAGAATAAAATACTTGTCTGTATCCATAAGGAAGGTGATGCAAAGTTGTGGTAGTGAAATTATAATTGTTGAATGTAGTTTTGTTTGTTTGTTTGATAAATCTTTTAACATGAATAAAATCTTTTTGTATCCATTCTAAAGTTAATGCGAAGTTGTGGTAGTGAAATGAAAATTGTTGAATGTGTTTGTGTTTGTTTGTTTGATAAATATGTTTACATGAATTAAAACTTTTCTGTTGCCATTTTAAAGGTGATGCAAAGTTGTGGTAGTGAAATGAAAATTGTTTATATTAATCTTTTTGCATGAATAAAAACTTTGTGTATCCACTAGAAATCCATGTTAGTACTCTGATGATAACACTGAATTATCATTTGTAAAGAAGTATGCGTTCCATATTATTTTATCTGATTACCGCTTGAATCCTATAAGATCAGCATATCATTACCGTATGACTGCAATAGCATTATCAAAGAATTACCATAACCTTCCCATATGATTAGCATATAGTCAATACATATAATTACTATAGCATTGTTAAATGAGTCTCATATCTTTGAGCAAGATCAATCATTATATAGGAGATGACAATCACTTGGTCTTTGGCAATTGCATTACCAAAGAACTGCTGTAGCATTTCCATATCATTATTATATGATTACTGTATAATTAATGGACAATATAATATGCTTATCACATGATTGCTATATAAATACCTTCTTTCTTTATTTTGCCCCTTGAAATTGGAAATTCGCGGCGACCGATATTTCGCTCAGTGGTGGGGGGGGGGGTTAAAGAGCATTACATCTTTTATGTTTTACTCAGCATACACACACCCCTTACCCACCCCCCCCCCCCCCCCCCCCTTTAGCAAAAAAAAACAAAAAAAACAAAAAAAATTGAGGGGGGTTTAACTCCTAAAACACCCCCCCCCCCCCCCCTGCGTATCATATGATTACTATATGATTTCCATTCTCATTTACACTACCTGATCAATAGCTTGTGTAGGAGACTGGACAACCAGTGGATTTTTTTGCAATAACACTATCAAAAAATGACCGTAGCATTACTATGTGATTGTCATATGGTTAATGAACTATTACCATTGCATTACTATATAATTATCATATGATTACTATATAATTTCCATTCTCATTTACACTACAGGATCAATAGCTTGTGTAGGAGAGGACAACCAGTGGATTTTTTGCAATAGCACTATCAAAGAATGACCATAGCATTACTATGTGATTGTCATATGGTTAATGTACTATTACCATTGCATTACTATATAATTAAATTATCATATGATTACTATATGATTACCATTCTCATTCACACTACAGGATCAATAGTTGTGTAGGAGAGGACAACCAGTGGACATTTGTGCTACTCCTTCTCTATGGTTTCCTACTGAGTAGCACAGCTCTGCTCATAAACGTTCTGCACTTTTACTACTTTGATCCATGTTCAACCTGCGACACGGTAAGTAACACCTGGGAGCTGTTTCACAAAGACTAAGATTGACTTTAAGCTTAGACTTAACTATGGCGGGCTGTTCATGCCACTGTGTGCTCTCACCATTATGATCTTTAGAAAATATTTTTGCCTTCAATAATGAACTACCGGTATCAAAAAATGTAAAATTCTGTAGATTTGTGACCATGATTTGTACGTCCCTTGAGAAACTAATGCCAGTAAATGGTGAGAGCAAACAGTGGCAAGAACGGCCTGCCATAGTTCAGTCCAACTTACAGTCGATCTTGGTCTTTGTGAAACACCCCCCTTCAATTTCATTTTCATGGCATTTCATTTTTTGAGGGCTCAGTAGTGGTGGTTATTTTACCTGACTGCTAAGAAAGCATAAGTGCTTGTTAAGCAACATGAGGACCGACGGCTTAAGGTCCTCTCCGAGCAGTGGTCTCATAACCGGTAAGGCTGTGATCCTTATTACCAAGTCCCTCAGAGAGGAGTTAAGTTGTCGGTCCCCTGGTTCCTTACTTACAACCATATTCATGCTTTCTTAGCATTCCGGTAAAGCAATCATCAAACATTTTATTCAGTTTTGAATATGTATTCATAATAGTATACAGTTATGAAAATCAGAAACCTATTTGAAACAGATCTGGAGCTCCAAGATGAGCAGGACCTTGGTGCATGTAGGCTCTTACAATTTAATATAAGCTTAAATGACCTGCATTAATGTTTTAAAATAGCAATGGTTGTCTATCCATTTTCTCTCGTCTGTTGCTATTTGATCCAGTGTTATTTTGCCCAGTATCCAGTTAGTCTAAGTTCATTTATATCCGAGGTTATCTTTTGAATATCAATTCTCAACATTCAGTTTATCATATTTTATTAATGTTGTTCTATTAAACAGATCCGTGAACCCCCCCCCCCCCCCCCCCCTCCCTCTCTTGCCAGCAATTTTAATCAAATCAAATGAATATTAGACCATGGACTTAATACGGATGGACATTCAACATGATTCTTTCTTTGATCCAATCATAGTCGCCGCCTTCTGATTATGTGCATCTTAATGAGAACATTCAGCTGTTTTAACAATAACGAATGCGTAAGCATTTTCGGTCATTGACAAAGGAGCAATTTCCCTCTCTTGGGTTTTGTTTGGATGGTGTGCTCTGTAAGAGTGTGTCTTAAATAAAAGCATTCGCAATGGGGAGCAGCAAAGTTGAAAAGCAGACGATTTTGGTGATATGAAATGTATTATTACTGATTCGCAAACTTTCGCACACACCTATGACCTTATAAAACAAACAGAAGGCCATGATCTGTATCAGCCCTATGCGAAAATATGAGGAAATAGGGGCAAACAGGATTTTAAATCACAACCAAAAAAACCCAAAATAACCTCTATCTGGTAATATCAACATGTTTTTCCAAAAAAAATACATGTACAGTACACGGAACAACAATTTCCGATTATAAGCCAGAACTGCACATCTATTTTCCATGATTTAGGCGAGTAATTATCTTCTGCGCATGTAGATTAACATGTGTAAAATCACTATCTTGATTCTGTCCCGGCTTTTTGCCGGCGACCATGATGAGACCAAAGGGAAGAAACATGTACGGAATGTTTATGAGACGACATTGACGGAGACAATCACAATGAATTCGTTAAGAAAACGATGAATGTCCATCCGTAATTGGTCCATGATTAGACCAACTTGTAATAGCCCAAATGGACAGTACACAAACAACTAGACAAATATCAAACAATAATATTAGACAACAAAGGAGTTAGAGGAAATACATTAGACAAAATGACAATTTATTACCTTCTCTGTTTTGGTATTGGAGGGGCATTGTTTAGAAGAAACAAAGTAGGTTTTAAACTAAACAAATTCATAGTAAAGTGACTTCTGAGCATCTTTAAATGTGATATTTGCATGTAGCATCCTCACATTTCTTTTAATTTGTTTATTTGATCTCAGAATATGTAATAAGTCTGGCTGTTAACAGTGATTCGTCTATTTCACCCAGCTCTAATTTACTCAGACCTACAACATCAGAAAAGTAAGAGTAAATCAAATATTTAAACCAATGATTCAATCAGTTTTTCTCTATTTCTGCTTCTTTCAGGCATTGTTCAGGTTCCGTTACGAGCGCAGTCTGATGTATGGATGCTTCGTGACGGGCTGCATGTTGGAATTCTTTTGCTTCACTCAGCTCTTCACACAGATCTACAACATCAGCAGAGTAAGAACAAATCAAATGAGTAAAGTTGAACAAGGCCGGGTCAGACCTGTTTTCAGTCAAAGTCTAAACTCACCTCAAGTTGATCAATCTAAATGGAGAAAAATATGAGTGAAAAGAAACATCCTGAAGTTTTTTGTCTTGCACTCTTCAGAGTAAAACGCAGTGCAAGACCCAAAGTTCAGTTTGTGGTTTGTTTTTCTAAAGGGTGTAATATGAAAAGCTTCTGAATCAGTATGTCTCTTTTCACTGCTATTCTTGGATTTTGTAGTACATATAAAGGAAAGTCAGAGAAACAGGTCGTTAAAAGTTTCAGGTAAAGTTTTTTTAAATGTTCATTGTACAAGAAAGTTTTGGATTTGAAGACTGCTACCAAAGTTGTGTGCATGAGCTGTTTCCCTTACTTGAAATTTATGGGAAGATGAGATTATTTTTTGAAACTTTCTGACAACCTAAAAGAGTAAGTCTACCAAAATTGTTTGAAGTAACATTCTCTGGATATCAAAGCCTTCAAATACAATAGATTGTAAATTTATTTTGTTTTTTTATATGGTAGCTAGCACGTGTATTACCAGTCCTTATGCAAACTTTATCTACCTGCCGAAATATGAACCTTTTTATATCACTTATGAAAAGAAAAAAGAAAAAAAGTTGATAATTTGTATTCTCACTTTTTTCTCATGATACAGGATAAGACTACCGTAGAGTCTCTGATATATGCAGGCAAGCCTCCTTATGAAAGGTGAGACCTGATTTGCATGCTTGTATTAAATGCAAATTTAATATAGATATACAAATTATGTATGTTTATGAGTGAGATAGTATAAAAAAATATTGACTGCTTTGAGGGATGCGGTTAAAACTGTTGTCCAAGGTGATCACGAAATCGTACTGTGTCCCTAGACGAAGTCGGGGGTAAAGTACTGTCTCATGATCACCAAGGAGATGTAGTTTTAACCGTGACTCAATTCCTTTACGCCTGATAAAAATGTATTTCAGTTGTAGAGTCTAAGGCAATTTATCCATCTAAGGGCATTGCACATTTCTTACTGCGCATATCGATTGTTGACTCCATGGGCAATAATTGTGTCCTTGAATGCGCCAGGGAAAAAATACTCTACAAATTTTGGGGGCTAATTTTCAAGCTTGCTTGCATGAAAATAACACTCTTTGTTTTGTTTTGCATTGAACTCTATGCAATTTTGGGGGGCTCTTTTATGACTTTCGGGGCTCTTTTTGGCATTCCGGGGGCTAATTTGCCCCGAGCCCCCATGTATTTGTTTTCCCTGGAATGCGCAAGTTCAGCAGTAAGTAGCAAATTTCATGCCTGTGTAGGCTCTTTTGCGGCAGTTTACTAACCCATATCTGAACAAGTCTTTAGGTATCATATACATTTATGTCTTTATTCCTTCTTCCCGTCCCCCCCCCCCTTTCTTCAATTACAGGATAGGTTCATTCAGTAATTCATTGGTAATTACTTTAAATGAGCTACTGTGTACGTATTAAAAAGTAACAAAGTATCTGGAAAGCACCTTGATAGAGACAACATTCTAGAGGATAATAACATGAAAGCTGCTATTTCACATTTCTAGTATTGTCAAAACTGATGCCAAACCTTGTCACTACGTCTATCAGCTGCAAGCTATAGAGTGGAGAAGTGTGACGTCATCAAAATTCTATTTTTAGAATTTCTCAATTTTTTCTTTATATTCCGAATGAACACCAAAAATAATGTCCAAATGTCGAAAACCAATTGAATATGTTAAGTATTGGCTGAGATATGACCATCTGAATGAATATATGTCCTATGGGAGCTCAGTGTTATATGCTCTGGCTCCTAACCATTAGGAGCCAGAGCACATAACACTGAGTTCCTATGGGGAGTATATTTATTCAGATGGACATATCTCAGCCGATATTTAACATATTCCATTGGTTTTCGACATTTGGACATTATTTTTGATGTTCTTTCGGAATATGAAGAAAAAATTAAGAAATACCAAAAATAGATTTTTATGACGTCACAGCTTCGGTACTCTATGAAACATTGGCTTTGGAACCATTTCCACAACCAGCTAAATGTTCTCTTATTTTACATTTTTAAAGATTTTTGTATTTTGAGCTGTCAATCGTGCAAAGTTATCGAAAATCAGTGATCGACGTGTATGCAAATAGACGATGGCATAAACAATCTTAAATGTGAGATAATGTCGTCATTCATAACGTCATCGTGAACCGCATGGAATATTAAGGATACATGTAGGTTATCTGTGTCATACAGGGGCGACGTACCATTCTTCTTTGTTTTAGTCTTTCTTCTTTATGTTTCTGATGGTAAATCTCAAATGTAGGCCAACTTTTATCCAGATATATTAAAGGGATCCAAATACAAACAACATGGATAAATGTGTATCTTGGTAGAGGCCATGATATTGTATCCAAGTTATATGAGACTTTGAAATAAATAACAAATAAAAAGTGATTGGGGGTGAAATATGTTTATATCAATTCACGGCCTGCATGGAAGTTTCTTGTAACTAAAGGTTAATACTTTAATACATGCTGATTTTTAGTGCATTTGCCTAGTCTACCTTTAAATCTGTTGTGCCTATATTTAGGGTGCAGTTTTAGTAATTAAACTTACAACCCTATCGAAGTAATATTTGGAGACATAATTTCAGTTCAGGATACGAGCTTAAACCAACAAAAAAGACTTGTTGATCGTTCTCTTTGATAGCATCCTTTAAGTCCCATGTGCTTACAATGCTGCAAGTATCTCGAAAATCTGAAATCTTTTTGAAATCTGAGAATTTGTCTGACTATTCATTGATAAAAGGAAAGTGAACGTAGGAAATGAATATGTGTGGCAGCATGCACGTATGTTCCCGTAGTCGTCAACATGTTTTCTATTTATGTTCCCAGATCTATGTTATCTCCGTTTAGAAATCGGGAGAAAAAACCCTTAAAATCTGGTTTTCTGCCCCAGTTTTATCAGAATTCAACCTAGTTTGGCGTAGCGAAACTGTATCGATTCCTGAATCAATTGATGAAGATCAGAAACATTTAGGTTGTAACCCCTTTATTTTATTTTACCTTTGATTTGGTGTCCTATATCCGTGAAGAGATAAACTTTGAGGAATAGATGAAGAAGCTGATGACCTATAAAGGCTATGGATACTATGTTAAAGTGACTTGGTAACATTGCCTCAGATTCTGAAACAAAATCCTGGATTTAGCTCGTGCTGCAATCATAATTATAAACCTTTAGGTCAGTCAGGAACCCCATGACTTTTACAAGCCGATCGTCTGTCTGATTATCAAGATATTTATGATTGGAAATCGAAATTTCAGGTTTCGTTTTTCCAACAGATTTTATAACACTACAGTCTATTGGGCCGGAAAATGAGTATGGTAAACCGGTCACTCAAAGATTTTTACTTTTTTGAGGCAATTCATGATCATTTTGAAGCGCAATTTTTTTAGGGCTTCACTATTACACCATATCACAGACACTGATAACACGTATGGCCATGCGTCTCAGATTTAACATTGTTAAACGAATTAATTCTAACTGAATTAGTACTAAACCAATAATTTTATAGCATTATAAACAGGTCCTTGTAAACTATTGAAAATTCATAATCTTACAAAAAACTTTTTTTGTAAATGATTGAAAAGTTTAAAAAATGAATAAATTAATTACCTCATTCTAAAATTGAGAATTTGTGATTTGGTATCATGAGATTCTTTCAGCGTCTCTTTTTTCCCCGAACAGAAAAAACTAATTCTCTGATTGCCAAAAATAGATGTATCACTTTTTAGATGAAACTACTGAAAGTTGATATCATGTAGAATAGGGAGTATTGTGATATGTATGGGCTAAAGCAAATGATACCTACTAGTTTCCTCTCTAAGTTTAATTATTAACCATTCTTTCCCTATCTTTTGTCATTTTTCTTTTGTCTTCTCCTCATCTTCATTTCTAGTTTGGTTCCATCCTCTATCTTCATTTTCTTTCCATTTATAGCTGTTTCGAAATCCTCCAAGTTTCCTTCTATATCAATTATTTTTGTTTTTAATTTTCTTATTTTTCCCTCTCATTTGACCTATTCTTTTTCCTTTCTTCTCATCTTCACTTCTATTTTATTCTATTGTCTATCTTCTTTACCCCTCCCTCCTGCTATCCCTCTCTGATCCCTTCTTTACCCCTCCCTCCTGCTATCCCTCTCTGATCCCTTCTTTACCCCTCCCTCCTGCTATCCCTCTCTGATCCCTTCTTTACCCCTCCCTCCTGCTATCCCTCTCTGATCCCTTCTTTACCCCTCCCTCCTGCTATCCCTCTCTGATCCCTTCTTTACCCCTTCCTCCTGCTATCCCTCTTTGATCCCTTCTTTATCATCCAAATTTCTGTACCTCATTCACCCATCTCTTCCCTGTATATCTCTCTTTCTCTTTCCTCTTTGTTTCCTTTTTTATCATTTAAATTTGCTGTACCGGTACTCTAATTTTCCCCCTTACCTTTTCTTTATAATTATGTCTTTTTTTCCTCTCTGTTTCCTTCTTCATCATCCAAATTTGCTGTACTTCATCCCCCCCCCCCCCCTCCTTCGGGCCTTTTCCTGTATATGTCTCTTTTGCCTCTTTATTTTTTCTTCTTCATCATCTTAATTTTCTGTACATTTAGCCCCTTCCCTTTCCTGTATATGTCTCTTTTTCTTCTCTGTCTTTTTCTTCTCTGTCTCCTTCTCCATCAATTTCATTATCATGTAATTCATCTTTTCTCCCGCTTCCTTTTCATCCATTCTCCATTTAAAGAACAGAAGGAAATAGAGACTGTCAGCCTTATTGCTCCCCAACTGAAGTTTACATTCTTACCCCAATCTTTCAATCAACAGAGCCATTGTTAACAGGGCGTGTTTCACAAAGACTAAGATTTACTTTAAGTTGGACTGAGCTATGGCAGGCCATTCATGCCACTGTTTGCTGTCACCATTATGATCTATAGATAATATATTTTCCTTCAATAATGAATTATCAACAAATGTAAATTCTGTAGATATGTGACCATGATTTTTACCTCCTTTGAGAGACCAATGCCAGTTAATGGTGAGAGCAAACAGTGGCATGAACGGCCTGTCATAGTTAAGTCCAACTTAAAGTCGATCTTTGTCTTTGTGAAACACCCCCCCCCCCCCCCCCTGATTTGTTACCCTAAATCTTATTCCATTATTGAATGAACTTACATGGGTGTGTCATCTTTTGGGAGCCAGACGGGCGTTGGCTACTATACTTTCACTCGTACTAACTCTTGTCGGTCGTTATACCTAACAAAGTGTCTGAGCTGTGAGACTATACATACTGCATGGTCTGCTGCCCTCCATAGACCCTGTACTATAGATGCTCCTTGGACACATCCAGAGACTGACAGAATTGTTCTCAGCTCAATTAAGCCTTCATAGAATTTTGTTTCAAGATAAGGTTTAGTTTAGGGGAGAGTTGAAAAATAATTTGTGAGCATTATCATTACCGCTATTTTGCAAGTGTGGAAGAACATCAGAGAAAAAAAAGCATGACTCTTCAAATGCCTCCATATTTTAAATATAACAACTAACAGCTTAGAAATGAGGCCAGATTTTTATGAATTCTGTTTGTGTAGTCCCATATAATAATAATAATGATAATAATAGGCATTTCTTTAGCGCCGTCTATCTAGAAATTCTATTCCGAGGCGTTCCAGCATTTCAATTTCAAGCAATTTATTCCTGTCAGGAACCCATTTACATCACCTGGGTTGAGTGTAGCAAATGTAGATCAATGTCTTGCCAAAGGAGATTAGTGGCGCAGCAGGACTCGAACCATGGACCTTGTGATCGACAGTCCGGCAACGTATCCACTCGACCACAACACCTCTACAGTGTGTACAGTGCTTGTAACTTTTCCAAATTTCTTATCATTTGGATGACTCCAGAACTTGGCAGTACACACCAATACTTATCAACTTTTTCTGATTTATTCCACACTGTTTCTTTCACAATGCAATCGCACTACCAGAAGTCAACCTTCTCTTTAAGTGTTAAATAGAGTCTTTACCGGCAGACTATACTTACACACAGACTTAACACCTTTTTGGCTCTGAACAGATAACATGTGCCATGGTCAATGAAAGGAAATGATGAGAGAGATTGGGATCTAATTGGCACCATACTCCCCTCATTCAGTGTTCTCTTCCTTCCTATAACATTTCCTATTTCTATTTGTATTTTTTTATATTTTTTTGCTCACTACCGTCATTCTATTCTTATCAGATGGAAAAACCTCTTTTTATTTCTTACATGCGTCTGTACTTAATTCTATAGTTGTTTTTTTTTCTATCTCTAGACAGGTGTGTGGGTGTATGTGTGTGTATTTCCCTTTGCTGCCTCTCTTTTAGGCTCTCTCTTACTCTCTCTTTCTTTCCCCTATTCTCTTGTTTTTTCTTTATACCCTTTATTCCCTAGTAGAAATATGTTTCAATTCCCCCTTTCTCTCCCTCTCTCTCTCTCTCTCTCTCTCTCTCTTTTGCCATCTCAGTATATTAACTGTCCATGTATTTATTTGTTAAGCTCCGAGTGCTTTCTCAATTCTGTCCCTCACTTTGTTACATATTTGTTTGTTTGTTGCTTGTGTAATATACATGTACACGTCTCTTGTCTTCGTACCAGTCTCTTTCTTTGTCTTTTTCTCTGTCTGGTTGTCTCTAGCTCTTTATCTGTCTCTCTCCCTCTCCGTATTCCTCTCTTGCTCTTCCTTTTCCATTTCCTCTGCCTTCTCCCTCTCTCTCTCTCTCTCTCTCAATCATCACATTGCTATCTATTTTCTCTTACCCTTTACCCGTGAGGGACTTTCTTAATCCTCTCTAGCCTCCTAGAGCCTAAGGCTAAGATTCCCAACAACATATTCATAATAATCAAAGCCTGCAAGCAATCAAACAAATTAACCAATAGACTCAAATCAAATCAATTCTAACCAACAAACAACATTATTTATAGAATGCGATAAGGATTCAATCTTTTCTTTCTGAAGAAGTTGATGAGTACTTTTGGTTTTGGTCAGTCATCGACCGGCCCTCCATTAAGGTCACAATCCAATTCTCAACCTTTCCTATTTTTAAATCCTGATATTGTCATTAGCAATCTTAAAATCATTGTTGTTTTTGTTTTGTTATGGTAGACTAGCATGTGCCTTTAGTAATATCAATGTTTTGTAGAGACCTGTGAAAAGGGAAAACCTGATTAAAACTTGGGGGTGGGCACTTATTTAGCCCTTTTCTATATTTTGCTATCACTATTGAGGTACTTTAAAAAAAAGTAAGACTAATAGTTTTTCTCAAAGCTTTTTATTCTTGTGTCATTAGATCTTCAAAATGTCAGAATATATGCAAATACAGTCAAACCTGCTTTAGCGACCACCTGTATAGAAAGACCACCTGTCTACAAAGACCACATTTTTTGTTTCCCTTGAAAATGGTTTCTCATTGAAACATGTACATATAGACCACCTGTTTATAAAGACCACTTTTCTTGTCTCCTTGGGTAGATTTTATTGACAGGTGTCACTTTACATGTATATGCTTGATGCAAAACTTGAGTTCTGACAGTCTATTGTCATTATTGTTCAATTTATCATTATTATTTAAGAAAACTATAATTGATTGTTTTCCTTTTTTAGATAGAAACATATCCTAAGGATCGTATTCCTACAATGAAGCTCTCAACATTTTTAAACCCTTTTACCTCTTTTTGATGTCTGTAAATATTCAACAGTACCCTTCAACTATTTGGATTCCCTCATTGTAAATGCCTTCAGATAACAAACAATCATTACAGGAAACGTAGGCCTCTTTATTTGTCTATATATAGCTTGGAGCCTCAACATCTATTATCCCTACAAATTTATGCCTATAATCCTTCATTGCAGTTCTATATTATCAAGTTTATATGAAGATGATATTCGTATGAGTGTAAACAAAATTTACCTTTTGCTTGAATCATCTACCGGTAATCACCTTGTCTTTGCTTTAAAATAAGGGGGAAATAACTCAATTCAATTCAATTCAAAAGACTTTATATCCGTTAAAAGCGAACAAATTCATACATGTGATGAAATACAGACAGTTTAAAGTATACAAATCATGAGCATTATGTTAAATTAATTTAAACAAACTGTGAAAATGAGTAGAAGGAAAAAGGAGCACCTGTAGGAAGCTTATTTTACCTCAGAAGTCAGACTCAGTTAAATAAAGCTAATATACCAGTAAACTTGGTGTCATTTAATCTTTCGTTTGCCAATATTGTTTCTGTGTAATAATAATAATAACAATAATCTTTTAAAGTCCACTCCAAATTGTATTAAATTAAACCGAAAATGGAATTTTTTTTTACCCAATTGATCGTGAGCCCGGCAGCCACTGAGCAGCGCCAGATCGACGTTGCTCTATCCCTTATTGTTGAACGCCAAGCAGCAACTTCCATCTTTTAACGTCTTTTGGTATGATGCGGCCGGGGTTCAAACCCACAACCTCCCAGTTGTATTTGGAATGCTTAATGTTTCCTGTATGATTTAAAAGATCATTATTTACTCAACTCTTACAAGACATTTTCTGAGCAATGTTTGTAGGAGAGAGGAAACTCATCACGGACACTTTTTGATAGCAACTCAGAAAATGTTAAGCTGTTAACGAAAAGTATTAGGCTAGATTAGGGTGATATTGTATGGATCTTGAGGTGAAAAACTGATTGACCTCTCGCCATCATCTCAAACTTTATCTCTGAAATCCCAGTCGTGATATGTAGAGGTGTCTTAGTCGAGTGGTTTATGCACTTGACTTGAAATGCAAAGGTCATGGGTTCGATCTTCAACACAGCACTAATGTCCTTTGGTAAAGCATTAATCTACATTTTCCACTCCGTACCCAGGAGAGAAATGGGGACCTGGTAGGATGATGAAAGCCATTGTGTTAGTTATCGCCATATGCCCTCATGGTGACCATATGGTAGGAATACTCCCCAGGGAGTGGAGAAGATGTACATTGTCCGTGAATGAATCTTGATGACCGGTGTAATAACATCTGTAAAGTGCTTAGAGATAGTATTCCATATAAAGTACCTAATATAAAGCACACTATAAATCCAGATTATCATTATAAAACTAAGCTTTGGTTTTGTTGGCCTCTTATACATTTACCAAAGAATTGATCCGATTTTGTTTCTTTTTGACCATCCCACCCTACATCACAGGCCTCCAAACACCAAGAGACCGATGGACAGCTTCCGAGACGTGTTTGGGCGTGGCCACATCCTCCTCTGGTTCAACCCCTTCAGAAGTAGATTGGGCAGGAACATCATTGTATACTCGGAAGTAGCGTGAGAGAGAGGGACAGACAGATAGAGACGGGGACAAATGAACAGACACGCAGACAGACAGACAGATAGATAGGCAGAGAGAGCATTCAGAATATCAAATTCTCTGGCTCCAGCTCTTCAGGTGTAGACAAGGCAGGAACATCATTGTGTACTCATAAGAGATAGGGAGACAGAGAGAGAAAGAGGTAGAGTGGGTAGAGGGAGAGAGAGAGAGGAGAGCGGGAAATATCTCTACCTCATCTTGCATGTCTGTTTGGATACACATGTACGTCAGGTACAAGGTAAAAGCAGACTTATATTTGTCACGGTTACTGTCTTGAGTGTGTTAGGTAGATAGACAAGGTAGTTTTGTTGATAGCATGGTGATTGAATCCAGGGTAGAATTAAATAAGGGTTTGCAAGATGTGTCATAGTCGAATGGTGTAAGCTCTTTACTGGGGTTTAGAAAGTTATGGGTTCGAGCCTTGGCAAGTCATTAATGTCTATTAGGAAGACATGAATATGCATCTGCCACTCTCGGCCCAGGTCTAGTAAGTGGGTATCAGGTAGTGTTTATTCCTTGAAACAGTATACTATGTTTTCATATATGTAGTTAAATTAGAGGGTGATTCTTCTTCATTAGTAGTGACAAGATTTATTGATGGTTTGTTTTACCTGACTGCTAAGAACGCATGTTTATACTTGTAAGTAAACAACCAGGGAACCAATGGCTTCAGTTCTCTCCGAGGGATTCGATGATGTGATGTAATGCCTTAGCAAAGGGCACTAGCGCATCAACTTGGTTTTTGAACCCGGAACCTCCAGGTTAGAAGACCACTGGTCTGTCACTGGACCATCGCACCTCCTCTATTCAATCTTCCTAATAAGTGACCATCTCCAAAATCAAGACATGGTATGCATTACTTGTTGCTACTTCAGAAAACCTCATACAAGTCTCTGAGGTAGTTCAGACTGTGGAGTGCAAAGGATCTTTTAGCCTGGTGATACTTGATACAGAATCTGGTCGTACTAGCTGGTGTTTTTTAATGATTCAAAATATAAGTGTCTTTCATACTTCATGATAAATGGTTGAGATTCTTAAACCAATCATGACATCTAAGCGCAATTGAAATCTCAGGTACACCAATATGGTAGTGGAAGGATACATCTTGTAATTTTACAAGCGTCTCTCGAATTATGATAATACTTTCAAAGCACTTTAGAGACACATACATGTACTGGAGCCGTACATTGCAGTGAGACCCATTCCCCATCGGTGTATTTCTCGCTTGTTTTGCAAGATGCCTTTCCGGGAGGATATTTGACATATAACCCTATTCTTGTGTCCTCTGGTAGCATTTGACCATTCTTGTAAGCAGTAAGGATATATCCACCTTGATTGTCTCTTAGGACAGGATCAATTGTTAAGTAGAGCCAACAGTTGCCAACGTTAGTGTCATTCCTGTCTTTAAGCATGTGATTAGGGGGTAAGGATAGGGTATGGGGATTCGCTGAGCTATAAAATGGTTTTCTATAGCTATATCGTAATGTGACTCTTGTACTATCACATGGATATGTAAAATTAAGTTGTGCCACTTCCCCCTCGGATACATTTAGTGTGGTAGATTTGTAGCATCTAGCCAATGTGGTCAACGTAACAAAAGTGATGAAAGCATATTTTGCACTTCGATAGTACCTCTTGTGACTTAAACATCTTGTTGTTTAAGTTGATATATCTGTGGGGAGAAAAAGAGAATATTGTCTACAGCAGCAAAAATTGAGAATTTACTGATATGGAGTTTATTGTAGGTTTAGTGATTGTGAAGGAAAACATATGATCATGTTTCAATCCAAGTTCAAGTGTCATTATTCTCTTAGAAAAGACCACCGGTGGTTTGCTTAATATGCACTTGTGATGAGGATTGAAATGTTGCTAGCTTCTCCAATGCTGATTGCTTTCCTGTGATATTTTTGTTAAATACAGTTTTGGGTCTGTCCAAAACATAGAGGAAATGTTCCCAGTGTTTATACACATATAAAAATATAGAAAAAGTTGCTTGTACTTGACATTTCCAAGCAAAACCCTCTGATCGACATTTGATAGCTCTGGCTATTTCCAAAGAAGAATAAATGCATATTGCTTCTCTAAGCATCTGTCTTGTTTGGGTTTTTTTCTTCTAGTCCATGGACTAGAAAATTTACTTGTACATGTAGTTAGAGGAAAAGCATTATCATTCAAAATGAGGAAGGCAAACAAACAGAAGAGGGATTTAGAATCCTGAAATACATACATGTACATTGTACATATATATGACCATTTCTTGAACACCTATTTTTTAAAACATTCATGCTATAATCAATTTTTCATGTGGGTTTCTAGATTCTAGTTTTTGGAAACGTACTGTACTGTATATAAAGAGTTGACCAAAACATATGCTCTAAATTTAAATTTCTGTTGAGAAAAAAATCAGCTACAGGTGTCTGTCCAAGTACTTTAATATGTGGGACACTTCATTTGGGTCATCAAGTACTTGTCAAATAACAGAGTGTTTGTTAGGCTGAAGTAATGATTTTGATATTCAGTGCTGCCAGTTTTCAGACAAAAGCATGAATTCAGGCCCTGACAAAATATTTTTAGGTCTTGACTTTTTTTGTGTACAAAATAGCTCATTCTAGGTGATTTTCAGGCCCTATAGCTCTGATCAATTATAGCTGGCATCCCTGGATATTGATCCTGTTGTCTTTGAAGTCTAACTTCCTTTCTCCCTTTTGTACAAAATAATTAGAGTATAATATAATTAACGCATGTAATATTATCTTACCACTGAATCCTTGTGCACTGTGCAGTTCTACTTCCACTATTCTCTGAAAATCATTCGTTGACAGCAAAACAACCTAATGAGTGAGGTGGTCTTTGGTTTTATGACAATTACTCTTCATGCTATTTGCAAAATGCCACATGACATGCAATTTTCGTACTCCTGTTTCCTTATTTACTTAATCATGTTCCAGAAGCCATTTTATAAAGAGCAGATATTGATTGCATCTTTTCTCTGATTGATATCAATTACAACTATTTACATAAGAGGTGGCGATCGATCTGTAAACTTGGAATTAAGACGAGGGACCCTGGTCTACATGTATGTCTATAGTTTCATGCGACATCAACAAAGATCATAAACTAATATGTATTTGCACAGTCGATTGAAATGGACATTTGACAAGTGATCATGTCTCTGCATGTCCAAGTTCAAGTTTATTTTGATTGATCATGCACAATTACATGGCATAAAACTCATTTTCTGGCTGTTTCTTCAATTTATACAGTGCGTCCCAGAAAAAACGAAACCGAGAATTATTGATGTTTTATCATAACTTAATCATAACTTAATCACAATTATAATTAAAGGTAATACAAAGTTTTGGTATGGAGTCACAAATTTGGTTCAAATGAACATATTGGAAGCATATGCGATCCTACAATATTCAGTGATCGTTGTCGCGGTTGAAATCGGGTCTAAAGTTATGAAATTGTTGATAATAAACTCTTTATGTTGTATAGCTCCCTCTCAAGGTCAAGATATTAATTAATCTATAAAAAAATGTTTCTTGACTAAAATCGAGCGATTAGCTATTCCCGTTTGGAAGTTATATATCACAACTACATATTCTGAGATTTTCATGGTCGCAGCTACCATTGCCGTACGGCCGTCGGCGCTATTTGAAATTTATCAAAATTTACCGGGAGCACTGGTAAATTTTTATATTCTATTTTTCTCGAAAGCAGAAGTGTTTAAGGGGCTAAATTTTCTAGTGCTTATAATACATCCACAGGGGCATCCAAATATATGAAAACTGTAAAGAATCACTATCCACCCAATTTTCAAAATAATTCCCAAAACTTTGTATTACCTTTAATAAATGTTTCATATTTGTAAAGCTTAGATCCTCCTCTTTCATTTGATGCAACTCATATGATGCATATTTCACGCATGAGTGATTAAAATAACTTTGAAGAGAGGGAACCAAAGAGTCATTTGGCGAACGTTATCTGAATTTCAAGAGAAAATCACATTTCTAGAAAGTTCAGTTTTTGCTCCTCCATATGACACCTCAATCAGGAAAAATAAGCAAAGAATAGGAAAGTTCTGTTAAAGTGATGCTTGCATTTCCATAATTTGATTTTAAAAGATCTTTTTCACTAGCTGCCTGCTGTAGCAACAAAAGGAATTGACAAAAGACTTAACTCCTTTTTGTTGACAATCAGCCATGCATGAAGTCTTTTGTCTATGGCTGATCTTCAACCAAACGGAGTGAAGTCTTATGTCAATTCTGTCTGTTGCTATGGCAGGCAGCCAGTGAAAACAAATTTGTTTAATAAAATTATAAATGTACTCCATTACACTGAATACAAAGTATCATATGATTACCCTGGCTGTAGCTGAGCTGCCACAATAAGGTGCCAAAGCATTTAAGGAATTTCTTCCTACTGGGTTACTCATTTACTTTACCCGAGTGGAGAGCGGCAAATGTAAATTAATGTCTTGCCAAAGGACATTAGTGTTGCGAAACATGTTATCCACTAGACCGCCACACCTCTACAAGAGAACCCCTTGTTTAGGGTTTATATCGTTTCAATGGTCCACATATGTACATATACCGACATGTAGATAAAAGGAATGCTTAACTGAAAGGATAATGAAAGCAATGTGTACACTCTTTCGTATTAATATTTTGTTCTTTTGAGCCTCGTCCTGCCTTACCCATACAAATAACTATATAACCATATTGATGATTACAATTTGGCCCCTTCAATTTGACAATTTAAGTAAAAAATGAAATAAAGGTGATGGACATAATCTGAGGCCTGTCTTTAACTTGTCATGCAGCTGCTAGAAAGTTGTTGTAAGCATAATTAATGCCTGTAACTTCAAAAGTATGTACTAATTTCATACAAATCTACTCCAATTAGCCATCCATTTATGAATTCTTGTAGTCGATGAAGACAGAAATTGCTATCATGTTTAAAAATTGGTTTAACATGTACCAATAAATCAAAATCTTTAGAGTGAGTTACAAGAAATTTGCTGCAACATGCACGTGTTCTACCAGCAACAATGAACTGCTTTTATACTACAGTAATATATCATCTTTTGGCTGTGTAAAAAACAATTGCCTCATTTGGATTTACTTTTCTTGCTGTTTTCTTTCCAATCTTAGGTGCTTCTTTGTATAAAATAAAATATACCCGGTATTCAAAATCTCTCAGAAATTTAATTTTGTATCGAGACACAAATTTAAATTTGTATCAAGACACAAATTTAAATTTGTTAGCGTAAGATACCAAATAGTTCAGATGGAAATTAAAAAATTACAGCACAAAAAGTTTAGGACATGTTACCTTTAATCAACTGTATAGATATCATTATCATGCAGTAAAGTAGGACTAGGCTATTATGCTATACTTGATTGATGATCTTGCTCTTTACTGTTCAATGATTTTAAGTTATCACTCGTAACACACTTGCATTTATTGATTTCTTTAAGCCTCTTGGCTTGTCTCACCTTGCAAATGTACAGTACAAGTATAATAATAAAACTCACACACAAGATCACAACAGCTACATAATATACTGGAAAGACAGGACAATTGGTTTTTGGAACAGGATTTGGTATCGATAGACTAGTAAGAAGGCTAGAATTGTCTCCATCTAATGACCCTGTGTCTTGAGATGACATCAGATGTTGTGTGGTTAAAGCTGCTGGACAAGGGTCTGTGGTATTGGTGAAGGCGCTTCTTTCAAAAGGATCCAATTTACAGTCTTTGCAATCACACATGTCTGTGTTCTGTTCCAAGCTACAAGAACAACAGTACACAGGATCTGCTAGTCGTGCCAGTATAGTTTGTGTCAAAGTTCTGCGCCCTTGTGCCGGATTAGTCAATGAAGGTAGCTTCATTCCATTTTGATAACATACAATCTGTCCTGCTAGAGTACCTACTGGAGCTGTGCATTGCAGTGAGACCCATTCCCCATCGGTGTATTTCTCGCTTGTTTCGCAAGATGCCTTTCCGGGAGGATATTTAACACGTATCCCAATTCTAGGGTATTCTGGTAGCATTTTACCGTTCTTGTACGCAGTAAGAATATATGTACCTTCATTGTCTCTTAGGACAGGATCAATTGTTAAGTAGAGCCAACAGTTGCCAATGTTAGTGTCATTCCTGTCTCTAAGCACATGATTCGGGGGTAAGGATAGGTAATGCGGATTCGCAGAACTATAAAATGGGTATCTATAGCTATATCGTAATGTGACTCTTGTACTATCACATGGATATGTAAAATTAAGTTGTGACACTTCCCCCTCGGATACATTTAGGGTGGTAGAATCGTAGCATCTTGCCAATGTGGTCAACGTAACAAAAGTGATGAAAGCATGTATTTTGCACTTCGATAGTACCTCTTGTGACTTAAACATCTTGTTGTTTAAGTTGATATATCTGTGGGGAAAAAAAGAGAATATTGTCTACAGCAGCAAAAATTGAGAATTTACTGATATGGAGTTTATTGTAGGTTTAGTGATTGTGAAGGAAAACATATGATCATGTTTCAATCCAAGTTCAAGTGTCATTATTCTCTTAGAAAAGACCACCGGTGGTTTGCTTAATATGCACTTGTGATGAGGATTGAAATGTTGCTAGCTTCTCCAATGCTGATTGCTTTCCTGTGATGTTTTTGATAAAAACATTTTTGGGCTTGTCCAAAACATAGAGGAAATGTTCCCAGTGTTTATACACATATAAAAATATAGAAAAAGTTGCTTGTACTTGACATTTCCAAGCAAAACCCTCTGATCGACATTTGATAGCTCTGGCTATTTCCAAAGAAGAATAAATGCATATTGCTTCTCTAAGCATCTGTCTTGTTTGGGTTTTTTTCTTCTAGTCCATGGACTAGAATATTTACATGTACATGTAGTTAGAGGAAAAGCATTATCATTCAAAATGAGGAATGCAAACAAACAGAAGAGGGATTTAGAATCCTGAAATACATACATTGTACATATATATGACCATTTCTTGAACACCTATTTTTTAAAACATTCATGCTATAATCAATTTTTCATGTGGGTTTCTAGATTCTAGTTTTTGGAAACGTACTGTACTGTATATAAAGAGTGGACCAAGACATATGCTCTAAATGAAAATTTCTGTTGAGAAAAAAATCAGCTACAGGTGTCTGTCCAAGTACTTTAATATGTGGGACACTTCATTTGGGTCATCAAGTACTTGTCAAATAACAGAGTGTTTGTTAGGCTGAAGTAATGATTTTGATATTCAGTGCTGCCAGTTTTCAGACAAAAACATGAATTCAGGCCCTGACAAAATATTTTTAGGTCTTGACTTTTTTTGTGTACAAAATAGCTCATTCTAGGTGATTTTCAGGCCCTATAGCTCTGATCAATTATAGCTGGCATCCCTGGATATTGATCCTGTTGTCTTTGAAGTCTAACTTCCTTTCTCCCTTTTGTACAAAATAATTAGAGTATAATATAATTAACGCGTGTAATATTATCTTACCACTGAATCCTTGTGCACTGTGCAGTTCTACTTCCACTATTCTCTGAAAATCATTCGTTGACAGCAAAACAACCTAATGAGTGAGGTGGTCTTTGGTTTTATGACAATTACTCTTCATGCTATTTGCAAAATGCCACATGACATGCAATTTTCGTACTCCTGTTTCCTTATTTACTTAATCATGTTCCAGAAGCCATTTTATAAAGAGCAGATATTGATTGCATCTTATCTCTGATTGATATCAATTACAACTATTTACATAAGAGGTGGCGATCGATCTGTAAACTTGGGATTAAGACGAGGGACCCTGGTCTACATGTATGTCTACAGTTTCATGCGACATCAACAAAGATCATAAACTAATATGTATTTGCACAGTCGATTGAAATGGACATTTGACAAGTGAACATGTCTCTGCATGTCCAAGTTCAAGTTTAATTTGATTGATCATGCACAATTACATGGCATAAAACTCATTTTCTGGCTGTTTCTTCAATTTATACAGTGCGTCCCAGAAAAAACGAAACCGAGAATTATTGATGTTTTATCATAACTTAATCATAACTTAATCACAATTATAATTAAAGCTAATACAAAGTTTTGGTATGGAGTCACAAATTTGGTTCAAATGAACATATTGGAAGCATATGCGATCCTACAATATTCAGTGATCGTTGTCGCGGTTGAAATCGGGTCTAAAGTTATGAAATTGTTGATAATAAACTCTTTATGTTGTATAGCTCCCTCTCAGGTCAAGATATTAATTAATCTATAAAAAAATGTTTCTTGACTAAAATCGAGCGATTAGCTATTCCCGTTTGGAAGTTATATATCACAACTACATATTCTGAGATTTTCATGGTCGCAGCAACCATTGCCGTACGGCCGTCGGCGCTATTTGAAATTTATCATAATTTACCGGGAGCACTGGTAAATTTTTATATTCTATTTTTCTCGAAAGCAGAAGTGTTTAAGGGGCTAAATTTTCTAGTGCTTATAATATATCCACAGGGGCATCCAAATATATGAAAACTGTAAAGAATCACTATCCACCCAATTTTCAAAATAATTCCCAAAACTTTGTATTACCTTTAATAAATGTTTCATATTTGTAAAGCTTAGATCCTCCTCTTTCATTTGATGCAACTCATATGATGCATATTTCACGCATGAGTGATTAAAATAACTTTGAAGAGAGGGAACCAAAGAGTCATTTGGCGAACGTTATCTGAATTTCAAGAGAAAATCACATTTCTAGAAAGTTCAGTTTTTGCTCCTCCATATGACACCTCAATCAGGAAAAATAAGCAAAGAATAGGAAAGTTCTGTTAAAGTGATGCTTGCATTTCCATAATTTGATTTTAAAAGATCTTTTTCACTAGCTGCCTGCTGTAGCAACAAAAGGAATTGACAAAAGACTTAACTCCTTTTTGTTGACAATCAGCCATGCATGAAGTCTTTTGTCTATGGCTGATCTTCAACGAAACGGAGTGAAGTCTTATGTCAATTCTGTTTGTTGCTATGGCAGGCAGCCAGTGAAAACAAATTTGTTTAATAAAATTATAAATGTACTCCATTACACTGAATACAAAGTATCATATGATTACCCTGGCTGTAGCTGAGCTGCCACAATAAGGTGCCAAAGCATTTAAGGAATTTCTTCCTACTGGGTTACTCATTTACTTTACCCGAGTGGAGAGCGGCAAATGTAAATTAATGTCTTGCCAAAGGACATTAGTGTTGCGAAACATGTTATCCACTAGACCGCCACACCTCTACAAGAGAACCTCTTGTTTAGGGTTTATATAGTTTCAATGGTCCACATATGTACATATACCGACATGTAGATAAAAGGAATGCTTAACTGAAAGGATAATGAAAGCAATGTGTACACTCTTTCGTATTAATATTTTGTTCTTTTGAGCCTCGTCCTGCCTTACCCATACAAATAACTATATAACCATATTGATGATTACAATTTGGCCCCTTCAATTTGACAATTTAAGTAAAAAATGAAATAAAGGTGATGGACATAATCTGAGGCCTGTCTTTAACTGGTCATGCGGCTGCTAGAAAGTTGTTGTAAGCATAATGAATGCCTGTAGCTTCAAAAGTATGTACTAATTTCATACAAATCTACTCCAATTAGCCATCCATTTATAAATTCTTGTAGTCGATGAAGACAGAAATTGCTATCATGTTTAAAAATTGGTTTAACATGTACCAATAAATCAAAATCTTTAGAGTGAGTTACAAGAAATTTGCTGCAACATGCACGTGTTCTACCAGCAACAATGAACTGCTTTTATACTACAGTAATATATCATCTTTTGGCTGTGTAAAAAACAATTGCCTCATTTGGATTTACTTTTCTTGCTGTTTTCTTTCCAATCTTAGGTGCTTCTTTGTATAAAATAAAATATACCCGGTATTCAAAATCTCTCAGAAATTTAATTTTGTATCAAGACACAAATTTAAATTTGTTAGCGTAAGATACCAAATAGTTCAGATGGAAATTAAATAATTACAGCACAAAAAGTTTAGGACATGTTACCTTTAATCAACTGTATAGATATCATTATCATGCAGTAAAGTAGGACTAGGCTATTATGCTATACTTGATTGATGATCTTGCTCTTTACTGTTCAATGATTTTAAGTTATCACTCGTAACACACTTGCATTTATTCATTTCTTTAAACCTCGTGGCTTGTCTCACCTTGCAAATGTACAGTACAAGTAGAATTATGAAACTCACACACAAGATCACAATAGCTACATTATATACTGGAATTAATAGATAACTAGTTTTTGGAGCATCAGTTGGTATTACTGTTGATTGATTAGTAAGTAGGCTAGACTTTTCTCCATCTACTGACCCCTCCTTAGTGTTTTCAGATGACATCGGATGTTGTGTGGTTGAAGCCGCAGGACAGGGGTCCGAGGTATTGGTGAAGGCGCTTTTTTCAATAGGATCCAATTTACAGTCTTTGCAATCACACACGTCTGTGGTCTGTTCCAAGCTACAAGAACAACAGTACACAGGATCTGCTAGTCGTGCCAGTATAGTTTGTGTCAAAGTTCTGCGCCCTTGTGCCGGATTAGTCAATGAAGGTAGCTTCATTCCATTTTGGTAACATACGATCTGTCCTGCTAGAGTACCTACTGGAGCTGTGCATTGCAGTGAGACCCATTCCCCATCGGTGTATTTCTCGCTTGTTTCGCAAGATGCCTTTCCGGGAGGATATTTAACACGTATCCCAATTCTAGGGTATTCTGGTAGCATTTTACCGTTCTTGTACGCAGTAAGAATATATGTACCTTCATTGTCTCTTAGGACAGGATCAATTGTTAAGTAGAGCCAACAGTTGCCAATGTTAGTGTCATTCCTGTCTCTAAGCACATGATTCGGGGGTAAGGATAGGTAATGCGGATTCGCAGAACTATAAAATGGGTATCTATAGCTATATCGTAATGTGACTCTTGTACTATCACATAGATATGTAAAATTAAGTTGTGCAACTTCCCCCTCGGATACATTTAGGGTGGTAGAATCGTAGCATCTTGCCAATGTGGTCAACGTAACAAAAGTGATGAAAGCATGTATTTTGCACTTCGATAGTACCTCTTGTGACTTAAACATCTTGTTGTTTAAGTTGATATATCTGTGGGGAAAAAAAGAGAATATTGTCTACAGCAGCAAAAATTGAGAATTTACTGATATGGAGTTTATTGTAGGTTTAGTGATTGTGAAGGAAAACATATGATCATGTTTCAATCCAAGTTCAAGTGTCATTATTCTCTTAGAAAAGACCACCGGTGGTTTGCTTAATATGCACTTGTGATGAGGATTGAAATGTTGCTAGCTTCTCCAATGCTGATTGCTTTCCTGTGATGTTTTTGTTAAATACAGTTTTGGGTCTGTCCAAAACATAGAGGAAATGTTCCCAGTGTTTATACACATATAAAAATATAGAAAAAGTTGCTTGTACATGACATTTCCAAGCAAAACCCTCTGACATTTGATAGCTCTGGCTATTTCCAAAGAAGAATAAATGCATATTGCTTCTCTAAGAGGAACCATCTGTCTTGTTTGGTTTTTATTTCTCCATGGACTATCAAATTTACTTGTACATGTAGTTAGAGGAAAAGCATTATCATTCAAAATGAGGAAGGCAAACAAACAGAAGAGGGATTTAGAATCCTGAAATACATACATTGTACATATATATGACCATTTCTTGAAAACCTATTTTTTAAAACATTCATGCTATAATCAATTTTTCATGTGGGTTTCTAGATTCTAGTTTTTGGAAACGTACTGTACTGTATATAAAGAGTTGACCAAGACATATGCTCTAAATGAAAATTTCTGTTGAGAAAAAAATCAGCTACAGGTGTCTGTCCAAGTACTTTAATATGTGGGACACTTCATTTGGGTCATCAAGTACTTGTCAAATAACAGAGTGTTTGTTAGGCTGAAGTAATGATTTTGATATTCAGTGCTGCCAGTTTTCAGACAAAAGCATGAATTCAGGCCCTGGCAAAATATTTTTAGGTCTTGGCTTTTTTTGTGTACAAAATAGCTCATTCTAGGTGATTTTCAGGCCCTATAGCTCTGATCAATTATAGCTGGCATCCCTGGATATTGATCCTGTTGTCTTTGAAGTCTAACTTCCTTTCTCCCTTTTGTACAAAATAATTAGAGTATAATATAATTAACGCATGTAATATTATCTTACCACTGAATCCTTGTGCACTGTGCAGTTCTACTTCCACTAGTCTCTGAAAATCATTCGTTGACAGCAAAACAACCTAATGAGTGAGGTGGTCTTTGGTTTTATGACAATTAGTCTTCATGCTATTTGCAAAATGCCACATGACATGCAATTTTCGTACTCCTGTTTCCTTATTTACTTAATCATGTTCCAGAAGCCATTTTATAAAGAGCAGATATTGATTGCATCTTATCTCTGATTGATATCAATTACAACTATTTACATAAGAGGTGGCGATCGACCTGTAAACTTGGGATTAAGACGAGGGACCCTGGTCTACATGTATGTCTATAGTTTCATGCGACATCAACAAAGATCATAAACTAATATGTATTTGCACAGTCGATTGAAATGGACATGTGACTAGTGAACATTTTTATTTTTTTTATTTAGGTTTTATTTCCACATTAACTGCATATGAAAAGAATTTACAAAGTAAGGCATATACAAGGTAACAAAACATGTACATAATATTCGATTGATACAACAGTAATTCAAACGATGTAATGGCAAGTTATTAAATACATATGATGCTAACAATTATCTACAGTAATGAGGAGGAAACCTTGGAAGCATTATGCTTGTAATTAAGGTTCCCTTTACATAATACATTTTTTTACATAATATTTAAAACAAAAAACAAAACAAAAGAACAAAAACGAGTGTGTGGTGCAGCCAGCCAACAAGTGTTGATAATACCGATGGTCTCTATCATGATGACCTTAAACATTTTCATACTGGAGTAGAAGTTTATGTTTCAGGTGATATTTAAAAGTAATTAAACTTGGCAGCTGTTTGAGCGAAATGTCTAAGGAGTTCCAGTACACAGGACCAGTATAAATCAAAGTTTTTTGTTTTAGTAAAGTTCTCAGTTTGTGTAAGTGAAAAAAGGAAGACTGTCGGGTTGGATAATTATGAATTTGTTGATTCTTTTGGAATATCGACGTGATGGCATGAGGAAGTTCGTTAGAATTTAATCTAAACATAAAACAGCCTAAAAAGAAATTATACAGGTCATGAACTTTCAATATTTTATTTTCTAAAAATAAACTATTAGTGTGGCTTAACCTATTAGTGTGGCAGATTATTCGTATGACGCGTTTTTGAAGTATCAATAATTTGTCCAACTGGTAATTAAATGAATTCCCCCATGCAAGTATGCCATAGTTAAGATAAGGCAAGATAAGCGTCGAGTACAAACTTTTCAAAATATACTTAGGAAAAGACATTTTTAATTTATTGATTATTCCAATGTTCCTTGATAGAGTTTTACTCAATTGTAAGTTATGTTCTTTCCAAGAAAGTTTATTGTCAATTATAAAACCAAGGAATTTTGATGAATCAACTAAGTGTATAATTGTATCATTGATGTAAACATTGCCAGGCAATCCCGAAATAGAGTTGCTGAAGAGCATACATTGAGTTTTATTTAAGTTCAAGGAAAGTTTGTTGGCACAAATCCACTCTTCAACAAGTTTCATTTCAAGATTTACGGTTTCAAGTAGTGAATTGGGGTTTTTGTGTGAGAAAAACACAGAAGAATCATCAGCAAATAATATAAACGACAAAACATTGGATGAGTTTTGAAAGTCATTCATATACAATATAAATAGAAGAGGCCCCAGAAGGGATCCTTGTGGCACTCCACAAATTAACTGTTGAAAGGCCGAGTCTGCTTCATTTATTGATACGTATTGTTTCCTACCCTTGAGGTAGCTTTCGAACCACTCCAAGGCCCTTCCACGTATACCATAGTGTGAAAGTTTGTATAGTAGAATTTGATGGTCGATTGTGTCAAAGGCCTTGGAGAGGTCCAGAAACATCCCAAGGGTATGAGAGTGTTCATCAATTGCAGAAGTAACATGATTAATGAAATGTAAAATAGCATGAACAGTCGAATGTTTTTGTCTGAAGCCAAACTGTGAGTCGGAGAATATATTATTACTAACTAAAAAAGCTACTGTGCGATCATAGATGAGTTTTTCTAACACTTTAGAGATGGAAGACAGGAGAGATATGGGCCTGTAATTACATGAATCTAAGGGGTCACCCTTTTTAAAAATCGGAACAACTTTTGCAAGTTTCATGGCATCGGGAACTACACCCTGAGACATGGAAAGATTAAATATGTGTTCTAGGGGAACAACTATTTCGTGTATAATATTGATCAATAAAAAGTTACTGACTTCATCATGACCCGCACTTCTTTTTTCTTTGAAATTTTTAACAAGTTTTAGAATTTCAGATGCGTTGGTTGGACTAAAAAATATAGAATTCTGATTTTTGTTATTCAAAAAAGAATGAAAGGGTTTTCCGACAACAGGAATTTTCTTGGCAAGATTGGGTCCAATGTTTGAGAAGTAATCATTAAAGTGATTAGCAATAGATTCTTCATCATTGATGGTTTTATTATCCTCTCGGATTTGTTTTATGCTTTTTTCCCCACTCTTTTTGTTCAATGCCTTATTAATAACTCCCCATGTTTCCTTTATGTTGGATTTCTTTTTTTCAAACTGGGTACAATAATATCTCTGTTTCTCTAATCGCATAATCTTTGTCAAAGTGTTTTTATATTTAACATATTTTTCACGAAGTTTAGGTTTGGGATTCGCACGAAATTTATAATACAAGTTATTTTTCCTATTAATAGATCTTAATAAAGATTTAGAGACCCAAGGATTACGTGGTTCATGTCTATAACTGGAAAATTTGCATCTCTCTAGAGGAATACATTCGTCAAGAGCTATTTTTAGAACGTGGATAAAATTGTTGTAAGATACATTAACATCAATATGAGCCAAAACTTCTGCCCAATCGATCGATCCCAGCTTTCCCTTTAATTTATCAATTTTGGAAGCTGTAAATTTCCTTACTATTTTTGACGAGGGAGGTGATTTAGCAAGATTAAATAAACTTTGAATTTTGCAATAAACTGGACAGTGATCTGATATGTCAGACAGTATGATGCCAGATTCAGTTTGTAAATGATCAACATTTACAAATATATTATCGATGAGAGTACACGAATGAGTGGATAACCGCGTGGGTTTTGATATTACTGGAACAAAAGAATACGAAAGTAAGGTATCCAGAAAATCATGAGAGAACTGATTATCATTACATTTTAACAAATCAACATTGAAATCTCCCATAATGATGCAATGTTTATTTTGAAAAAGGGGGTGAACAAGTAAATGCTGCATTTCAACTAAGAATTCGTTGTGATTTGAAGACGGGGGACGATAAATAGTACCAACTACGATATTTTTCTTGTTTTGTAAGACTAATTCGATAAAGACCACTTCCATTGCCAGATTCATTGTGTTTATATCAGAAAGTACTTTAAAATTTAGATGGTCTGGAACATACATTGCAACGCCTCCACCTCTTTTATTCGTACGGTTATTAAATATGAGGTTATGTTGAGAAAGAGAAAAAAGGGAATGAGGCTGGTCTTGTAACCATGTTTCTGTGAGACCGATAATAAAGTTACACAGATCAATATTGTCCAGCAATAAAGTTAACTGCTCAAAATTTTTGTTCAGGCTACGAATATTCAGGTTCAAGAAATTTAAATCACATTTTGATGTGCTTTTAACATTTTGAATAAACTGGTTTTGAGTAAGGTATTGAGATTCTCTTACATAATGAATATCATTAGGATCAAACTGAAGTAACATTTCATCGAATTTACTATTGAGGGTATCTGAAATACGTTTCTCATAACGTTCGTCAGATGAGGAAGTTAAATCAACATTATGCAAAGTGTGAAATAATATGTCTAAATCAATATCACTTGTTTCAGCAAAAGGTAAGTCAGTCATCATTACGTTCAGAAAAGTGTAGGAATATCAGTACATTGCAAAAAGTGGTAGTAATTAAACACGGCTGGCCAGCTGCAGAACACATAATAACTACAAATAACAAACATGGGGGGGAGGACAAACCCAAACAGAAAAAAACAAAGACAATTAAATTTACTACATTTGTCATCCATTTGAGGACTACAATGTGCATCCCCAAAATAGGTATCGATTTCAGTTTAGGATTAACCTGCTTAGGTCCTAAATTCAAAGTAGAAGAACAGCAAGAGAAAGTACAAAATTAATAAAGGCTGTTTGCTTACGAAAATATAAGTTAATTAACATATTAAATTAGCATAAATAAAGATGGCGGAAAGAAATAGAGGGAGAGAGGGAGAGAGAGAGAGAGAAAGAGAGAGAGAGAAAGAGCGAGAGAGAGAACGAGTCTTTTCTTTTCACAGAGGAGGAGACCTCTCGGTGCCCAACATAACCATTTATAACGTGATAATTTAGGTGTATGGACCTGTACATCCAGAACATTAAGAAATTGCAGGCTGGAATCAAGTACATGGTACATGTACATGTATGTGAGCACAAAAGAATACCCAACTCACAGACATACCAAGTCAAACAAAGCACCTGGAATTCAATGTCGATTACCGAGGAATGTCATTGACCATGATGTAGAAGAACCAGAAATATTTGAGATTCATAGGTGGTGGACATGTCTCTGCATGTCCAAGTTCAAGTTCAATTTTATTGATCATGCACAATTACATGGCATAAAAATCATTTTCCGGCTTTTTCTTCAATGTATACAGTGCGTCCCAGAAAAAAACGAAACCGAGAATTATTGATGTTTTATCAGAACTTAATCACAATTATGATTAAAGGTAATACAAAGTTTTAGTATGGGGTCACGTATTTGGTTCAAATGAACATATTGGAAGCATATGCGATCCTACAATATTCAGTGATCGTTGTCGCGGTTGTAATCGAGTCTAAAGTTATGAAATTTGTAATAATAAACTCTTTATGTTGTATAGCTCCCTCTCAAGGTCAAGATATTAATTAAGCTATAAAACAATGTTTCTTGACTAAAATCGAGCGATTTGCTATTCCCGTTTGGAAATTATATATCACAACTACATGTACATATTCTGAGATTTTCATGGTCGCAGCTACCATTGTACGGCCGTAGGCGCTATTTGAAATTTATCAAAATTTACCGGGAGCACTGGTAAATTTTTATATTCTATTTTTCTCGAAAGCAGAAGTGTTTTAGAGGCTAAATTTTCTAGTGCTTATAATACATCCACAGGGGCATCCAAATATATCAAATTTGTAAAGAATCACTATCCAGTACCCAATTTTCAAATTTTCCCAAAACTTTGTATTACCTTTAATAAATGTGTCATATTTGTAAATCTTAGATCCTCCTCTTTCATTTGATGCAACTCATATGATGCATATTTCACGCATGAGTGATTAAAATCAATTTGAAGAGAAGAAACCAAAGAGTCATTTGGCGGACGTTATCTGAATTTCAAGAGAAAATCACATTTCTAGAAAGTTCAGTTTTTGCCCCTCCATATGACACCTCAATCAGGAAAAATAAGCAAAGAATAGGAAAGTTCTGTTAAAGTGATGCTTGCATTTCCATAATTTGATTTTAAAAGATGGTTTTCATTAGCTGCCTGCCGTAGCAACAAACGGAATTGACAAAAGACTTAACTCCTTTTTGTTGACAATCAGCCATGCATGAAGTCTTTTGTCTATGGCTGATCTTCAACGAAACGGAGTGAAGTCTTATGTCAATTCTGACAGTGAAAACAAATTTGTTTAATAAAATTATAAATGTACTCCATTGCACTGATTACAAAGTGTCATATGATTACCCTGGCTGTACATGTGGGACTGTATTGTTATATGTACAAAAATGGGTTGCCATTGTTTTTATTGCTGTTATATACCATAATGTTTTTAGTAAAAGAAAGTGATTGCCCCCCAAAAAATTAACCTCAGATCAACTAAGCATTTTAGCTGCAGGTGGTTCCATGGAAATACTGTATGACATGCTAAAGTTCACTATTATAGTACAGGTATTTCATACTCATTTTCTGTGTATTTTATCTTCTCTATCTCCCCATATTAGCTAGACTCTTTATTTTTAATTCTTGAAGCTTCTTTGAATAAAAAAAGGAGAAATCAAAGGTGGGAACATAGTGAAGAATCTCAATTATCAACTTAGAAATTTGAGTACAATGCTATGATTATCATTTATTGCGATGTTGCAATCAACCAACGGAACGGGAGAGAGATTGGAGATAGATAGAATGGTTTTCCCCTAGTCTTTGCAGGAAATGGTAGGAAATTGCAATATTATCATTATTGTTTATGGAAACATTTATTATGTGCTCAAAACTCTTTTAGGATTACTAGTCCTGACATGCTTTTATATGGTTGTTCACAAACATTCCAGGAAAGGAAAATTTGAGGGATATAAAGTTATGTCTAGTCCTTAAGGGGGGAAGTCCATCCTAATATTAAGATGGTTTCAATAGAAACTGAAAATGAGAGAAAAGGGTCAGTGCGAGTTTTAGAAAAAAAAACAATTACAAATAATTGCAAATTGCAAATTGGAGAGGAGCTCGCAAGATATGTCACAGTGTTTGCAATTTGTATTTCACTGATGACAACTTCAAAAATTCATAACTTTCCTATTTTTAATGGGATTATATTGCTCAAACTTTCACTAGCTCATTTTCTCTCATTTTTCTGCTTTTATGAAAACCAAGTTAACTTCCCCTTTGAATTGTCATGAAGCCTAGCATTACTTTACATAAAGGCTGAACAATAAATGAGAAATGTATAAGTGAGAAAGGGGGGATATTTCCTCTATTTTTAGGTGGTACTGAGCAGTAGCAACAATCGCCATGTAACAGAATATTTGATGAAATTTGTTTTCTATTTTATATTTTCTATGATTTTTT
This sequence comes from Strongylocentrotus droebachiensis, assembly GCA_035222895.1. Lineage (NCBI taxonomy): Eukaryota > Metazoa > Echinodermata > Echinoidea > Camarodonta > Strongylocentrotidae > Strongylocentrotus > Strongylocentrotus droebachiensis. Next base: position 204,506 of record JAVYIG010002865.1, read on the forward strand.
TGTATGTTCTGGTATGCTGTGCCTTCCATTTTTCAACTTGTAAGCTTTTCAGGTTTCTACTATATATTTTTGAAAGATTTTAGAAAGTAATTTTGAAATATATATTGCAATAATGTATACAATTGATTCATAATAAACAATATTTTCAAGATCTAATTCGTCTTGAGGAATGCAGTGCTTTCAGAATAATGAAGTCACACCAACAAGACCAACTACAGACCATTTACAAACCAAACAAGCAATTGTGCTACAGTCAAACCTGTCTTAGAGGCCACCTCTCTATAAGGGCCACCTGCCTCTAGTGGCCAAGCATTAAGTCTCCCTTGAGAAAGAAATGTGTGTTCTAGAACCTGTCTAGGGCAACCACCTGCCTACAGTGGCCACTTTTTCCATTTCCCTTGAGTGGCCTTCATAAACAGGTTTGACTGTACCATGAATGGTCATTTAGGGGTTGGTGTGGAGTCAGGCTGGCATAGTGACTGCATAGTGACTGAGGTATAAATGTCTATGTCCCAGATTCATAAAGATGTAATAACTTTAGTCCATGGATAACTAGTTAGTCCAAATACTAAGTTAGTCGATGGACTTAAGTTAAAAGATGGTTAGTTAGTTCATGGACTTGAGTTAAACCATGATTAGTTAGTTCATGGACTTGAATTAAACCATGATTAGTTAGTCCAAGGGCTTAGTTAATCCAGGTTTAACGTAGTATACCTTCATGATTATGGCCTATGTGCTAATTGGTATCAATTTTGAGTATCTGTATAAAGAGTGGTTTTTAGAAATATTCTTGAATAATTTTTTTTAAACGAATGTATATGATCCTAAAAGCATAAATATTCCAACAACCATGATTCTACATGATTCTAATGATTGTGATGTCATTCAGTTTGTTGATTACTATGAATAATAGAATCCTTTGATACGCAGCTGTTGAAAAAGTTGCCTTAAATATAATGTATATAATTATACTCAATATTGACAGTACAGTGTTTGAAATATTATGGAACACATTAATGCTATGAATAGTTGCATCCTTATTTATGTATGGATATTTATATATTCTAGCATTTATCTATCATTTTCAATTTCAAGGACAAATGCAAGGTTTTTATCATTTCATACCTGTTTATTTTCATCCATACAATTTGTAAGATGTATCAAACAAGAGGCCGTTTTCGTAATGTAATCAAATTTAATGCAAAGTATCATGTTACAAATGCATTCAACTTGTTTACATTACGAAAATGGCCTATTTACATCAATGAAGAAAATTTGAAACTTTCTTTTAATTATGTTAATACACACAAAACAAAAGTATAAGAAAAGTAACATTTTTATGGTATTAATCTGATCAAGAAAAATATAAATGGCTTAAACGATTTATAATCATGTCTTTTATTTTGTCATGTCTTAATCAACTAAGATGTTAGAATCTTGGTACTAATTGTGGTATAATCAAAACATATTTGTAAAGAAAAGGGGGTGAAAATGTTTGTTTTATCCAATTCCATATCAAAAGAGGCTTGCACTTTTGCTCTGAATTTTATTGACAGCTTTCTGGTAATATGCTGAAACAAATTGTTCTAGAAATTCAATGCCCTCCTGGTTTCCAAAAGAACAAACATGATGGCAAAAGACTTTCTGAAAATCAAATCAAGGACAATTTCAATTCCCTTGTGTATATCCCAAAGAAATCATGTTCAGATTAAATAATGCATTGTTGTAATGTTTGCACATTTTTAACGGTCGATGGACATGGCTATGGAAATTACCTTTGGTTTACTGTTTTTTGAAAGTCTTTACATTTTTGATAACATTATTTCTTCCCTGCAGCTGTATGCATGTAGATTCTTTCCAACTTATTTTCTACCTGATTTAATCAACAATCTAGTTTAGGAGAGCATACTTTAATAGTGGAAGAATTAGGATTTGATAACGGGGTGAGAGGGGGGGGGGGGTTTGGGTAATGATTTTGAACTTGTGGTGTTGATGGGCTGACCTATGTAATGACAACATACTAATGCCCTGACGGGGATTTCCCTTTGGTTTCCTCTTTATTCGCTGACATCTTCCTTCAAACGTGTCACACTATATATTCAGGATATAGAGGTACAGGGTGACATGCTGTTCATCTTCTTCTCTTGTGAACCCCTTCAAGACCTCCCCCCACCCCCTTATTGTCTGTTTCTGTCTGTCTCTCTTCTTCCTCTTTCTCATTTGACTTTTATGTCACTTGCTTTTTTCTGTAACCTCCCCCCCCCCCCCCCCCCCCAAAAAAAAAAAACTCTCTCTCACACACACACACACACACACACTCTCTCTCTCTCTCTCTCTCTCTCTCTTTCACTTTCTCTCGCTGTCTCTCTCTCTCTCTTTCTCTCTCTTTCTCTCTTTAGCTTGCTCTCACAACCCTAATCCTTCTCTCTCTCTCTCTCTCTCTCCCCTTAATCTTCTCATATCTATCCTCTCACTTGACTCTTTCCACTTCATCCCCTGTAATATGCCTTCTTGTGATCATTTCACTCTTAAAAGGCATAGCCCCCCCCCCCCCTACCCCCCCCCCCCCCCCCACGCACCCACAGTTCTTCTTTCCCTTTCTCTCTCTCCCCAGACGTCTAATTATAAATACTGTCTGTACAGGCATGTCATAACTGCATCACTTTCATCATGATACTTGCAGGCAATCAGAGATAAGATCTAAATCACCAAATTGGCACCTTCATTCTGGTAATCAACCCAATCGTGTAGCTACGCTGGATGGGGGCTTCGTTCACATAAGGCCAGAAATATTACCCCAAAACACTCTTCAACATCGCTTTCACATTGCTATATTTATATATATATATATTCATTTGTATTTTATGTATAAAAAATAAAAATATATATAAATATAGATATATATGTATATTTATCTGTTACATCAGTAAGATATGTAAGTCTTACAGACAATCATTGAATGGGACTGTTCCATTAGAAAACACAAATTTGTGTGTATTTTGTTACAAATTGCAAGCCTTTGAGAGCCTTAAAGTGAGAGGGCCACATGCGGAAGTTGTCCACCTCTGTCGCATCTTCCCCTCCCCCTCATCATGTCAAAGCTAATCAATAAATAGATAATGATTCCTTACAAGTACATGTTAAGTGGGGGTAATGGCATTGAGCTGTGCTCTTTCGTTCATGTCGCCATGTGATTATGTCATCCTGGTACCTTAAAATGATGAAGTATCCAGATAGGAATTTATCTCCTACATGAAAAAAATGGTCGACCAACTCCAAAGAGATGCATTTTTGAAGGATATTTATCATCGTTATTATAATGAATTCCACAAAAGATGCAGGCATAATTACATTGATTATGGAAGAAAAGGTTGATTTCTGACAAGGTGAAAATAATTAGTGAGCTTTCGTATTTTATTCTCATCTGGACGAATATCACAGAAGCAATGTCCCATAAAAAGAAGTTCTCTTGAAGTGTTCTCATATCTCAAATTTGGAAAGAAATTATTTGCAACTGTGGACCCAATCTTATGCTGCATGTCAGTGTTGTTCCATGTACTTACATCTGTGTCTGGTACTTGTCATATTGTTATTTTTAGCAAGGTTCAGTCAGTTTTGATGACTACCAATCTCTTAGGGGAAAAATTACTCCTATTATCCACCAAGGTACATAGTAATGGCTTCAATAGCAGTCTAAATGGTATATCTATGATGTAATCAACCATTCAGAATAACTTTTAAACAGCTTTTTTGCAATGAATTTGATTTTTGACCAGTACTCCAATTTATCTTTATATGTGAATGGAGGCCATGTTTGTATCGGTTTAGTTCTAATTGAGATTGAGTGAGTCTATTAGAATGGCATAGTTGGCCTTGGCCTGATGGGGTCCAAAGGGTTATACAACCTTTCCCTTAACATGATCCCATATTAGATTAAACCACTGTTTACCTTGTTGCCCAGCAACCAAAGTGCAATAATCTACACAAAACTTGTTTGCTGAAGAAAAACGAGAAAAGGGCATATTTATTACATATGCTGTTTGATGTCTATTTCCAATGCTGTTTTGATATTTTATTTATCTGAATTGTACATATGTGACATATTAGTTGTGTAAGCAAACATAGGAACGAGTGGAAAGTTTGAAATCAAGTAGATAAAGAAAGAGTCTTCTCTAATTTGCATTGGATCTATTATTGTGGATTGTAAAGAGAGGCCTGAAATTCGTCATTAACATATATTATATTATGACCAGAGTACGTCTTAATTGTATGCAGATGTATATTTCTCCATATTTCTACAGGCAACTTTCCTACAACTGATTATTATCTGTGGATCAAACAATTAATATAGAACCTTGCAGAGAATCACTAGATTAAGAGAAGAGTTGTCGATTTCTCTCTTATTTATTTCCCCATTTGTTTGATTGTACTTGTATATGGCTGACATTGATAGATAAATAAATGTTTGAATTGCTGCTCTTTTTTCAACATGTTTTCTACACCATGTGTGATTATGTATGTATACAATTTGGTAATGAAAGAAAATTGTGAGACGAAACAATATACATGTCCGTGTGGTTATTTACTTTCTTTGCTGTTAGCATTCAGCATTCTTGTAGGCGTAGGCCCTACTGCTCAACAGTGGCGGATCCAGGGGGCCCCGGCCCCCCCCCCCCCCTCCCATGTAAAATCACGTGATTTTTACCTTTTTGGGGGGTTGGCCCCCCCCCCCCCCCCCCCACTGAGCGACTTTTCGGCCGGCGCGATTTTCAAATTTTCAGGAGCAAAAAAAAAAAAGTTGGGCCCCCCCCCCCTAAGAAATCCTGGATCCGCGCCTGCTGCTCAAGGTGTCTCCTACCTCATTTTCCAATTTCTAGACTTTATGTTTGTTTGTTTTATTTATTCACCATGTAAAATAATTGTTTACAGATAATGAAATTCAGTGGGTTACATCGAGATATAATACATAGTAGGAACAGTGCATAAACAAAAAATTGTTTGAAGCGCAACGTCCCTAAGATAACATAGTTGATACTTATTAGGTTTAGATAGAACATGGCTTAAAATAAGATATTCTGTCGTACACAAATATAACAAAATACGAAATAAATGCTCAAAACGAAATCATGCCCCTTAACGTATTTGAATAACAAGCAAAAACAAGGGAATACACATTACCTCTTCTCGACAAAGACAGCACTATAACAAATGTACCTCAAAAGTTAGGCATATTTTGAGAGAAATAATTCCTTCAGTGAGTGATCAAAGCAAGCAAGCGAATCTTTTGACACATCAGTATTAATTTTGTAATAAAAATATATTCCAAATAAGATGTAGCAAACTATTGAGTATCTTGTTGACAGATTATGGTTGCTCAACTATTGGTAATATGAAAACTCCTTGGGGCTGTAGCCCCCACGGCCTCCTACCCTCTCCTTCCCCTCCCATCCCCAGGTATTGTTCACCTATGAGTATATATTTTTTTTCATATCAAGTTTGGTCGATATCTTTGACATATTTGACTCTTTTAATTATTTTGCCTTTCAAATGTGACATTCTTTTTCAGTATAGCAATAAATAAAATTATTAAATTAGATAAAGTTTTTGAAATTTTAAAAAATATTGGGTAATTTGTGGAATGTATATATTTTGAAACCACTGTCATGTTATAGGAGACACTTATATCAGGGGTATACCGAAAATAGTGAGGGATTTCATTCAAGAGGACATGACGTGGCAGAGATGTGGTCGTATGATCATTTCACCCCCCCCCCCCCCCCAAACACACAACACACAATATCTCTCTCTCTCTCTCTCTCTCTCTCTCTCTCTCTCTCTCTCATTCTATTTTACGAATTCGATTAAGGAAGCTAGCAGGGAACGTGAACCCCCACCCCTCCTCTCCCGGTTGCTTAGCCATGGGTTGAAACGATCTTAAAGGTAATACAAAGTTTTGGGAAATTTTGAAAATTGGCTGGATAGTGATTCTGTACAATTTTGGTACATTTGGATGCCCCTGTGGATGTATTATAAGCACTAGAAAATTTAGCCCCTAAAACACTTCTGCTTTCGAGATAAATTGAATATAAAAATTTACCGGTGCTCCCGCTAAATCTTGATAAATTTCAAATAGCGCCTACGGCCATACAATGGTTGCTGCGACCATGAAAATCTCAGAATATGTAGTTGTGATAACCAGTGCGTCCCAGAAAAAACGAAACCGAGAATTATCGATGTTTTATCATAATTAATGAATGATACATATTTGGAAAGCTTAGAGTACCCTCTTTAAGTTGATGCTACTCACGTGATGCATATTTTACGCATGAGTGATTAAAAGCAATTTGAAGGAAGGAAACCAAAAAGTAATTTGGCGGGCGGTATCTGAATTTCAAAGAAAAATTCATATTTCTAGAAAATTCATTTTCTGCTCTTTCATATGATACCTCAATCAAGAAAAATGAGTTAGGAATAACAAAGTTCTGTTTGTTTGAAGTAGCCCTTACATTTCCATAATTTTAACAAACGAATTCGTTTTCACTGGGTGCCTGCCGTAGCAAAAAGTAGATTTGACAAAAGACTTAACTCCGTTTCGTTGACAATCAGCCATGCATGAAGACTCTCGTCTACAGCTGATTGTCAACGAAACGGAGTTAAGTCTTTTGTTAATTTCGTTTATTGATACGGCAGGCAGCCAGTGAAAACGAATTCGTTTGTTAAAATTATGGAACTGCAAGCACTACTTTAAACAAACAGAACTTTGTCATTCCTCGCTCATTTTTCCTGATTGAGGTGTCATATGAAAGAGCAGAAACTCAACTTTCTAGAAATGTGAATTTTTCTTCGAAATTCAGATACCGCCCGCCAAATGTCTTTTTGGTTTCCTTCCTTCAAATTGCTTTTAATCAGTCATGCATGAAATATGCATTATCTGAGTAGCATCACATAAAAGAGGAGACTCTAAGCTTTCCAAATATGTATCATTCATTAATTATAGTTGTGATTAAGTTATGATAGAACATCGATACTTCTCGGTTTCGTTTTTTCTGGGACGCACTGTATAATTTCCGAACGGGAATAGCCAATCGGTCGATTTTATTCAAGAAACATTGTTTTATAGCTAAATTAATATATAGACCTTGAAAGGGGGCTATTACATCATAAACAGTTTATTATTACAATTTCATCACTTTACACTCGATTTCTACCGCGCAAACGACCACTGAATATTGTAGGATCGCTTATGCTTCCAATATCTTCATTTGAACCAAATTCATGACCCTGTACCAAAACTTTGTATTACCTGTAATATCAAAACTTCATTTGCCAGGGGGGGGTGGACGACACAGAATCAGTTCAAACTAAAAACTGTTGTGGATGCAATACGAAAATCATATAAGAAAAAATATCCAATGATTCTATTCTCCAAAAATAGATACTGTTGCCATAGACAAATGGTGTACAGAAGAAGAAAAAACTGTCACCATTTCAGAGATGTAAGGGGGGAGGGGACGAGAGATGAGGGCGGTATTAATATGAGTAGAGCTAGTCTTTTAATCAATAGCAAGTTTGCAGTCCCCTATATCTTATAGTTGCGATTGATATCCATATCGATCGCAACAAAAGTTGCAAATAATCGCAACTTTTTGTAAAACGGGGCCCAGGTCGGTCTGGATGTAATGAAAACCCTAAATAGAGAGATGGAAAACGACTCCGCAGTATTAAAACGATTATACAAACATAGAAATGAACTTTATTGATATATTCATTTATTATTGAAGTAACAATGTCCTGTATATTTTACGGTAAGTACTCAAAACCGGACACTAAATCACAAATACAAAATATTGTTACTAAACCTAAAAGGTAGGACAAATAGGGGCAAGTGTACTTTTCCAAACTCGCCGCCCCACCCCCATTACTTCAAGAAAAACGTTTGTTTGTATCTTGTTTTTCCTCGTTTTTTGTTTGTTTCTTTTATTCTTGATTTTCCCTATGGCCATCTCTGTCCATTTATGTTTGTTTGTCAACGAGTATATAAATCACTGTCACTGTTAACTGCCATTTGAGAAATGGAGAGGGGGAGGGGGAGAGAGATGAGGGAGAGAGAGATGAGGGCGGTATTCCATTGGTCTGGATGAGATGAAAGGCTAGAGAAGGAAAATGACTCGGAGGATTGAATTACTACAAACATCCTCTAGGTTTATGAAGGGAAATCACAACAGATTTATCAAAGCTCGAGCTTTAAAACTACCCGAATTTCGAATTTCCTTGTTCCCTGTCTCAGAATACATTGTCATGTGTTGTTCTTGTGTCTACAAATGTCAATTTTGTCCGCGAAGTTTTTTATTTATTGATATTGACAAGGTGTTGTGTTCTGATGTTGTTGTTTCACTTTCTAGAGCGAAGGCATTTATAGCAAAGAGTCCAATTACTGTGATAAATAGGCCTACATATATTTGTTCTTCCCTTTGGTAACCGTAGAGAGCTGATCTAGGATTGTAAAGAAAAGAGGCGAAAATTTCCCGTCATTTATTTTCCCTGGTACTTATTTCCTGTACTGTCCAGGCTGTCTAGCTTACGTGGGGGGGGGGGGGGGGGGGGGGGGGAGCAAAAAGTGAGGGAAAAGTTTAGGTTTGATTTCTAGTCGCAGATCCTGGAATGCACCAATGAAAAAGCTTTCACTTCAAAAACAGACATTAGTGAGTCGATGGAACAGAGCTATAAATAATAATTATTGCCAATTCCTCTTTCTTTGATTTTGTTGCTTTTGTTGCTGCTGCTGCTGCTTTTGCTGTTGCCTTTCCTATTCTGCTCATTTACATCTTCTCCCGAACTCAGATGTGTATCTTCAAAGTATAAATTTCTTGGATTTAGCATTCAACTTCGATTGCTGAAATAATGACAGATGTCAACGAGAAGAACTTTGTCTGTCAATGCTAGACTTCAAAGAAAGAAAGCAAAGAAACAAATGTTCGAGGCTCCCTGGGGAAAGTACCATTGTGTTTTGTCAAATTTCGTGATAAATAACAAATAAGGGTCAAGTGTCCCCGTTTTCCTGTAAGTGGGAGGGCCCCTTTGTAATTACTAATTAAGCAATAATTAAGCAATTCCATGTCCATTGTTGCAAACAGCATGCACCTTAAAACAAGATTGAGGCTTGTTATTAATAGCACTGACTTTCTATCTCTCCCTCTCTCTCTATCTCTATCTCTCTCTCTCTCTCTCTCTCTCTCCCAGCCTCTCTCTGTCTGTCTCTCTTTCTCTATCTTTGTATATATCTAAACCCCCCCCTCTATCTCTCTCTCTCTCTCTCTCTCTCTCGATTTCTCTCTAAAACTATACCCCCTCCCCCCCCCCCTCTCTCTCTTTCTCTCTCCCCCCCTCTCTCTCTCTCTCTCTCTCTCTCTCTCTGATTCTTTCTCTTTCCCCTTTCCCTCTGAATCTATACTTGTGATAATACCATATAGGTAGGAAGAAGAAGAAGAAAAACATTTCATGCGTGTCTTAAATATGTTGTTATCATTATCATGATTCATTCTTCTCCTTCATCGTCATCACCATCCTCTCCTTTGATTTTCCTTATCATTTTGTCATTCTTCTTATGTGTCACTGTCTCTCTCTCTCTCTCTCTCTCTCTCTCTCTCCTCTCTTCGTGTTATTCTTTTTAATTCTTCTCCCCCTTCATCAGTTCCAGATCTCCGTTAATTGCGTTTTCACCTCGATCTTCATTATTTTACTTAATTCTTTTCCATTTGCTTTCTGTTTCCCCTCCTCATTCTTCTCGATCTTGCCCCTCTCCCCATTATAATGCCTATACACCTCCAACTATTCATCGTCTTTCGATCTTTTTCATTTAATGCTACTTGTTTTTTGTTTGCTTGATTGATTAATATTTATGTGTTTTTTTGTTTGTTTTTTTCCGTATTTTTCTGCTTGAGTGTTTTTTGTTTTCCACTTTTCCTTTCAAATTTCCACGATTCTATTTTCCTATCTGTTTTACATTTTTTAAAACTTTTTTTCCAATGACTCTCTTATTGTCCCTTTATTTGGATTGTTCGTAAGAATCCCTCCGACACACGTGTCCAAAACGTGTCTTCAATCTGAAATAATATAAAACCTCCATGAGATTATATGGCTCTCTCTCTCTCCCAGGTCCGTAGTAAGTTCAGGCTGTAGAGCAGCCGTTGGCTCGGCGGGGGAGACCCCTGGCGCTTCCCTCGCAAGAGATTCCCAACTATTTCCCCCCACAGCAAAATCTTGTTCCTCATTTCCTTCTTACATTTCCTGATTCCAACTCAAGATTAAGGACTGTTTATCAGCCACAAACATCGAGTTTCTTTCTTTCTTCCACCCCACCCCTCTCCATGTTCTCAAATCAGTTATGTATTTGTATATTTTTTTAAAACTTTCTTTCTCTTTGTCTCTGTTTGGTTTCGGTCTAGCTAGCAGACATCAAAACACGAATGGCGATAACTGTAATTCAATTAAAGTCTAGCAGTCTGGCGATAAAAAAAATTCAATAAATATTTTAACAGAACTACACAAAAATAATCATAAAGTTTCTTAACTTAGAAACTGGGTGAGAGCAAAGAAACAGATGTGGCAGTCCACGAATGTATGCGTATTGTATCGAGTATTATTTTAAAGCTTAACTTTGCGATTTAAGAGAATCGGTGATATGATCGCGAAATTACAATTATTACAAAGTGGACAATGTAGACATGCTGGACACTACACAGATACCTAAAATTAACCACACCCCTAATCTAACATTAACATAATTAAAAACCCTGAACTTAACCCTATATCTTTTACTTTGACGAAGTAAAGTATTGTGCAATTGTTTCCGAAACAAAATTAATGTCAGGCTATCAGCCCGGGAACTTTTCACGTGGTAGTGATATACCCCCCCCCCCCCTCCCCACCCCCCCCCCCCCCCCATCAATCTATCCAGAGTTTGTTTCTTCCCTTTCTCGACCCTCTTATAATTAAATAATCACCCCCATTCGCTGCTTATTTGAATATTGATCAGTACAAGCAGAATGCAGCATTCTCTGATACTTCTTCAGCAAATTTCAATAGAGAGGGAAAGTGGTCATTACAAAAAGTTTAGAGTCGCGTTTTACAAAAGCCATCGCTACAATATCTCATGAAAAGTTGATTCCTTAAAAAAGTCGAACAAGATTGTAGCGACAATATGAGAACATCAAGATCTTAATGTGCTTATGCGATGGTGTACTTAAGTCTCGAGGTTTTTCTCTAATTTGCAAAATATTTGTTTGCCTATTCCGTGTTATCCGCAACTCCACGCTAAGAACGAAAAATGGTATGTATTTTCATAATGTAAAGTAAATCTCTCCGCTCTTGGGCTTTCGAAAATTCCCCATGCACAAACTTAAGAACAGACGTGTTTTTGTTTTGCCACAATCGATTGGAAATTCAGTAAATATGGTCAAATATGCATGAAGGGTTAACATGCTGGTCATTTGTTCTTTCAAAACCAAGGGCAGGAACAGGATGGCTATCATTGGAAAATAGTTTTAATAATGAAAAACTTCATGTAGGAATTACCCCTCCCCCCCCCCCCCCACCCGTACTGAGATCCCCTTTTCACTATAATTTTGTTAAAAAAAAATAAGATTAATTTCTAAAATGTGAGCCCCCAACCCAGTGTATTATCGGGTCATTTCAATGGGTAGAAATATAGCTCGTGTTGCTATATCGGGCAAGCACACAGCAAGAGAGTATGCGCCATGTTGATCCATACTCAAACCGAGTTGGCCAAACTCTGTGTATGTTTTTTTTTTTTTAATTTTGCCTTTATTCAGAATTTCATATACAAAATGATAAAGAGGAACACACTTGTTCTTACAGGATAAACATAGGACATTGTCTCATACATAATGGCCCGAATTCACAAAGCAAGGTTTGAGCTCAAAACTCCTTTTGTTTCGCCAAACCTCCTTTTGTTCTTTACAAACCAGGTTTGTAAAAAACGCGTAAAACGCGTCATATGACGTACGAAAACCAAGGTTTGTCGACAAACCTCCTTGTGAATTCGGCCTATAAGCACAGACATAATTAAAAAATATTTTCCATAAGTATCCAAACTAATATAGTACATATTCAATCAAGTATCATTGTGATACAAATCATACAATTCAGCAATTTGGTAGAAACAAAAATACATTTTTAATACAGTTCAATATAAATTGAGCAATCTGAATAAAGATTTTCGTATATAAACAAAAAGTATAAGGTGAAGGTGCTGCTTCATAATCCATAATAAACCAATTTGTTATATTTACATATAAAGAGATGGTGCATTTTTATTAACTCCTAGATTTTATTATTATATGAGTGTCTTATATCAAGGGAGGTCCGTAACTATACTGTTGTTATTTCAACAACAAAAATTATTTAAAAAAGCAAACAACGACAATAGATAAATGTCAGGATTAATGAGAAAGTGAGGGAGTGAGAAGGAATTAAAAAGAATGGTTGGCTGTGTAAGAAAGCACAGCAGCGCCCCTCCCCGTCCTACAAGCAAAAGGCGTTCGATGTTTCAGTCCCGAATTCCTTTCTCAGTCATCTAGAGTTTTATTTCGTAATACGAAATCTTCAAGTTTATTTATATTCTCAACAAGATCACCAACAATTTTAAAGAAATCATGTCGAGGTCAATGTCTATACCATATGGTCACATGACTAACGTCTATGAAAATCATGTTCGGATTTCCTATTTGATGTGAATATTCTCAAATTTCTCTCGAAAGTATTTACGATTGTGATCTTAATTTCCCGCTGCAAATATACTTCTTGAATTCAGAAATTCAAGAAAGCTTTGAAAGTGAACGGGCGTTTAGGCAAATGAAGACGATTAACTGCACCCGGTCTTATGAGTCCATTTGTAGCCTTCTCAGAGGAGCTTTAAAGATAAAGTTGAGTTCTGGTCATGCGATTGCATTTTGAAAGAAACGTTGTGGAGTCGATCAGAAAAGGTTGATCTTCTAGCGTTTAAGTATTGGTGTGTATTGCAAGGTTCTGGAATCATCAAATGATAAGAAATTTGACCCAGTCTTGGTAAAGTTACAAGCACTATACATAGAAAGATGAATATGGGGCTACACGAACATGTGGCATAACAATCCGTCCCCGATTTTTATGATGTTTACATGCCACATTTAGAATATTAAGGCATTTGAAGAGCCATGCTTTTCAGTGAACATTTTTTCTCTGATGTTCTTCCACACTTGCATAATACAATGATAACGCTCACAAATTATTGTTCACCTCTTCCCAGAACTCGACCTTCTCTCTTTTTATGATGGATCTTAGAGTGCAAAATCTTACCCTATATGTTCAACAAATCAATTCAAAACATGGGTCAGAGTTATGTCGTATTAACATGTATTGTCACGTTCAGATAATGATATATGTGATTAATACGCCCCCCCCCCCCCCAACCCCACTTAGTGTTATTTAGGGTACGTGTATGCATGTTCCCTCCTTTTGAAAACACCCCCCTAATTAAGACCGTGTGTGTTAAGTCAATACGAGCCGATTTTTTTGGTGTGTTCGAGCCGGACTCTGCTGCGTGAAAAGTACCCCTTTACCGGACATTTTGGGAACATGAATGAGGTCCCTCCGTTCCTGGAGTTGGGGGCCGGGTTAATATCACACAAATTCTGAGGCATTAATGCCAATCAGAATTATGAAAATCAACGACTTTTCATGAGGATTACTAATCGTCCATCGTTTGAAATCTTATGTACCCAAAACAAATAACACCCATATCCCAACATATTACCAATGCTGTCCCAAAGTGCGCTTTTAAAGAACAGGGGTTGTTTCACAAAGACTAAGATCGACTTTAAGTTGGACTTAACTATGGCAGGCTATTCATGCCCCGGGTTATGATCTCTACATAATATTTTTTTCCTTCACTAATGAATTATTTAAAAATGTAAATTCTGTAGATTTGTAACCATTTTGTACGTTCCTTGAGAGACCAATGCCAGTAAATGGTGAGTGCAAACAGTGCAATGAACGGCCCGCTATAGTTAGGTCCACCTTAAAATCGATCTTATAGTCTTTGTGAAACACCCACCTGGTTCAGTGCATCAGGTAGGATCTTGAATTGGGCACAGTTGTCGAGAAATAATAGGGACTTTTAGATTTGCACAACGACAACGTGGATTGCTACGATCGACGCCCTTTTAATGCACTGCCTTGAATGGGGACGTCACACGTATCAGTCCACGCAAATCTAAAAGTCCCTAATATATCACTAGGCCTGTAATAGATTGAAGGAAAAACATGTTTATTTCAGTAATGTTTGTGGGCAGGATTACATTGTTTGTTTATTGACACCATGTTGTTGCTATGGTGCCATTCTTGATGTAATTCTTACCGTCCTTGACGATGACATTAATTGTTGATAAAGAAGAGCAGTTGATATAACGTCTATATGATATGCCCTGGAGCGATTCGGGAGTGAGATTGGTGGAGAGGGGTAATGCTGTTAGGTGACAGGTGTTAGGGGTTGGTTAAGTTCAGTTTCGGTAGAGAAGGCTTGTTCTGGATAGGAAGGTTGCAGGTTCGAGCCTTGGGCTTGCCTACCAGCCATTGATTGGTTCTAGGGGTGTCATAATAATAATGATAATAATAATAGGCATTTCTATAACGCCGTCTATCTAGAAATTCTATTTCGAGGCGCATTTATTATTACCCCTGGCTTTAGCCTAGCTGCCATTGCAGCGCTCCATCCTTTCAAGGAATAATTCCTGCCAGGTACCCATTCACCAGTCAGGGGAAAAAATAATATAAACGTTTCGGGGGCTACTTTTCAAGCTTGCTTGCATGAAAATAACACTCTTTAATTTGTTTTGCATTGAACTCTATGCAATTTTTTGGGGGGCTCTTTTTAGCATTTCGGGGGCTAATTCGCCCCGAGCCCCCGTGTATTTTTTCACTGTCACCAGTTGAGTAACCCCTTCGGTATTGGCGTATCCAGCAGTTCGTGGAGACGGTATACCCCACGTCGCCTCCACCCTAATTGTGGAAGGCCAAGAGGTATTTACAAAGTAAATTCCAGTAATATTTACAGTGAATGGAACTATTATGTACGTGAGGCTTCTCAAGATGCACTTCGCCAAACCCTTTCCAGGGTGATACCCACCCCTTGATTTTTTTTATTTTAGGGATATAGCATTACGTTGGTTCTTAATTGCACCTAAAAAGGTGTAATAGGAAAACACTCTGTCCCTCGGATAGGACATGGAATGGAGATCCTTTTGTATGTTTTTTTTTATAATGATAGCGGTAATAACGAAAGTAGCAGAACTTGATATGTGATCGTCGTTGAGAGAGGGGAGGGTCACCTTCGTTAAACGGCTTGCTTTAGGTCCCACCAGGTCCCATCACAGGGCTCGAACCTATGACCTTCGTATCTCAAATCAAGTATTCAAACCCCTTCGACTACATCTTTACTCCTCATCAAATTTCAAATATGGGAGTGTATTAGGGCGTGTTTATGCTTCACTTTTTCAGGCCAGAATCAGGCATCTGTTACGCGTTTAGTTTAAAACACGGTTGCGTCCATGCTTACTTTTGTAGAATCACCGAAAAACGGCGATCACGATCGCCGATCGTAAACTCACAAAAAGATGCGTTGACAATTTGTAAACGCGTTTAAATGGGGTCAACGCACTGTCCTCTAGTGGGTCTACGTAGCATGCACAGTGAAGGTTTGCGAATCCAGCTGGAAGACCAATTAAGGCCACACAGGGAGAATTGCCTGGATGAGCCAGAGAAGTAAGCATAAACAGTACACCGTGGAACTGCGATTACGATGAGCGTTTACGATGAGCGTTACAAATCGCTCATTCTACTTTCAAAATCAAGCATAAACACGCCCTAGTCCGATGAGAAGCGAACTGACATTATTTTCTAGGACTGCGTGAACCATGATGACACCAACCCAAGTCTTTTTTTGCCCAAATTTGTGTCTTGGTTTTAATAATCCCAATCCCTTGATCATGATTGTAATGCAGGCCGACTCAGTAGGAGTTTGGGTTTGCATCTTCCTGAATAATTCTTTAATAACTTCCATTACATAATCCTTTTAAATCTTAAAAGCTTCTTTCGTTTGGCGACCAATATTTCTGTTAAGGTAACTATTGTAATTTTAATTTTCTATTCTATCTTCAAACATTCACGCCCAAGGGATTTTTATGGGGGGGGGGGGGGGGGCTGGACATAATCGCAAAAACTTTCAAGAAATCAAACTTAAGGCAATCGAATAGCCTATTCCATGACACATTTCAAACTGGTACTGAAACAGACTGCATTACAGGATCAAGGGGATTAGGAGAATTAAAACCGAGACAAAAAGAAATTGCAATGTGCCCGCTTCTCCTTACCCTACTCCATCCCCTCCCCCATCACAACCAATTATTATATTTATATGTATCATGTACATAAGGGCCCACCCCTAAGCCCCCACCCTTACCCCCTCACCCCCCTTCCTTTTCTCCATCACAATCAATGTTACATTTTAAAGTTATGTAATATGTACTTTTAGTCCCGGCCACCATCAACATCACCCCCCACCCCCCCCCCCCCCCCGTTCCCCTTCCCCCTTCCGTATCACAACCAATGCCACATTAGTGCGTGTCCCGTGTATTCGGGGCCCCATGTTTCACACCTGCCCATACCCCCTGACTTCTGAATTGAGAAAAGGATAATAAAAAGCAAGAAAATAATGACAGCTGCTCGCCGATTGACCTGCAAAAGAAATAAGGGAATATAGTAGAAAGTCATGGTGACGCGGTCTTGTGTTCTTGTTATGTAACACTTAATGATCTAGTTATTTGTCGCGAAAATCAGGTGTGACCGGTTCCTGACCTATAGGTGTACGGGGTGGGGGCGCTAGGGGTTGTAGCCCCCCCCCCCCCCTCCCCTCGAATGTTGAAACTATAAAACAGGCAACCATCATCTCAAATTCGCCCAGCAGTGGGAGGGTCTCTTTGTTTTAATATCTTTCTTTCACAGTATATCATATTACATTTTATTAATTAAATTATATTAACAAGTTTAAAATGAATACAAAACAGAATAATCAACCATCATAGAATTATACACCAACATTAGAATTCCTGTAAAGTTTCAATATTTCACTCTCATCTTATTCAATAGCCCTAATCTTTATCGTTTCAACCCCCAACAATCTGGTGAGCTCTTTACAGATACATTTGTGTATTGTATTATTATTTTCTAACGAGGTTCAACACTTACGTGATTTGGATTGTGAAAATCTGGATTAATTCTGTTTTATTTCTCCCTTTCTTGCTGACAAGGGCAAGTAGAACACCCATGTTGGATCGCATCCATTGGTATGTCAAGATGATGAATTCCATGTGCAGCTGTTGATGAATCACGTCTGTCTTGTAAAATAATGTCAGTAACATTCAAAATCATCCACCCTGATGTGGGTTACGTGATGGTGTAAAGATGTACGATTTGCTATTTGAACTTCTGTTTTGAATTTTTCCTCCCCTTGGATGTTATTTTGTTAAAGTCTCTCTTAAAAGTCAAATTTGTCCTTCGTGTATAGTAAGAACGTGTTAAATTGATTGTTAATGAATTAACAAAATCAAGAAATAAAATATTATTACGTAATCAACCGAAATTTGAGGTACATAGGCAGAATGATCGAGGAAATATTCAGTTTATTTAGCACTAGCAAATTTAGGGGCACACCCATCCCGCCACGCCCCCTCGAAGCCCAGTGGCATACCTTTAGTACGAGTAAAATAAGTGCCCCCTTTGGGGGTGATGACTAATGCCTCTCTTTTTTTCTCTTTTTGCCTGTCGGAGAGCTTTGAAGTAAAAGTAATATTTTAAAAAGGGGGGGGGACGAAAAATTGTGATGACCTTTTATTTTGTTTTGAGGAATATTATGCCCCCTTTTTTTACAAATCCTGGAGCCGCCCCTGAACTTCTCAAAAAATGTTCATACATTTATACGACGTAACATCATTACATATCTATATTTTTATCATCATAACGAGAAGGTTAGTGTCTAGATAATTATATTATTCATGTAGTACGCTTATGCAAAGCAATCGTAAACTGACAATGCTACCCATTATGAATTTAAAAATATATAAATATATACATACGCGGTTAGAAACCATTTCATACATCCACTCTTTTTGTTAGCGCTTTTACCCTTCAGCGATTTAAAACAAATTTCTGAACCGTTTCAGCTGTAGTGACCACAACTTTGTACAAGGGCGAAATGAGGCTAGAAAGAACATTGGACACATGTTTTGTGGTCAGTCCAACTTTTATTTGTGGCGAGGGCGAAAAGAACAGCCCTATTTAGGGCAACCATATGACCGACTGCGATGAATGAAGTTATGAAAATCACGGTCGTTTTGATGACAGGCGATTTTATCGAGTTCCAATAAGCCATGTTTTACCCTTAAAATTGATTAGTTATCAGACAAGATATATATCGCCCCCTCCCCCTGAAGCGATTCTTGATTTGAATCAATTTCTTCATGAAGGTCTTTTATAATTAGATTAAAGATCATATGGCATACAGAGGTTTATGATGCTTGATAAGGTCTACTTATTTATCTGTTGGGATCTGTTTTAATTTTACATATTAACAAATTGCTGAAAATATAAAATGAAAATCGCTGGGCTGCTCATTTCTTCACTTTGGGTATCTTTCTTATTATACACAGAAACGAAAAAAATATTAAATGGATTGGGTGACAAAATCCTGGATTTAGCTCATGCTGCAATGATTATTATAAACCTCATGGTCAGTCAGGAACCCCATGACTTTTACA